>SAUG01000064.1:0-385707 GCA_011316305.1 Rusavskia elegans
TATATTACTAAATAAATTTAAATTAAAATTCTATAGAAAGAACCGTTATTTACGTTAATTAAACTAGGGTATAAGTTTTACTACCGTATATTTAATACTGGTATACTAACGCTTGATTTACTTACTAAACCACTGGTTCACCGAATACCAAAACCAAAATAAATTAACTAAATAAAGAAACGATATCGTTTCTCTTCGATATTATAAATATTAATAAAATTTTAACGCTAAAATAAACTTATATATAGTAAAAGATAATGAAAAAAAATAGAAAAACGAACCGGTTTTATACCCTATTGATTTAATATACTAGATATAAAGTAATATAGAATTGGCCGTATTATATCTATAACTCTATTGAAATACTTATATTTATTAAATAACAAGACGGATTAATAGTTTAGTCTAGTTAAAATCGCTAGAGTCGCGGGACTATTTTTATTTAATAGATCGGTTCTATTAGATATATCGGCCCTTTTATTATATATATTACTTTTTATAGTCTAATAGATAGTTTTTCTTTATAATCGTTAATTTAATTACTAAATACTATCCCCGTTTATCTTTTATATTTATCTATAAAACGAAATCGCTTTATAATATTATAACTTTATCTTTACGGCTATATAAGATTAGTTATAATAATCTATACCAGAATTCTTCTACTATTTAGTAGTTCGGACTACGTCTATAGCTGTAGCTAGACTCGAACGTAACGTTTTCTATTATAATAGAACGTTATAATAGAATCCGAAATAGTTATACTATAGAATTAATAATAATATTTATAGAAACGGAATAAAATATAAACGTTATAATAGTTATATTTATAATTTTTGAAGTCAATAAACCATTTTTTATTATAGACGTCCTATATTATATAGACTATAGAAACGTTAAAAATATTAGAGAAAACAGATTTATATAATAGCGGATTAGAATTTCTATTAGAAAATTCTAGTAATTCTAGATTAAAACTATTATAACCGAAACGACGATAATCTAAACCGATATAATTACTTTTACGATTTATACGAAAACGATTAAAAGGTCGGTTATATCTACTACTAGATCTACTTTTATTATCGCCGTTATAAAAATCGTTATTTCCGAGAATATTTAGAGTACCCCCGAAACTAACGCCTTTTCTAGAAATATTTAGACTAGTTATTTCGAGTCGGGTTTCTATCGGTATTTCGGAAATCCGATCCGAGTTTTAATAAATTAATTTAACCCGACCTGCTAAATAGTATAGATCGGTTTCTAAAATTAAAACCGAAAATCGAATCGAATTATAAAATAGATATCGATAGAAATTTAATTCGATCCGCTAAATCTTTTATATAAAGTAAAATAATATAAATAATATATTAACTTTAATTAAATCAATTTCTAATAGATAGATATAATTTTTATACTAGAATTATATTTTTATATTAGATTTTAGCGATCTTAGCGGTTTTAGCGGGTTAAATCCGGGAATCCGAGTTTAACTCGGAACCGAGTCGGTTTAGTATCTAAAAAAATCGGAACCGACTCGGTTTAGTATCTAGAAAAGTCGAAACCGATTCGGTTCGAATCAAGGATACGAATTCGGATTCGAAATCCGATCCGACAGTCAGTTTAGAAATATTTTTCTCTACGGTAAAAATAGTAGCGATTTAAACTATAAATAGATTATTTAAAAAGATTCTATAATATTCGAATTTATATAAATTTTAAAAGAGGCTGTATTTTTATTATATATCGTTATTCGTTTTATATCGGCGTCGAACTAAAAGTAAAAAGAAAATCTAAATCGAAAATTTATATTCGAATTTTATAAACGCCAAACGCGTTATATAGACCTTAGAGATATAATTGGAACGCGTGGAAACGAAACTCGCCGTCCAATCGCTACCGCGTCGCTAGCGTATCGGATTTCGATTCTTCCCCGCTTTTTTCTTTCTTTTATTATTAGGCTATACTCTAGTTATTCTGAGGTATAAATTAGTTCTATAATATATCTTTCGTTTGGTCTATAATCGTATATTGCTCTAGAAATACCATCTATCTAATATTGATAAAAGAGGAAATATAAAAAAGATAGAAATAGAAAACGAAAATAATAAAAATAAAAATAAAATTATAAAACTATCTAATTAATTATCCAAATCTAGAGATAGTAGATTTAGATAAACCTATTATTTTGATATATTATTAAATTAATAATAAAAGAAGATACGGGATAGCTCCATATCACGCGCTGAATAAAATCCATACTATACGCGTAAAACGTTTCTAGTATCTCGCGTCCTATATTCTACTTCTGGCTTTTTACTACGGTAATTATACTACTTTCGCCTATAACTTCGGCTTTTTCGTAAGAATTTCCTGAGATTTTCTATAATATCGGTCTAATGTTATAAGGCTACTTGGAAGTCTGATATTTCCAAAAGTTATTTGGACTTATTAGTATATCTGTAAATAGAAATATAACGGGTAATTACTTTAAATTAATATAAAAATAAATTAGTTATATTACTAGAATAGTATATAGCGATAACTAATAAATTAAATACGAGCTATAAAGGCGTCGAGTTCGGGATTTATATAGATAAATAAAATCCTCTACTATTTAGATTATTTATTAATTAGGATAACTAAAATAGCTTTATTTTAAGATATTTACTTACTAAAACCGCTAAAACTAAGTTTACTTATAGTATTTATTTACTAAAACTACTAAAATTAGGGTATTTAAAGTATTTATTTACTAAAACTACTAAAATACTCCTTAGTACTAATACTAAGGCCGTCCTATATATCTTTACCTATTAAAGTATAATAGAAAATCCTATATTATACTAAATACTACCGCGTTTCCGAAAGTACGTCGCCTATATTTATAATACTAGATCCCTTCTTTAGATTTTTTGTCCCTAAAAAACTATCGTCCCTTCTTTTTTATAGATAAAAGGAAAAAACTATTAACTAAAGATCGGTATAAAAAAGTCCTATTATTAGGTATTAGTATATTAGCTATATATTTTTATCGGAATTATTCCTAGTTAGAGAAGTTCTATTATATTAGTAAAGGTTCTAAAAAGTATATTAATTATATAAAGTAAATCTATCTTTATAACCTTATTCTATTAAATACTACGCGCTAGTATCGTTTTAAAAATAAGTATAAAAAATTAAAGAAAGAATTATATAAAGCGTATACGAAATAATAGCGTTTACTTTATTAATTAGATTATATTAAGGAAGAGCAGCGTATTATAGTTAACGGTAAGCTATAAAATATTAAAAAATTAGAACGCGAGATTATTACCGCGGATCTATTTTTTTTTTATAAATTTAAATTTTTTTATCGATATTATTTCCGAATAGATTCTCCTATCTAATAATTCCGGTTAATCGATAATTTCTTTAGCTTCTTTTAATAGAACTGTTATAGAGCTTTTTAATAGTTTACTAAGTATTTTTTAGGTTTCTAGGTATTTTCTAAAATAGGATAACCTTTCTATTTAACTAGATAGTTCTAACCTTCCTATTATAGGATTTTTTTAACTATAAAGGTATCTTCCTCTTATATTTCGAAATTAAATATCTATTATAACAGCGTTCTAGAATCGGCTGGTTTTAAAAAAGATATATAGAATACCGGGTATATTTTAATATCTTTAAATAGATCGAATTTAAAATTCTAAAGTACTCTAATCTCTTTAATTAAAAATAGTCCGATTTTAATATAGTTAAATTTTTTACTTAAAGTTTTTATTTTTAGATTTTTTATAAAAAGGTATACCTTATCTCCTTTCTTTAGCTAAAGTACTATTTTTCGCTTCTTATTTTAGTATTTACCCGAATATTTCTATATTTTTAGGATATTCCCGTAGATTTTTTTCTAAATCTCGACTTTTTAAATTACTAATTCCGCTAATTTATATAGTAGCGATTATCCGAATAAATTCGGTTATCTTCTATTATCGGTATAGAACGGTATTTCTTTTATTATACTAGATTCTTTTATATTAAATACTAATTATACTATTAGTAAAAGTAAAACCTAATTATTTTAAACGTCGTTAATATAATACTTTAGGTATTACTCGAACGTCTAGTTAATATATTCTATCTACCCGTCCGTTATCGAATAGAAGGCTATTAATATTTTTAATTTAATATTTAATAGAGGAATAAGGGTTTACTAATAGTTTAAAGTAAAAAGTTTATCTCTATTACTTATTAATACTTCTAGCAGTCTATAATACCGAAATAATCGATCTAGGATAACGAATCTAAGTTATTCTATTATAAAATCTTTTCTTAATAGGATTACGTAGATATATTTCGTAAATCTATCTATTATATTAAGTATCGAGTTATATTTTATATTTATTATCGGATCTTTCGATTTTAGGAGTTTAATAATAAAATCTAATATAATTTTCTTCTATAGTAAGTCCGGTAATTTCTAATATTAAATCTTTCTATAACGAGTATATATACTATATTTATTTTATTAATAACTAAAATATCTTTTAATATATATTTCGATACGTTATTTTATATTAGGAAACTAGTAATACTATTATAAAAGTTATATTATTTTTATTATATCTGGATACCTTTATAGTATTCTATTATAGTATTTTTTAATATATTTATTAATTTTATTATTCGGTATTTATAACTTTTCCTTTTTAATAGGAAATTATTTCTAGTCGTTTCTAAATATATATAGTACTATATTTATCTTGTACTGATTTACTAATAGTAATCTATTTTTATTAACTTTAAAGATATTATTATTAAAAACCTCCTTTATTTTTATATAATTACTTCTTCGACTTAAAGTATCTACTTTTCTATTTTCTTTACCTAAAATATAGTATATCTTAAATTTATATTAACCGAAAAGTTTAGACTATTATATTTATCTTCTATTAAATAATTTTATTATTATAAAATATAAAAGGTTTTTATAGTCTATAAAAATAGTTAACTTTAGTAATCCTTCGGCGTATACTCTCTACTATTCTAATATAGGTACTATAGCTAGTAGTTCTTTATTATAGATATTATAATTCTATTCCGCTAGTAATAATTTTCTAGATATATATACTATTAGATACTATTTACCCTTATATTATTATAGAAGGTATACTTCTATAGCTAGATCTAACGAATCCGTTTCTATATATAATAGTTTTTTTAAATCGAATATTTTAAATACTAGGTCTTTTATATATTCTTTTTTAAAATCTTCGAATATTTATTATTTTCTTTTTTTCTAATACTATTTAATAGCGTCTTTTATTTAAGCTATTAGAGCGAGAGCTCTTTTAGAATAGTTTTTTATAAACTTTCGATTATAGTTTATAAATCCGAAGAAGTTTTAGATTTCTTTAATATTTATTAGTATCTCCTATTTTATAATAGCTTTTAGTTTACTAGGGTCGATACGTAGTCCGTTTCGTCCTATAATAAATTCTAGGAAGTTAACTTCTTTTTTATAGAATTTATATTTTTCTAATTTAAAGCGTAAATCTCTTCCTTTTAGATATTTAAGAATTTTACTAACGTATTATTTATATTCTTCGAATATTTTAGAGAAAACCAAAATATTATTAAGGTAGGCGATAATAAATATATTAAAATATTCTTTTAATATATTATTAATTATATTCTAATAGGTTACCGGGACGATCGTAAATCTAAATAGTATTACTATCTATTTATAATAACTATACCGTATTCGGAAAACTATTTTCTATTCTTTTCCGGCTTTTATCCGTATAAAGTTATATATTTCTTAAAAATCGAGTTTTATAAAGTATTTTACTTTATAAAGTCTATTTTAGAATTCGCTAATATTTAGTAGTAGATATCTATTTTTAATTATAATATCGTTTAGCTTCCGGTAATTAATATATAAACGGAATATTCTATCCTTTTTAAATATAAAGAGGATCGGATATCCTATTAGTAATTAAGATTTCCTAATAAATCTCTTCTTTATATTTTTATTTAAATATTTATAAAATATTTTTAGTTCCGTTATAAATAATAGATAGATAGATCTAAATATAGATTATTTATCTAGTTTAAATCTGATTTCGTAATTCTATATCTAATATTTAGATAATATTTTTATAATTATCTCTTCCTAAAATAAATTTATCTAATTTTTATATTTACCTAGAACCTTTTCTAATAGGTTTTCTATTAACTTTTTATTAGATAGTATAGAGTTTTTAAAAGATTCGTAATTTTCTTTTCTATCTTTATTTTATTAATCTAGCTAACCTCTATCGGTATCTAATAAGTCGGACCTAAATAGTTTTTAGTTATCTTTCTTCGAAGTTATAAGTTCGCGTTTTATATTCTACTTTTTATCTACCCGAAATCGCTACTTCGGTATAGGCTAGATACTTTCTATATAGGAATATTATTTAAAGCTAAATACTTTTTTCTTCCAGTCTATTACTAGATTATAATCTTTTAACTAAAGTATTTATATCGTTCCTATATATCAGAGGGCGTTACGTTCGAGCCTAGCTATAACCGTAGACGTAGTCCGAGCTACTAAATAGTAAAGGAGTTCTAGTATAGATTATTATAACTAATCCTATATAGCCGCAGAGGTATAATTATAATATTATAAGGTATCTTCGTTATAAAATAATTAAAAAGAAAATAGTAGAGATATATTTAATAATTATATTAACGACTAACGAGAGAAACTATTTATAGGAATAACGAGCGATATATATAGTAAAAGTAGCTATAAAGGCCGATAGATAGCCGTCGACTAAAAGTCCTATCCGGAAGGGCGGCTATATCGGCTATATACGGCTATAGATAATTAGGCTCGTTTACCTAACTAATCCTTCTATAGAACCTCTATAGAGTCGCGGATATAATACGGGCCCCCCTATATCGCTTTTCTAAAGCTTTTTAAAGCTTCCTATACGTATTTAAAGTACTTCCTAGATTCCTAAATATTTTTTTTATTAGGGAACCCTTTCTATTTTACTAGAAATTCGTTAGTTTCTTTCCTTTTATCTAGAATCTTCTTAATTTTATATTCTTTTCGTCTCTAGTAGTACTAATATTTCGCTAATAGAATACGGTCTGGTACTTTCTTTAGTAGTCTAATATAGAATTTAGGAAAAATTCCTATTACCGGAAGTTTTAGTTATACTATTATTTCTTGAATATTTTAAACTTCGAAAGTTCCTATATATAGCTTATTAAGTTTCCTGTCTATTAAATTTTTTATTAAAAGTAAAACTTTATCCCTTTTATTAATTTTATAGTATTTTCTTATTTTATCTAGCTTCTATTTAACTTTTTCTTTTACTATTTAAATCCTTATTTTTACTTTATCCTAATTATTTTTTATCCTATTAATAAAGGATTATACCGCTAGGTCTTTTATATCTAAATATACTTCTTATCGAATACTTTTACCGTAGAGCAGTTCGTCCGGCGTTATTCGAATATCTTTATTATAGGATAAATTTATTACTATTTAGGCTATCGGAAGAAATTAGATCTAATTTTCCCCTTTATCTAAGTAATAGATCCTTAGGTAAATTTCTAATATCTAATTTATTCTTTCTATTTATCTATTAGTTTATAGGTAGAACGATATTAATATTACCTATTCCGCGCCTACTATCTATATTAAGCCTTTTATAAAGTTCGAGATAAATAACTTATTTCTATCTAAGATAGTCTTTTCCGAAATTCTATTTTTATAGAATACTATTTATAGTAATAGGAAAGCTAACTATTCTACTATTATAGTTATTTTATATAGTATAAATCCTACGTATTTCGTAAGTCCGTTAATAATTATTACTATTATATTATATACGACTTATATATATAGATCGACTAATTTTAGTAATCCCGTAACGAAGTCTAATATAATCTATTAATAAGATATATCTAGTATTTATATCGGCTAATATTTTTCTACCGGTCTTTAACGGCTTTTCTTTACTATTATATAGTCTGGATAGTTTCTAATAAATTCTTCTATATATTTTTTAAATATTAGTATATTAGTTTTTTTTTAAATACTTTTTAGTATTTTAGTAATACTTTGGTATCCAGCCGTTTTTAGATCGTACGTTTATCTAATTATATTATTAATTTCTTCTAAAGCTTCCGCTCTTTCGAGAATATCTCCGACTTTTTTTAATAGGGGCCTAGATATCTTTTCGGCAGTTTTATAATCTGCTCTTCGACTTAATATATCTACTACTATATTATCAGTACCTTTAATATATCTAATTTCGAAGTTATAATAGATTATTTCCTCTACCTATCTTATTTATTGTTGATTTAATTCTTTATCTATTAATAATAATAGTAGGTTCTTATAGTCTATAAATACTACTACTTTATAAAAAGTTCCGTTTATATAGATTTTCTAGTATTTAAAGCTTGTTATAATTGCCAGTATTTCCTTTTCCGTTATTATATAATTGACTTCTGCTGGAATCAATTTCCTTGAATAGTATCCAAGTAGTCTTCCTGGATATAAGCCGGCAAGGGTAACTCTCTTTCCGGTTCCTTTAGCACGTCCTGGAATTTCTTAAAAAGTTATAGAATTTTATCTATAGTAGCTAATTCTCCTTTAGTCTACTATTTTCGAGTTAAGGTTTTATATATCTTTTATATCTCGGCTATCCTTTTAGATATACTAAAAAGATAGTTTCCTATTTTTATCTATATCGTTTTCTAAATAATCTCTAGATTCTATAATATAAACTATAGAATACCTAAGTAGATATTCCTTTATATTTTTATAATATCGAAAATAATCTTCTTTTAATATCTATTATTTTATATCTATAGGGGTTTAATCTAATACTTAACTCTAATATACTCTATTTTATTAATAGTTCCTATTAAATAGGGTTCCGTCTTTCTAATTAAAGGGATATTAAACCTTTTTATATATTCTTTTAATATAATATTTTAAATAGCTCCTAAATCGACTAAAGCCTCTATAGGTCGTCTAAATAACATTAATTAGATAAAAATTCGATTTTTATCTATCTTCCGGAATTATTAAAGTATAACGTCCCTATATATTAGAGGGTATTACGCTTAAGCCTAGCTATAGCCGTAGATATAGTCCGAGCTACTAAATAATAAAGGAATCCTAGCGTAGATTATTATAACTAATTCTATATAGCTATAGCGGTACGGTTATAATATTACGAGGTATCTTTATTATAAAGTAATTAAAAAGAGAATAGTAGAAACGTATTTAATAATTATATTAATAACTAACGAGAGAAACTATCTATAGAAGTAACGAGCGATATATATAGTAAAAGTAGCCGTAAAAGCCGACAGGTAACCGCCTACTAAAAATCCTATCCGAAAGGGCGGCTATATTAGCTATAGGGGGCTATAGATAATTAGGCTCGCTTATCTAACTAATCCTTCCATAGAACCTCTGTGGAATCGCGGACGTAACAGTATTCTATATACGATATCGTAGCTAGCTATCCGAATAATATTGAACTAAAGTTCCTTTTAATACTAATTAATTATTATTTAAAGTAATATCGTTTCTTCTGTAACCTTTCTATCTATACTCGATATTTTATTTCTATTAATAACTATTAAGTTATATAAATCCTTTTTTTTAGTCCGAAGGAACCCTTTTTTTATAGTTAAATCTTCTAATACGAAATTTCTAGTTATATTTAAATCGATAAATATCTTAACCTTTTATAATCTATTATTAGTTTCGATAATTATTTTAATCTCGAATATATATATATAGCTAGCTGAATTTAGTTACTTTTTCCGGGCTATAAAGTTATACGCTTGTAGTATACCTATTACTATAAGATTTTTAACTTCTCCCGAATCTTATTTAATATTTTTATACTTTCTATCTTTATAGTTTATCTATAAAATATATCTATAGAGGTTCTAATTAAAAATTCTATTTTTTTTTTACTATTTCTTCTAATATTTATATCTACTATAGATAATATATCTAGGATAGTTATAAATATTATAATTTTCGATCTTAATAGATATTATAGAAATACGTCGGTATAGTTCTAATAGATACTACCCGGCTTCTTTTTTTTCTAATTTATAGATTCTACAGTTATTATTATAGCAGGCGGTCTAATTAAATAGTATATATTAATTTTCTATTATTATATTTTTTTATTATAATATCGGTTCCGAGATATTTTTATTTTTAAAGGCGTCGCTTCCTAATTTCTTTTTTAATATATCGACGATATAGTTTACTTTCTAATTCTACTAATCGTTCTATAGATATTTATTATTAATATATATTTTATAAATTTTTTTAAATCTTTTATAGATTACTATAAATCCTTCCTTTACTAATTCTTTATTATAAGGAGCTTAAAGATATACTAGTCTAACGTTTTCTATTATTATAATTTCCTATCTAGAAACGGCTTTCTTTCTAGTAGGTTTTATTGATATTTATAGTAAAGCGTTATTTATAGTAGCTTCCTGTAGTACTTTATCGTTTTCTATAAATATAAATTTTTTATCCGAACTAGCTTCCTAGGATTTAGAACTACTATCGTCGTTTTTTAAAATAATCTCTTACTAGTCTTTAGATTTCTTTAATATAGAGTTAAACTATCGTTACTATACTTTATTTAATCGATACTTTTTTATAAAGTAATTTGATTTATTATAATTATAGTACGTTTTAGAATTCTTATTCTTTTTATTATTTCTAGGGTTTTTCCCTTTACGCTGTTATTATATAGAGTCTAGTTCTATAGATATAGATCTATAGTAGCTATTTCCGGTCCTTTTATTTAGTAGCTATCTTCTATATAGTTTCCTAAAGTAATATCCCCTACTAGTTTATAGTCTTCTATTATAGCGTTTTTTTATATCTCTTTTATATAGTTTATTATCGAAGTCGATAGATATTTTAATTAAATTATCTAAAGTTTTATATATTCGACCGTTATATATAAGTTTATCTTTTATTTATTTTTTTAGTCTTTATCTATATATTATATATAAAGCGTTATTATTCTACTCCGTTAGTAGTAATTACTTTTTAAACCGTATAGCGTATTCCGATACTATAGTTTTCTACTAAAAGTATTAAATAATATATTTAATAGTTAGGATTTTATTTAAAATTCCGAAAATATTATAAATATTTTTTAAACTATATAAACTATACGAAAATATATTTATTATTTTCTTCGTTATATATATATTAGTATAGGAGAGGTTTTATCTAGTACTAGGCTCGTCCCCGAAAATAAAATATAATAAAGAAGGTTTTTTTCTTTTCAGGTATAAAATAGAATATAAAGTATATATCTAATTATACGAGCTAGTTTTTTAGTTTATTCCGGTTTCTATAGTATTTATCGGGCTTATTAATTTTAATACTATAACTACAGTAATTAGTAATAGGAGTACTAACTTCTTTATTACTACTATTATCTTTTATCTAGATTTCTTTACTTTTAGATTCGGACTATTTTACTATAGAGTTAAAATTACTTAGAATAGAGGTTTAATATTAACCTATAATAGATATCCTAAAGGTATTTAAAATATTATAAAGCTACCTAAAGGTCTAGTATTTCTAAAAGTTAGTTAGATTTATTAGTATATCTATAAACGGAGGTATAACGGGTAATTACTTTAAATTAATATTAAAATAAATTAGTTATATTACTAGAGCAGTATATAGCGATAACTAATAAATTAAATACGAGCTATAAAGGCGTCGAGTTCGGGATCTATATAGATAAATAAAATCTTCCACTGCTTAGAATATTTACTCGCTGAAACCACTAAGATACTCTTTAGTGCTGATACCAAGGCCGTCCTGTATATCTCTATCTATTGAGGCGTGATAGGAAATCCTGCGTTGTACTAAATACTACCGCGTTCCCGAAAGCACGCCGTCTGTATTTATAATATCTAAAGCTAATTTATCTGATTAATTTAATCGAATATAAAGCAGATATAGGGGGTAGAGAATATTATACAGTTAAAAATACGGAGTTTTTATAGAGTTAACTCTATCTAGAGTCTTTCCAGAATCTTTACTAACTTTTAATAGTAAAATATTTTCTATAGAGATTACTATATATCTAATTCTGGTCGCGTATATTAGATTTTCTCAGGTCTAATAGTATAGACGTATACGTAGAATATCTAAAAATTTTAACTTTAAATCCTATATCGTTAATTTTGAGTATATAGTTAAAGAAGATATATAAAAAATAGGAATCTCGTTATAATATACGAGGTCAGCTCTAATTCTAAAATATAATATAGATTTTATTCAGCGCGTGGTATAAAGTTATCTCGTACCTAAAAGAATAGATTTTATAATATAGAAAAGAAAATCCCCTTGTAGAGCCCCTATCCGGGGTTATAATTGAATTATTATATATATACGTTTTATCACCGTAGTTTTTATACGGCAATTACAGTTGTTACTTATATAGCAAAGAATTTTCGCAGTTAAAAGTTAACTAAAGTTTACAGCGTTAATCGTTTTTATTCTATTATATTCTCTATTTAATTACTATTCCTCTCTTATATTCCAAGAATAAATATCGCTCTATATATACGGAAGAGCGAGCGATCTTCTAGTATATAGTCTTATCGATTCCCTTATACTACTTCGAAATACGTACGATTATAAACTACTAATATAACCTCTAAAACTACCTACTAGACGGTAATACTATTTTTTATCCTTATTACTTCGTCCTCGTCTACGGTCGTACCCGAATCTAGACGGCCTACTAACCTATCTAGATACTCGACGACTGCTAGTTTAACTGCTAGCTTAACGGCTAACTTAGATTCCTGCTCGAATTCTAGCAGGATAAAGGCTCCTACTAGAAGTCTAATACGGTCGCTAAAGCTATATAGCTCCGGTAAATTTAGAATACGAGGCTTTAATATTATATTTAAGACTACCGGATTTTAGGATTCGAAGTCCGTTATAGTAGGCGGACTAGCGAGGACTCGGTCGATATAATCGAGTAGCTCGAATTCGGCGGTTTTAAACTTTATTTCTTTAAATTAGAAAGATATAATTATAGTTATAGGTCTAGTATTAGTAGAGATTCTATATATATTAGCCTGCAGTCTAGGCTATTACGGAAGATACGTATATTAGATACGATAGTAGGTACTAGTAAAAGAAAACGAAAAAGAAACGACTGTAAGGTATATATATATACGAAAATTCTGCTATATTATATTTTAAATAAACTATAGAAACTTATACTATAAACGTATTACGAAATAGATTAGAATTAATTTTATATAGTTTTTTAATTTAAGTTAATTAGACTAGGATACTAGTTTTTATACCGTATATCCAACGCTAGCGTACTAATATTAAAGTGAATTACTTACGGAACCGACGGTTGACCGGATACCAAAAAAATAAATAAAACAATATATAAAATAGAAAAGAAAATATTATTAATTTTAGTAATTTTAGTAAATTAATTTCGAATTTCCGGATTTAATCCGGAACCGAATTAAATCAAATTTTAAAATAATTCGATTCGATTCGGTTCGATATCTAGAAAAGTCGGAACCGATTTAGATCGAATCGGTTTTTCTAATTCGGATTCGAAATTTAATCCGACAATCAATCTACGTATATATTTCTATAAACTATACTGTAGCTAAATTAGACCATAGTATTTTTATCTATAATAACTATATCGATTTTCGCGTACGTCAACCACTTTATTATAGCTATAGCAATCTATATCGACTACGATAAAAAGATCTGTCTTTAAAACGCGCTATTCGACCTTTTTACCTTTTTTTAATTTAATCGATCGGGTAAAGCTTCTAGCCGTAGTAGCTAGCGTATCTTCTAGCGACCTTTTCAAAATTATATAAATTAAAGAATTTTATAATAGTTTCGTAAAACGTTTAAATGTAGATTATATATTAGATATAACCGAAACGAAAACTATAGATAGATATTATATAGTATAGCAGATAGTTATAGCGGAAATATTAAATATTTAGAATTATTTATAATATCGAAAAAGGATTAAATATATATTATTTAAATATAGTAAAAGATTCGTCATCGCGAATAAAAAAGAAAATAGTTAAAATAGAAATAATTAACTACGTTATAAATCTAGTTTGACGAATATATTTTTAATTGTAAAAAAGTTTTTATATATAATATAATAAATATTGCCGTAGATAACGTTAATAAAATATATATATATTCATTTAAAATTCAATATAATTCCAGATAGAAACTTTCTAAAAAGAAAAACTAAATATTAATTTACTAATATTTAATAAAAAAATCAAATAGATAATTAATCGAATTTCTAAAAAAAAAAGATGGTAACTTAATAAAATGATAAAAATCCTTTATTTCCGATATAAACTCCCTGCGGGGTTTACCTTTCACGGGCACCAAAATCTCACTAGCAGTGTAGATCTGCCAAGGAGACAACCCCACCGTCTGACAGCAACGTCGTTTGCCTTCCGTAAACGTCCATCGCCTTGACACTGCTCGCCGCCTGTGTCTGTCGAATGGTAGAAGTCGTACGTATGCTTCCATGCTACCTTCTGTCGCCATAGGTCCGTGGAAGGTCCGGAGGGTTGCTCTGACTGCATAGGTGAATGATGCTTCTGCACAGCAACTCTCTCGACAACTACTACTACACCACCAACCTCACCGATCTACCATCAACCTCCTGATTTCAATCTCTTGACACGAGGCCACCGCTGCTCTTTCAGCACCCCCCCCCTTACGAGTTCTGCTTCGTTGCCCTCTACCATCACGGCCCCCATGGCTAGCCTTCCCTCGACCCATCTCCCCGGGTTAGGACGCCTTATTCGATGAGAAGGCAACTCATACCCGCTGGCTGAGCTTTATAGTCGGCCCTGGCCGCCTGTTAGACCCTTCTCGATCAAGGAGCCTATCGCGCTTGTGCTGAGTGAGTTCGATGGCGCCATCGAGGCAGTCCTTCTTGAGTAATCTTGGAGGCTAAATCTTAGCAGCATCCCACCACGTACAACATCACACCAAGAGCCCTTACCACTTCCACTCTCAATGTCGGTCCCGGCGGCGGAGGCGCCTGCCTTCGCCTTTGCCTTTCAGGCCCGCCGCTTCGCATGCGACCGGTGCCACCGCTACAAGCTCAAGTGTGAACGAGGCCCTCTGATAATGACCTCGGGCGTGCCTACACCTCTAGGACCCTGTAAAAGATGTGAAAAGGCTCGGGTGGATTGCACAAGCAGTAATACCGCTACAGCAAGCTCGTCGAAGCAGAAAGATGTTCGTAGCAACGATACACCCACCAACCTGACCAAGACTACTGCTGCTGCTGCCGCTGCTGCTCCGAGGCAAGCCTCGTCCAACGCCACAGATACACCCACAGTCACTACGCACGATCTAGCACCGTTCTCGCCTTCGGCTAGGCCCCTGTTCACCAATCCCGAGTCCACCCTAGTCGACCCTTCTCTCTTTCTGGATACCTTCGATTTTGATCTTGGTGCTGTCAGTGGAGAGAGAAGTGACCAACTTGATGTCTCATCGGTCTTTGCCCGTGGGCTCCCATCGCCCAATAAATCTTCAGATGGAATCTCCAACACTCCAACCACCGAGTCCCGGGCTGCGGAACAACACTCCCATTTCGATGACAGCGAGGATTTGAACGGCAATGGACTGGCAATGTCGGACTTGTTGAATACCTCGCCTACAGAGAGCTCTGGATGGGGTGAACATCAGCCGCCGTCATCAGCGGCAGGCGCCGTGGATTCATCAAGCCACCCGAGCTCTCTGAAGGAAACGCTACAAAAGCTTGGTGAATTACAAAGCTTCATATTCCGGGAATTCGGGTCCATCTCCGAGGCTTCCCTCGCCACGACTTTCCTATCTCAATCAACGCTGCCGTTCAACGGTACTGGTAATGCTTCGTCGGATGGCAATCTCGTAGGGAAGGTGTTGTGTGCTTCGGAATGGTTGATTGTTATCCTGACGTCGTGCGGGCGGTATGAGACCGATGAACCTTCGGTAGTGTCACCTTCGCGACCTCGCGGCAGTACTTTGATGAGTGGGTCCAAAAGAAGTCACGCACATCTCCTCGATGATGCGCATGACGTACATCCAAAAGACCTATCCAATTCTACGTCAAGACTATCATCATCATCAGCCAATCCACGAGTGAACCAGTTGGACCTGTTGCGGAAGACCCATACTATTGGCGGGTGGCCCTCACCGCTACCAACACCACCGAGAAGGACCCCTAGCGGGGAAACCGAGACGACAATCTACTCGGGCTTACTCTCGCCAGCAAAATTAACATTGCTGGTATGTTATGTGACCTTGCTTGGGGTTTACCGGTCGATTCTCTCACAAGCTTTCGACATGATTCGAAGCCCTCTCTCTTCGTCACAACATGTGCGAACATCACGGGCAAGACCCTTCCAGAGCTCTAATGCCAGCCCCCCGTCGAGTCCTGCGATGAACAGTTCGACCATTTTAGGTTTCCGGATACAATTGGAGATGTTAACGCATACGTAAGTACCGTCAATGCCCCCCTGCTCTGTGAATGACATGATCTCATCCACCTGTGGGGTTTCAGGCTGGAGCAAATCGACGATGCTTGGGCGGCAGCTCTGAAGAGAGGATCTGAACTCAGCGGCGGAAAACATCGAGACGGGGTCACCGCAACCAGAGTGCTACTGCAGAGCATGCTGGCCCACGAAGGATTTGATTGTGGGGACGATAGCGATGCGATTGGACTGGGGTCGCTTATGGTTCAGGTCGAAGACGTCAAACACTTGCTGCGTACTCATGGTGCGGCAAATCAGCGGTAAGAAGACAATCCACTTGGGCAGTGCGTCCAAAGAGAAGAGTACGGGAGACGCTAGTGTCTACCAGTATCTCGCATACGGGGTTCTGGCGAGACAGTCTTCGCCAGCTAAGAGCGGTTTGCTACATGTGCACTGGAATTGATTGCGCTTGCCTGTCAACCTTTCGACGAGGCCGAGAGCGAGATCACCCAAGGAACGAATAGACTCGAGTCACAAGGAGATGCATGAGTCGTCACGCCAAGCTATTCTAGCATTCGTTGAACAACTCTTTCCGCTTGATACCAAGCTTTTCATCTAGGAACCTGAACGTTCGCTGATTTGCCAATTGCATAGCACCCATCTTGGCCTGCAACGCGCCCTGACCTGGAGAGGGTGACATCCATATCTGCTTGTCACCTTTACTCTCCTTTAGCCCAGTCAAGGCATTGTATGCCCGCATGGAATGGTGGTCGGCATTGACGTAAAGGCTGCTCGCGGCACCAGACACGAGTACAGGACACTTGACTCGGTGCAGCAAGCTCCTACCATCGGTCGAAGCCAAACTGTACTTCTTCATCTCCAGCATGATCTCCGCCGGCGACACGAGGCCATAGAATGTGCCGGACAGACAGACCTCCCATCTCATCTGGTAGGAAAACCTCATCATGAAGCCAATCATCGAGTCTACCACGCCGTTGCTCAGCCAGCCACGTCCCCATGCCCCGATAAAGGTCGGCGACACATGCGCCGTGGCGAAATCCCACATGCTGTAAATAGGATCCAGCGCCACGCATGCCTTGAGTCTCGCTTCACCCGTGGCGGCACGCAGAGCAAAGTATCCGCCGAGCGATGCGCCCGCAATGGCAATCCGATCCAGATCCAGCTTAAGGTCCGTGTGCGAAGCGGCAAACGACTCGAGTCCGTCAATCACCCGCTTCACCACCACTTCCCAGTCCGGGCGCATCTTCCGATTGTGCTTGCGCAGCGTGATACCCTGGCCAGGTCCTTCAAAGGTCAGAACAGCATAGCCCAAGTCCGGACCAAGAGAGGGATGCATGTAGTACAGTTCCTCCTGCAGAGCATCCGCCCCGCCGTTGCTCAACAAGATGGGAATCTTGCCAGGAAGGCGACACGAGTCGGGGGGGAGGTAAAGTGTGGCAGGGAGCGGGGGCCCGTCATCATAAGCTATGTCGAGGAAATGAACGGGAGAGTCGAACAGGAGGACGGCCTTTTTGAACAACTCGCTGACCTTCTCCACCACATGGACCAAGTCGGGATCGGGGTCATTGGGCCCATTGCCGAGCAACAGATACCCACTCGCTCTTGTGTAGTTGGACGCTCTCAAGAACGCCTGCCGTGCGGATTTGACGTCGCCGCTCTGACATGCCTGGTGTGCGAGAGCTTCAGCACGGCGTGCTTGGGATGCCCAGGCTGTCTGCCACCGCTGAGGATCTCCATTCTTTATCTCTCCCACTGCTTCGAGAACTTCGGCTACATCTGCTCCGCCGTATGGTGCTGTCCCCAGGATGCGAATTGTCTCGAAGTCGAGCCATTCATTTGTGAAGAGATGATGCATAGCCACGAACGAATAAAGACTGGAGATGTGGCGATGCACAGAGTTATGCGAGCCATTTTTAGGAAGCCTCGTATCTCCAGGCAAAGCTCGTTCTAATACTCGGAGTCCGGTCAGAGACCTGAGCTTCCTGCTTCTGCAGTCTAGCGCCACGTAGGTGACGGGGATGTCGATCTCCGATGCGCGATTGAAGCTGAAGACCGGCTGTCAGCTGTCGGCTGTCGGCTGTCGGCTGTCGGCTGTCAAGCGTCGGCCGCCGGCCCGCCGCCGTAGTGTCACGCACTAATGCAGATCGGACATCCGAATCCGATCGGAAAGTTGCCTAAGCCAACAACTTACGTGTCCCTCGGCATGCGAATATCATCGTAGCGTGTCGTGTCTCTGTTTGGCTTGTATCATGCTTACAAACTTTTTTCGTTCTCCGAAAATCGCCAATTACTCTCGCTTCCTACCATAAGATCAACCAGATAGCTCATCACCGCCTATAGCACCATGGCTGCTAGCAGTGTCATTCACGCTAAAACCGATCGTCCTGGCGGACCTCCAAAAGTCCCGCCAGGGCCCAAACTCCTGTGGTGGTCCGCTCGTCATCCACCCGAGGATCCCACTGTAAGGTTCGACTCCCGGACTATCGTCATTACCGGCGCCAATACTGGTCTTGGCTTCGAAGCTGCGCTCAAGTATGCTTCGCTTGGAGCAGCCAGGCTACTTCTCGGTGTTCGTTCAATCGCCAAGGGAAACGAAGCCAAGGCGAAAATCGTCGAGAAGACAGGCTTTCCTGCCAGAGACATCTCTGTCCTCCACGTCGATCTCACCTCCTTTACGAGTGTCCAGAAATTTGTGGAGGAGCTTGACAAGGCAGCGGACCACATTGACGTCGTTTTGCTGAACGCTGGTGTTGGGCCCCCTAGCTTCAAGAAATCGCCTCAGGGGTGGGAGATGGCAGTGCAAGTCAACGTGCTATCGACTGCACTCATGGCTCTGTTGTTACTTCCCAAACTTCGTGCCTCCGCTCAAGCTCGCCGAGGCGGGCTCGTGCACATGGTTTTCGTCAACAGCATCGCCCATGCCGACGTCAAGCGAGAATGGTTTCAGAATACAACCCTGTTGACAGCGGCCAATGACGAGAAGTCGTGGGACGCCCAGAAGAGCTATGGCATGGTCAAACTCCTGGGTATGGCGGCGATGCAAGGGGTTTCCAGCGCTGCGGCCAATGGCCCCAGTGGGGATGCGATTGTGGTTAATGCCTGCTGTCCCTCGCTTTGCAAGACGGATCTGGGACGCGACTGGGGAACAGGGATGAAGGTTGTCATGATGGGTATGCAGGCTGTGTTCGCCCGTACTGCTGAACAAGGTGCCCGGACGCTGGTGAGCTCCTCTGCTCTCGATTCGGAGGCTGCGGGCAAGTTTTGGTCTCATGACTTGCTGTATCCGTAAGTAATCCCTCCACTCTCATACTGGCAGAGTACCCAAGCTGATCACGTCACTAGGCCCGGCCCGCTTACCGAAGATGAGAGCTTGATGGACAGTGTCTGGGCTGAAATAGTCAACGTCCTGGAAAAACAAGTTCCTCAAATCCGGAGCTTGTCTTGATCGAGGTCAGCGGAGCCACGGCTGTAGGGCGTCATGGCGTTCTCGGTCACGAGCTGGCAGGAGCGGACCCTTGTGCTTTCATACTTCCGACATTGCATTCAGTTCAGCGGCATATTGCTAAAGTTTGGACACGCCTCTCACTGCACCACGACTACGCCAAGGAGATGTAAGACTAGCTCGATTACAATGCTTGAGGCGGACCAAGATAATCAAATAACATCTTTGCCGTCGCCTTTTGGTCGTCTTTGGTGGTTGTGGCATACTTGCAGAGATGCCTTTGGCCCTCTACTCTCTCAAAGGCCCACAATATACGCGATGTCCATCCCGTGTGTATCCCAATTGTTGTTTCCATGATCCCCACAGTCGATTGTCCGCTGATCGGTTCAATTTCCCGCTGCAACGAGTCCGCCTTCGTTACTTCATCATGTCCTACATACACGTTGGTGGCGCTGATTTCACCAAAGATGGGGACTGTGTCGTATCTCGTTTTGCCGTCCAGAATGTATTCATTCGAGCTGTCGAAGCCGCCTGGTCGGACTGTTTGCTTGACGGTGAAACGAATGGGTGCGTCCTCGGTTTCGGGGAGATCTTGCTGAAAGGATAACTCCAGGCTTGCTACGTTGATAATTTTCCGCACGATCCAAGGTATTCCTTGCTGCAACCCCAACCCGTGTCAGCATTAGGGGCCACAGGAATTGTTCGACAAAACTGCTCATGAACTTACAAGCGCAAACGTGTCTTCGAGCGAGTCCGATAGATTCTGGTTCAGGCTCCAATGACCCGTCACGTCAAGGATGTCGATATTGTCTGGGGCAGCCATATCACTCCTATAGCCTTCTCAAGTCAGGACTCTCTGCAGTGACCAGCTGCCCTTGTATCCTCTACATGCCATTCTCGGCAGCCGGGTCCGGTGCCGCCGATCGCATCGGACCAGTATCGGATGCTACCGGTATGCTACCCGTGTTGCACAGTCAGACTCCATGCCCTACTTCTGGCCATTAGACCTTCTCTGACTGAAGTCATCGCTTGCTATTGGCCCCTTGATCACAGAGTATTGCCCGTGAGAGTTGGATACATGGCAATGGACCTAATCAAGTCATACTCTCGCTTCGTCGAAAATGTTGGCATTATCCGTACGACGATTGCCCCAATACGGCTTACTCGAATACAGCTCGCAAGGTTGGCTCTGGCCCAATGCTGGCGAGATGCATTATTTCGAACAACGACCATCTACTACTCTATGACCGAGAGCTGGGCCCGTACTGTAGAGAACGTTTGGATCATGAGGGCGACACTCGCTCCCATACGACTAACTCGATGGCAACTTATCAAATTGATCCTAGCCCAGCTCTGGCGTGATGCCGGGTTGGTCTCCCGAGTCTTCTCATTAATACTGGCAGTCGTCGTGATAGCAGTCCTTCTTGACCGCTGGACAAGGCCCAAATCTCTAGAAGCCTTAGGCATCCCAATCGGCGGATCGTCTAGTGGTTCGAAAATGGATTTTCAGACAATGCTCGAAAATTGCAAATCAAAGGTCCGTTGGCTGTAAAAGATCTAAATTGATGGCGGAAAAATTGACAATCCTATAGTATCCCAAACAACCTTTCTTGATACGAGCATTCGGCGTGGAATACGCAGTATTCCCTTCCTCGTTCTTCGACGAGATCAAGCGACTACCGGAACAGCAAGCCTCAGCGCTGGCCTTCTTCCGGGACTCTTTCCACGAGCCATGGTCTGGTATACCACGCCAATCTGCCGAGCTACTCAAGGCTGTCTCGGTCGATTTACCTCGTGCCATTCCGGTCTTCGTCCGCCGTCGACAGAGAGACTGCGCGGCTGCTTGCCAAAATGTTATTGGTACGCCTGCAGAGTGGAAAGAAATCACACTGTTTGCAGGAATGCAAGAAATCGTTGCGTCCACAAATGCAAGCGCGTTCGTTGGCCATGAGCTGGGCACCAACAGGAAATGGACACGATCCGTTGAGAGGTTGCCCATGGCTGCGCTCATCGGGACTGTCCTGCTTAGCTATCTCCCGCTCATGCTGCGTCCCATCTTCAAGCCGATCTTGTTTGCGCCTGCCATGTGGCTACGCTGGACCATGGCAAGTCTGCTTACTCCCGTGCTCAAGGAGGACATCGACGAATTCGACCGTAGCACTGACAAAAAGCACTTGCATGGTCCTAAGGAGAAAGGCAAAGTACCCATGACTGGGTGGCTCCTGAATCGGTACAAGCCACGTCAAGCAATCATGCAAAGACTGATTGACGATTACATCACTTTGTCCTTCGAATCTACAGCTTCTTCGGCGGGGACGCTCTTCTTTATCATGGGAGAGCTGGCTGCAGACCCAGAATTGGCCGATGACCTACGGAGAGAGCTGGTGGCCCGTGCCCCAAAGGGTGATCTACCACTGACGCATCTGACGGAGCTGCGAAAGATGGACAGCGTGATGCGGGAATCGACGAGAGCAAATCCATTCAGTCATCGTAAGTTCATTATGTTTCTTCTGGCATTGTTGACCTAACGATTCCGTCTAGTTGTGCTCTATCGAAAGCTGCTTACCCCTTTGCAACTTTCCATGGGACCCAAGCTCCCTGCCGGAACCAACATCTGCGTTGACGCTCATCATATCAACTTCTCAACCTCGCTATGGGACGATCCCAAACATTTCGACGGTTTACGACATTACAAGAAACGTCAGACCCCAGACAACGAACAGCGGTTCAAGTTTGCCAACCTGGGGTCCGACTCCCCTGGCTGGGGCGACGGTCTTCAGGCCTGTCCAGGTCGGTTGTTTGCGGACAATACACTCAAGATTATTTTGACGCATCTGTTGCTAAACTATGAGTTCAAGCTGAGACCCGGGGACACCAAGCCGAAAAGAGGTAGTGCACCGAACGGAACAATGTATCCGGATATGTGGGCGAAGATTCTGTTCAGGTTGCGACCGATGAATTGAGCATAAATCTGCTGATAGACCGGGAGTGCTCACATTTTTTCGGGAGACAAAAGAATCATGACCTAAATTCTTAACAATACATACGATTCCATCGATCATAGCAATATATTGAAATTACTCATTCGGATTCTGCCAATGTTTTGTATTGCTATTAGCTACCTGGATCAACAATGGCGGGTTCGAATCATCCCAGCGCTGACCCAGACTGCCTCCGCTGCAGCTCTAGAAGCTATGTTCAGACCGAGTACAGAGAGTTGATATTCATTGGCAGAACCGGACTAGATCGTTCACAATTATCATGCACGATGAGGACATCTCTATTCTCGGCTTACAAATGAAAGGATCCTGGCCGATAGACTAGTATTGAATCGGGGTCGGCACAACCGGACCTTGCTGCAAGGATTCCTAATTAAAGTGTGAGCTTTAAGATATGTGTGGTACTCACTATAGTAGACCAAAATTTTTGCCAGGTCAAGTCCAACCTTGGAGGCAACGATGATTTTCGATTGGTATCCCTTGAACTTTGCGTCTTCCGCAGCCCTGGTCGCTGCAAGTATAATTCTTTACACGGTCATCATCTGGCGTCGAGACAGTCTATCACACGTTCCCTATCATAGATTCGATCATGATGACAGCCCCCAGAATTACATCCAAAATTCTGGAGAGCTATTGCATACCGGCTACTTGAAGGTATGATTTGTCGACTTTCAGTGCGAACCCTTGATCGAGCCAATCAACCTAGTACACGAAAAATGGGATTCCCTTCCGCATGCGCAATGCCATCAACCCCCGGAAACCGCAGGTCATCATGCCTTTCAAGTACTTGGACGAGGTCAAGAGCGCTCCACAGAGCCGCCTCAGCTTTCCCTTGTACTCCAGACTGGTATGTTTATCCCACGAAGCCAATTTGACTACTACCCCGTTGACGATCAACAGGCTTTTCTACTGGATCATAGCAACGCTCCTCAACAAACCGATGCAGCCGCACACATGATTCGGTCTGACTTAAACAAACACTTGCGTGGGTACAATGCCCCAGTCTTCCAAAACCTAGACTGATCCGTTGTAGCCGCTTTAGTAAGTGCCATGCAAGAGGAGAGCGACGTAGCGCTCCAAAGTAGATGGCCCGATTGCAAAGGTGTGTATAGCTTCGCCACCGCTTCGATCATCACCGTTGACCATCATACAGATTGGACTGCACTGCATCCATACACGATTCTCGCTCAGGCCATCGCCCAAGTCACCACTCGAATCTTATGCGGTCAAGAGCTGGCAAGGAATGAAGAATGGGTCAAGCTAAGCGTAGAAACGACAATCTCGGCCATGCAAACCGCCGCTGCAATTCGTGAGAAGTATCCACCCTACCTGCGATGGTTGGCTCCGTACTTTATGCCTGGTCCCAAGCTTTCGCTGGCCAACCGAAAACGTGCAGCCGAGATCCTTCGTCCCATTCTTCTCAAGCGAATAGCTGGCAAGGGTGACGGCTCTGGCTATAGTGATGGGATCCAGTGGCTCATTTCTGCTGCCGGTGCTCGAGCCAAGTCCGTCTTTGAACTTGCCGACGAGCAACTGTTCTTGAGTATTGCATCCGTACACTCGACCAGCGCCTCCCTGTTGTCAATCGTACACGATTTGGCAGACTTTGCGCAATATCGTGAGGAGATTCTAGACGAGATGCAAAGGGTCCAGAAAGAGCATGGGACTACGTGGACGAAAGCGAGCTTGGCTAAGTTGAACAAGCTTGATAGCTTCATGAAGGAAAGCCAGCGGGTGAATCCCATCGGGCTAGGTAAAGCGTCCAAAGCGTGCCTTTGGGAACTGTCAAGCATCCATACTGAAGTAATCCACAGTGACCGTTACCCGAGCCGCCGTCAAACCATACACATTCAAAGACGGCTTCCACCTTCCCGCCAACACACTCATCTCCTTCCCTATGGCAGAGCTCAATCACGATCTCGACGTCTGGCCTAACAGCGAAACATTCGATGGATCTCGGTTCCTACGCATGCGTCAAAAAGGGGATGCAAATGGATGGCAATTCGCCTTTGTGGGTGAGAATTCGATCAACTTTGGGGCAGGGACGCACGCCTGTCCAGGGCGCTATTACGTCAGTCAGGAGATCAAAATCATGTTGGCGCATTTGCTGTTGCATTATGATTTCAAATGGCCAGATGGCAAAAGCCGTCCTGCGAATATGATCCATGACTTCGCGACACCCCCGAGTCCGATGGCGGAACTGATGTTTCGTAAGAAATAGTATGAGGGGAGTTGCTCTAAAGAGGTGATTGATGTCATCCTTCTTTGGATAGTGTATTGAAAACTTTGCTGAACCATTTGCTGTCGCAGCTTGACTGTGCGGGAACGCACACTTTGGACTTACTAGACGACGAGATGTCATGCCTTTGAACGCTTCACAAATGCACTGGCCTTCTGATATCGGTGTCGGTAACTGAGACTTGCTGCTTTACTAAAACGACCCCTGAATATTTGCTTAGGGGCAGCTCGCCCATGTAAGCTACGGTACCTCGACCGACTGACATTATCGGTTTCAACCATGATGATAAGCTGCAGACTGCACGTTCCAACGTGCATGCATAAGTCTACGCGAAGGTCTACCACGTGGCTGTTGCAGCGTAAGCAGATCCAGTAGATGCGACAGAGATATGTTCAAGATCGCCATGGATCAGCAAGCCCAAAAACAAAGAAGACGAAGATCTCATCGGAACTCCGTAGATGAAACTCAGGCACCCACTTGAGCCTGGAATCTTGCTGCGCCACAAAGATGGCATTTTCCAGCGCTCCATTCAAGGTAGCTAGCTGACGACAGCTATCAGGATGATCGCAAGCCTCGTCCAACATAGCAAACGAATAGCTTCTGGAGCACTACACCATCAGTATGACCGTCGGTATCGGAGTAGCCGGGATTATGGGCAAATTACATACTCGAATGGATACGAGGGCACCACGCCTCAGCTGAGCATCCAAAGGATCTTTGCCTTACAGTCGACACGTCCTATGAGTTTCATATATAGAGGAGATGATGTGGGATGAAAAAAAACCTCGATCTGTTCTCACTTGCCCCTTGCTTCAGCCATGGTGTCCTCAAAGTCTTCCCAGAGTGTACAGTCGTTCTTTACTTCTCTATTTTTCTTTTGAATATCTTCGTGCTCGCCGTTTATGGGGCCGCAACTCCTGCAGACTGGCAATCACTCAAGCAGGAGCTCCACGGCAACCTGCAGTCTGCACGGCCTCTAGCCGAACCATGTTTTCCTCATTCAATCAGGGACAATGTCAGCAGCCCGTCAACGAGGTGCTCGGGAGTGCAGCGAAATTATCTCAACGCTTCATATCGCACCAGCATCTATCGGGGCTTCTTCCATACCTACAACGAAGGCTGCGTATCCAACGCCACGGATCAGTGTTTGCTTTCGCCTGATGATCCTTTCTCGGCCGTGTCTGGGACCTGCCAACAAGGACTGGTCTCAGAGCATTTCATCGAGGTCCGCAGCGCCAAAGATGTCCAGGTTGCCTTGGCTTTTGCACGCCGTACCGGCGTCAGTCTTTCTCTGAAGGCTTCTGGCCACGATTACTTGGGCCGCAGCAGTATCAAGGGGTCTCTGGCTCTCTGGACTCGGAACCTCAAGCAAATGACCTACCATCCTTCCTACTCCATACAGAATGGGACCAAGCATGGAACGTCCTCGATGCGAGCAGTCACCTTGGGGGCAGGAGTCAATCTGGAAGAAGCTTACGTCTTTGCTGATCAACATGCTGTCACACTTATCGGCGGCTCATCCCCAACAGTCACCGTTTCAGGTGGCTGGACACTTCTAGGAGGTCACAGCGTGCTGTCACCTCTATATGGCATGGGAGTCGATCGAGTGCTTGAATTCACCGTCGTCACTCCAGATGGAGATCTCCGCACCGCAAATGCCCATAGCAATCCCGATCTCTTCTGGGCTTTACGAGGTGCCGGCGCCGCAGCCTTTGGCGTCGTCCTCAGCACCACAATCAAAGTAGAGCCAGCGATGCCCCTAACCCTAGCCTCGATCTCCTTCCCTGCAACCCCCACCAACCAGCTTCCCTTCCTCGAGCTCCTCATCAACGAATCCACATCCTGGGCCTCCCAAGGCTGGGGTGGTCCTCTCGGATCCTCCTATGCCGCACTTGTTCATCCCGGCCTCCTCGATCTCAACGCCACCGCCAAAACATTCTCCACCATCGCCAACTACGCTCGCCTTCAACAGCCCCAAGCCCCCACAACCGGTCCCAGCACATCCCAAACCAACGGCACGGCTTCCACTGGTGCCGCCGCCCCTGCAATCCAATATCTTCATTTCCCATCCTGGCTTGCCTTCTACACCGCCGCCATCGCGCCTTCAGCCAACAACGGCATCTCCCAGCCCAACTTCGCAAACTTCCGCGTGGTCCGAAAACAAATGCACCGGGAATCCAGCGGCCGGGCTCGTCTTCTCAGGCTCTTTGCTTCCCTGCTCGACGAGGGTTTATCCCCGCAAATCCTGCAGACCCCTCCGCATCTGTTCCCATACGAGCAGGGCAGCACGAGCGTCAACCGTGCATGGCGCGACAGCTATTGGATGGTCGGCACGAGTCTGCAATATGCGTGGAACGCGACAGACGAGGAGCGCAAGGGCAACGCGACGCTTTTGCAGACGGTTAGTAAGCAGTTGGTGGAGGCGGCGCCAGATGGGGCTCATTATCCGAATGAGGCGGATCCATGGTTGGAAGCGTGGCAGAAGGAGTTTTGGGGGGAGGAGGCGTATGCTAGGTTGCTTGAGGTCAAGAGGAAATATGATCCTGAGGGGTTGATGGGATGTTGGAAATGTGTGGGGTTTGAGGAGGAGAAGGGGAGAAAGGGTGGAGAGGAGGATAAGTTTGGTTGCTGGGATGAGTATCGGGGGCTGGCTTAGATTCGGGGCGGGTTTGGTTTAGAGGACTTTAGTGCTATAGTCTGATATTGCATGGGGGTTTGGAGTGTACATATACTATTTCCAAAATTGAACGACTGGACATATAAAGTGATTTAATGACGGGAACGATGTAGCAGCCAGCCGAATGAGAAGTAAGATTTTGGCATGATGAATCACACAGTTGAATGAAGGCTGCAACAGTGCAAAAAAATGCCCGAGAATCATACTACAAGTATTAATGCACTCAAAAAACTAGTGCTACTTGGAGTAAAAATTTCACTAGCAACTGCTCTAGCCGTCCATCTGCGGCGATTCACTACCCTCCGATACAACGTTCCCTCCTTCCTGGTCTTTATCCTTCTTCCCCTTCTTCTCTTGCAATCCGAAATCTGTCTCGAGCTCTTTCCGCAATTTCGTTCGCTTCTCAAATCCTACCGCCACCACCGAGACGCCAGCGAAGATGATACCGATTAACCATGATCTCCTCAGTGCCGCTACAAAGAGCGCTTTGACCTGCGCCTCTGTCACGGCGTCGAGGGGTCTCACAAACGCCGCTGTCGCGTGCTCGTACGCCTGGCCACTTGCGAGCTGCGCCCTCACAGCTGGATCATCGATCTGATACAATAGCTCTTCTGCTCGATTGTTGAAGACTGCCGCAGGGATAGCAACACCCCAGATCATACCGAGGCTGCGGATAAAGGCCCAAGTAGCGGTACTGGATGCAGCTTCGTTCTCCGTCAAGCCAGCTTGGATGGCGGGAAGTTGTGATGGGATACAGGCGCCCAAGCCGGCGGCAATGATGAGCTGCAGGATCACCCATACGCCGGTCCGTGAGGTTTCATTTAGAAGTGAGCTGCAGCCAAAGCCAATCGTAATGAGAGACATGCTGATGAGGTGCACGAGGCGATATTCGCCGAACTTGGCAACCATGCCACCGGCGATGGCTGCGAAAAGGGGGAAGATGAAGACGAGGACCAGTAGATTCACGCCTGAACGTGTGGGGCTGGCTCCAAGAACGGATTGAAAGTAGAGGGGGAAAAAGTAGGTCGTCCAGATGGTGAGTAGAGAGTGGTTGAAGGAGATGAAGAAGGCTGCGCTCGAAGTTCGGTTGCCGAAGAGAATCGGTGGCATAACGGGATGGGCGCAGAGAGGTGAGTACTCGTATATGGCGAAGACAAGCAGGAAGACAAGTCCCACAGTAAGGAGCGCTACCATCTGCGCGTTGGACCACGAGTATTTGGATCCGGCGTAGGTCAGCACATAGAGGACCAAGACGGTGGAGATAATGAGGAACGCATTGCCGATATAGTCGATTTGTCGTACACGCTGCTGCCAGGTAAGGCCACCTCGGTGCGACAGACGGAGGAAGATGAAGAGGATAGCCAGAGCGACGGCACCGATAGGCAGGTTCAAGAAGAAAACCCAACGCCATTGACCATTACCAGCCAATGCGCCCCCTACAAGAGGGCCAAAGGAAGCGGTCATGCTGATGATGGCAAAGAGCAGACCGATGAATTTCCCACGCTCGCGGAGAGGGATCATGTCGCAAATAATGACATCGACGAGCATATTGATTCCACCGCCTCCGACCCCTTGGATTCCTCGGCCAACAATAAGCATGGCGGTGTTTTGTGCTGCTCCGCAGATGGCGCTACCCAGTAGGAATATGAGGACGGAAGAGATCATGAGCCATCGTCTTCCCCAAAGATCGGCAAATTGTCCACATAGCGGCTGGAAGATGGCACTGTGATGATTTATCAGTGCTGTAGTGCATTGTAGGCAGACTTCTGTATACCTGGTCAAGAAGTAGAGATTGATGACCCAAACATAGTTGCCTCCCGAACCCAGCTCGGCAGCAATGGTTGGCAAAGCGGTAGATATCACGGAACCCTCAAGAGCGCTCAACAAAGCCGAGACAGCAAGACCACTGAAGATAACCCATATCCTCCAGTCAGGGTGGAAGGCAGGCTCTGCTCCTGGTTGGCTAGGCGGCAAGACGTTGCTATGGGCTTCAGTACTCGTTCGCTCTGGAGATACTTCTTGCTCAACGGTATTGCTATGCATTGTGAGGGAAGCTTGGTGAGGTCGAGGGTTTTACTGCTACTGCCGCTGGGGTAGAACAGTGGATCATAAGTTGGTACGAATGCAAAGATGCAGCATATCTCGACAGTGAGGTGTTCAACATTCCAGTATGAGTCAGTCAGAGCATCGAAGAGGCTACAACGAGTGCTGACCAAGCAGAACTCCTTCAGTCACCCAGTGCGAAGTCTGCATGAATGCACGAGCCACGCCGGCGACGCCGATGCTCTCATCGGAGACGCCGATACCCATCGGCCTGCCCATGACAAAGCATCGGCCCACAGCAATGGATCACCTCACTTCATGCTTCAACGGAGTACCGTCTTGTAACGGAATAGTTGTCGGACCGCTTTCTGGGTCCAAGCTAGACAGCTATAGCAAGGACTTGAGACGAGACGAGGGCATGATGTTGGATAGGTGTTTATGCTTGCCTAATCGGGAATCGGGCTGACGTATGACGTCACAATGCACTTTTGTGCAAGCATAAGAAATTATGAAAACCACTCAACGCTGTATTACTCTGTCGACAGGTCGCTTTCCGGGAGTAGAGATCATCGAGACATCGACCACTATGGAACAGCACAGTGTATCAGATCCGCCGTATTGCCAAGAGCTTGGGAACCTTGAAAGCCTTTGAGAGCTATAATCTATCTTAGTAGAAGCCTCCATATTCATCAGTCCCTATGTGTATGAGTTCCTATTGGAGCCTCTGCTGGACAGCATCCACGTAATTCCCTTTCAATAAAACCGAATCGGCCGGAAATTCTAACAGTTCCACAAAAGCAGTGCCGGAATACTGCTTCTCGCCCACAATACCTCCAACAACCGTCGCAGAGAACCCATTGCTACCAAGACCCTCGCCTGCATTGTATTCAAATCCTACATTCTTATTCTCAATCACAAACTTCCATGCCTTGTCCTCCTTGGGGCATCCAATCTCGAGCGTGAAACCCGTAGCTCGATCTCTCAGCCCCCCTGTAACCTTCCCATCGTATGTCTTTTTCATAACAACATAGTTCTCCGTCTCGGAAGGCGACCCGTGTGTTGCTGCGAAGACCTGCTTGCCGTTCTCGCCCACCACAACCGAAGGCTTGTGAAGCGTTTTCTCTACATTCGACTCCCATGCGATATGACTGAGCGCATGAGGACCTGCCAACAACCGGATAGCGGAGAAAGCGCGCAAACACGTGAACCAGCTGAACGCTGTCCAGATACGTTCATGACCTCCGACGCCAGCGTAACGGAAGGCTGTGCCTTCGACCTGCACATCGACCTCGACGATGCCAGCAGGAATGGGCTCCACCCAACGGAAGTATGGTACCACCTCGGTATCTGCCTTGCTGCTTGGATATGTACTGCCATCGGGATAGCGAGCTGGTAGCAGAGACTTGAAGACCATGCTCCCTGTCAGGTCATCCATCTTGCAGCCCACGCGTGCAACAGTCATATCTTTGCTGATTTCGAACCCGCAGCTGTATTCTTTCCCATTATTGCCCTTCCACAGGCCGCGTGTGCCCCAGTTGCACGACTCCACGTACGAGTCGGAGGGATAGTCTACCCGGACAAACTTCCGGCCGTTGGGAAAGGCCCATTCTGACACCAGTCGAAGGTTGCCGGTGCCCAGGATGGAATAATTGGGATCGCGATAGAAGCCAAAGTAGAACATCGATAGACCATCGTCGGAGACGCCATCGAACTCCCATTGCTCGCCCCCCGTGCTGTTCAACGGAAGCATCTTGGGGGATTCGGGGTCGTCTAGAGGATCAGCACCGAAGAAGACTGGCTTTCTGGTCTTTTCCATTTCGAAAGCCGTCAGATGGTTGGTGGTGCAGCCATCGTCCGAGAAGTTGGCCGGTTGAGAAGGCCAGTAATAGCTCCATCGGTCTGGCCAGTCGTAGTTCCAACCACAAACCGATGCGATAAAGCACCAGCTGTACAAAGCTATAGCAAGGATCCCCATGTCTTGGTGCCACTTAGGCTAAATAATAATCCAACGACTGCAAGTGAAATATAATGAAGCTGCGAGAATGATGGTATGCTCATCAGGTTCTGCGTTGCCATAACCTTTCGGCCTCAATGACTCTGACCAACGCATTGTCCGGATCGGCCAGCCGAAGATTGTCCTCGGAATTGTTACCATGCAAGTCCATACCCGACCGCACATTCGAATGCTGTATCATCGGTGCGACAAGGAGCGTAGCTGTTTGTGGTATGGCTCAGTGAATCGATTTTGCAAATGCACGGAGAGACTGAGACCCGGAATTTAGTTAATCCGTACGCTGGATTGCGCAGGCTCTTATTTTGTAGAACATCAAACATCTGGGTCATCAATTAGCCGCAACGATGACTGCCCAGGAGGAATCTCTCCCAAAGAGCCACACTGCTATCGTCCAGCACGAGAAAGGCAAACTCGAGATCACATCTGATCTACCTCTTCCAAAGATTGAGCCGCATCAAATCCTTGTCAAAACCGTCGCGGTAGCTCTAAACCCGTGCGACTATAAACTCCCTGAAGAGTTTCCCTCGCGAGGAACTTACGATGGAAACGATTTTTCGGGTGTGGTCGTTGCTTGTGGGTCCGAAATCGCGACGACTGGACTATTCAAAGTCAAGGATCGTGTCTTTGGCGCTGTTTATGGCAGCAATCCAGTCGACAAGGACACTGGCTCATTTGCTGAGTATGTCAAATCGATCGCTGTTTTCACATGGAAGATGCCGGACTGGATGTCTTTCGACGATGCAGCTGGGATGAGCGGTACCTGCATTGCGACCATGGGTGTCGCCCTGTTCCGTTCGCTGGAGCTACCAGGTACACTTGATAAGCCGGCGGAGAAAGCAAAAGATGTACTGGTGTATGGTGGAAGCTCGTCGGTCGGTACCATTGGGATTCAAATGGTGAAGCTGTGAGTCTGCCACGATTTGTGCCATTTCAATCCGTCCGCGACTGACGCATGCCATGGCAGCCTCGGTCATAAGGCGATAACAACGTGCTCTCCGAGGAATTTCGAACTGGTCAAATCGTACGGCGCAGACGCTGTGTTCGATTACAACTCAGTCACCTGCGGAAAAGATATCAAGGAGTTGACGAGAAACTCGCTCAAGTATGCAATCGACCCTTTTGCTCAAAAGGGATCGATGGCTATATGTGATGAGGCCATTGGTCGCGTTGGAGGAAAGTACACCGCACTTGAGCTCTTCCAAGGACATATGCCTGAGGTAAAGAGGATCAAAAGAGATCTGGTGATGGGACCTACCATCTTAGGTGCCGGGGTTGATGCTGGAGAAGACGGTTCAGACTATGCGAAAGGCGCCGACCCAGAACTACGTCGCTGGGGTATTGATTTTTACCAGGCTGTTCAGCGATTAGTGAACGGCCGGGAACTAAGAGTGCATCCTGTCCATGTTCTTGAAGGCCGTTTTGAGGCCATCTTACGTGGATTGGATATGCTCAAGGGAGGTAAGGTGTCTGGTCAGAAATTGGTCGTGAGACTATGAAAGGGGCATGAAATGATAGAGCAGCACTGCTAAAGCTCGTGCAAATAAGCCGGAGATGGTGAAGACAATTGCTTGAAGCTTGGTGCGAACATAACACTTGAGTCGCGACAATATTGGCAAAGACTTGTCAGAGTTCCCGTAAACGACCGAATCAAGTGGGCCAATTTCGACTCGAAGCGTCTTGAACAGAGTTCGAGGAATCTAAAACTCTTCACGGACCCAGCGTGATAGACTCGCTCAATGTACTCGAAGCGATGTCCCAAACTGATTTCTAGCATAGTCTGATTACAGCGACTTATCAGCTCCGCGCCATGGGTCTAGCCGGTCTAGCAACCAGGACAGTGAGGTCTATGGACTGCATCGCGATTTGATTGACCGTAGACTTGATGCTGAATCATCATTTCCTGGCAGTGAGGTTATTATGTTCTATTGAAGTCATTGCATGGGCTTAATGGCTGTCTTATGAGCAATCGGAGATGTCTTAAGATACCTCGGGCTCACAAACGGCTTAGGTGGATGAGAGGAAGACGAGTCCCTCGACAAGGGTTCGTAATCTTGGGAGGCTCCATTAACAACGGTCAGACCGACCATGAGGGCATAGTCAGCCATCGTGTAGGGTGTCGGCATGCCGTAAATCCTCCCATGCCGGGTATAAGGCCGGAGAATTATGGGATTTGCCCAGGATATGCATCCACGGAGATAACTTCCGAGCTGCAAGGCACCTGTATGAGACCTAGAGACACAGGCTGTGCTTGAGGTTTGAGAGCTGGATATCTGATTATTCGAAGCTCCCACGCCCGTACTAGTCGAAATCGGTCTTTATCTTCTAATCATTACATTTACCAGTATTCGAGTTTCGAGGTTGCACAATCCATCAACATGTCTCAGATCACACGCAATGAGCCCATCGCCATCGTGGGAAGTGCCTGCCGCTTTCCTGGAGAAGCCACTAGCCCTTCGAAGCTTTGGCAATTGCTGAAAGCACCACGCGATCTGTCGAAAGAGATCTCGGAAGAAAGATTCCACGTCGATAGATTCTATCATCCGGATGGACTCCACCACGGTACATCCAACGTTCGTCATTCTTATTTCCTAGAGGATGACTTCAAGACGTTTGACGCGAATTTCTTTGGGGTGAAACCGGTTGAAGCTCTTGCCATGGACCCCCAGCAACGCTTACTGCTGGAGACAGTCTACGAAGGACTGGAAGCTGCCGGAATGCCCATGGAGAAAACACAAGGCTCGCAGACGGGTGTCTTCGTTGGGAATATGGGCGCAGACTACGCCGACATCGTCAGCCAAGATCTGGATTCCTTGCCAACTTACTTTGCTTCGGGCACTGCGCGAAGTATCCTGTCGAATCGGATATCTTACTTCTTCGACTGGCATGGGCCGTCGGTCATGGTTGACACAGCGTGCTCATCTAGCCTGGTCGCCGTACACCACGCAGTGCAAAGCCTGCGGTCGGGGGAGAGCCCAGTTGCGATCGCTGCCGGGGCCAACCTGCTTCTTGGGCCAGCACAGTATGTAGCAGAAAGCAAGCTCAATATGCTGTCCCCCATTGGCAAATCGCGTATGTGGGATGCAGCAGCGGATGGGTACGCGCGCGGTGAAGGGTTTGCAGCCGTGGTCCTAAAGGCTCTGAGTTCCGCCATAGCTGATGGAGACCACATCGAGTGCTTGATCCGAGAGACTGGGGTCAATCAAGATGGCCGTACGAAAGGTGCGTGGTCAATATTTCCTTTGCCTTTGCCAGCTTGGTGAACAGCCCAGATGCCAGCATATCGATAAGAAGGCGACAAACGCGTCTCTTTGGACCGATGGCTATCTCGGCTATCAGTAGTCCCTGGCGCTGAAATCGCTGCTGACAAATCCATTATATTGCAGGGATTACCATGCCCAGTCCTGTGGCGCAAGCGGCCTTGATACGCGATACTTACGCCCGCGCCGGGCTCGATCTCAGCAATCCTTCCCACAGACCACAGTACTTCGAGGCGCATGGCACAGGTAAATCCGTTGCTTCCTCTTGCTATCCTTGAATGGTTCGACGCTGACTGTCGAGCAATCAGGCACTCCAGCCGGAGATCCCGTTGAAGCAGAAGCTATACACACTGCCTTCTATGGCCCTCAATCGGGCTTCCAACGCGCCCCCGAGGACCAGAAGCTCCTTGTCGGATCCATCAAGACTATTATTGGCCATACCGAAGGCACCGCCGGACTAGCTTCTTTGCTGAAAGCTTCCTTGGCTTTACAGTATGGAGAGATTGTCCCCAACTTACACCTCGACCGATTGAATCCCGCAGTGCAGCCATTCTATTCCAATCTCGAGATCCCTACCGAACATCGTTCATGGCCCTCAGTGGAGGCTGGTGGCGTGAAGCGTGCGAGCGTCAATAGCTTTGGATTTGGGGGTGCTGTGAGTTATACCTTCGCCTGTCATTGTGTCGCGATGGGACTGACAATCCCTAGAATGCTCACGCAATCCTGGAGGCATACGAACACCAGGATGAAAGCCAAACACCCCCTGCCGCAGTCTTCTCTCCCTTTATCTTCTCTGCAAGCTCAGAACGGGCTCTCTCGGCGACGTTAGAAGCTTATGCCCACCACTTTCAAGCTTCCCCCGAGATTAGCCTCCGGGACGTGGCCTATACACTTCGCACTCGCCGGTCTTTCCTGCCGAAACGGGCGATTATCTCGGCAACAAGTATCGATTCACTCTGTGAGAAGCTTCGATCAGAAGCCAAGAGCCAAGGCAAGCGAGACACCCCTGTTCGATCTTCGACTGGAAAGCCAAAAATTCTTGGAATATTCACCGGTCAGGGGGCACAGTGGGCCCGTATGGGTGCTGAAATCATCGAAGCGTCCCCCGCCGCTCTTCAGATACTCAAAGGCCTTGAGCAAAGTTTGATGCTGCTACCATTGCCAGATCGACCCTCGTGGTCTATCGTCGACGAGCTCCTCGCAGAGAAGAGTTCTTCAAGACTTGATCAAGCTGAGATTTCGCAGCCGCTCTGTACCGCTCTACAGATTATGCTGGTTGTACTGTTACGGAAAGCCGGTGTCACGTTTAACACAGTCGTTGGCCACTCTTCTGGCGAGATTGCCGCAGCTTATGCTGCAGGTATTCTCTCGGCATCGGATGCGATGCGTGTTGCATATTACCGCGGATTCCACTTGAACCTCAGCCAAGGTCCTGAAGGTAAGCAAGGCGCCATGATGGCTGCTGGTACGACCTTAGACGATGCCCAAGAACTATGTCGCCTAGACGACTTTAACGGGCGATTGTGTGTCGCTGCGAGCAATTCCTCCAACAGTGTCACGTTGTCGGGTGATGTTGATGCGATTGAGGAAGCGAAAGAGGTCCTCGAGGCCGAAGAAAAGGTTGCCAGGCGATTGAAGGTGGATAAAGCGTATCACAGCTCTCATGTAAGGCACCCCCAAGTCACTCCTAGTTCGATCCCTGTCATCAAGAGCTCCAAGACGTATCTAAGGACTCAAGATTCGGGTCTTGCGCCCTGATATTTTACATCCGTCTAAAGTTTCACGAGTCGACTTGACGGACACCTTGCTGACACTAAAGTTCACTAGATGTTGCCATGCTCCGAACCATATGTGAAATCCCTCCAAGAGTGTGGCATTAGCAGCACCACCTCGGGAGTAACCAAATGCCATTGGATATCCTCCGTCTACGCGGACGACGTTACCAAAGTAGATGATCGTCTGGAAAGCACGTACTGGATGAACAACATGGTACGGCCAGTTCTTTTCTCGCAAGCCGTAACGTCCGCCTTGAGCGAGAAGGGTCCGTTTCATCAAGTGCTTGAAGTTGGCCCTCATCCATCCTTGAAAGGTCCTGTATTACAGACGATCGAGGAGGTTGCTGGAGAGAAGATACCATATTTCAGCTGTTTCCACAGAGGTAGGAACAGCGTTGAAGCCTTGGCTGAAGGACTAGGACAGTTGTGGGCAGACCAAGCATCCGACGTGTTGAATCTTGACGAATACGAATCCTTCCTTTCCGGCGTCACTGATAATCGGCTTATCAAGAACCTACCGAACTACCAATGGGACCATGAGCGGATCTTCTACCACGAATCTCGCATCTCCAAAGCCCGACGGACGCATCCGCAACCTAGCCACGAGCTGCTGGGTACAAGGCAGCCGGACAATTGCAGTCGAGACATTCGTTGGCGTAATCTGCTTAACCCAAGGGAGGTACCATGGCTCAAAGATCATCAGGTTCAAAGCCAACCGGTATACCCAGGTGCTGGCTACGTTGCAACCGCCCTAGAAGCAATTCAAGAGTCACTGCAGGACGCGAACTTATCCATTATCGAGATTCGAGATCTTGTAATCGGACAGGCATTGATCATCGAAGATGACCACTTGGTTGAGATCCTTGTATCCTTGACGAACATCCAGCGCACTGACACCGACTGTCATGCTCATTTTGCGTTTTTCAGCCAAGAGAGTAAGGATTCTGCTAACATGGTGGAGAATGCTTCGTGCGATATCCAGGTCCAATTCGGGGAGCTGGCTGCTGAAGCATTGCCTTCCAGATCTGTAATGAATAACCAGATCTTTGATCTCGAAGAGTCTCGATTCTACAATGCCGTCAGCCGTCTCGGGTATGGCTACACGGGGCCTTTCAGGGCGCTCAGTGGGCTTAAGCGCAAATTGGACGTGGCGACAGGATACATCACAGTGCCCGAGCCAACGCCCACGTTTGAAAAGCTCCTCGTTCATCCGGCTGAGCTCGATGCTGCGATTCAATCCATGATACTTGCCTTCTGTTACCCAGGTGATACAAGTCTTCGTACCATCCAGCTGCCGACCGGTATTGACTGCATGCGATTCAATGTTCCCCTCTGCGCAAGCACAGTCCCTGGTTCGATGGTACCTTTTCGCTCCTCCGTCACACCTGGCGAAAGCGATGATATCAACGGCGACGTGGAAATCTACCGCGACGATGGCCACACGACTATTGTCCAGTTGCAAGGCCTGCACACAAAGCCACTTACTGTTGCAGACGACCTTGATATTTTCTCTGCGTTCCAATGGGAAGTCGAATGTCCAACAAGTGGGGATCTGTCCATGCCCGAAGGTGAACTCGAGGGAGAGAAGAAGCTTTTCGACACCGTCGAGCGAGTAGCCTACTTTTACCTCAAGAACCTGGACAAGGCCATCCCTGAAGAAGCGCGACGGAACTTGGCGGAACATCAGAGATGTCTTTTCCATTACCTCAAGTATACGCTAGGCAAGGTTGAACGAGGAGAACTGACTCACATGCGACCGGAATATCTCAAGGATACCCTTGAGGATATACGTGCTCTCATATCCGAGCGGCCCGATAGCATCGATCTGCAGCTGATGCAAGCTGTTGGAGATAACCTGCTTGCAGTTATGAAAGGGGAGATGAACATGTTGGAGCCAATGGTCCGCAACAATATGCTCAACAAGTTCTACACGGATGCGCTGGGTATGAATCGATATCTCCAGGATCTTACGCGTATGGCAGCACAGATCAGTCATCGATACCCCCATATGAGCGTCTTGGAGGTTGGAGCTGGTACTGGAGGTGCCACCAAAGTCATCCTTCGAGATTTGGATAATGCCTTTGGCTCGTATTGTTATACAGATATCTCAACTGGATTCTTCAACGAGGCGAAAGAAACCTTCCGCGCCCACGAAGCCAAGATGACGTTCAAAGCTCTCGACATCGAGAAAGACATCGTTGAACAGGGCTTCGAGGAGCAGTCTTACGATCTCCTAATTGCTAACCTTGTCGTCCATGCCACTAAATATCTGGAACACACCATGCGCAATCTTCGACGGTTGGTAAAGCCCGGCGGTTACCTTTTGCTTCTTGAAATTACAGATAATAACCCTCTTCGATTTGGATTCATATTCGGCGGGCTGCCAGGCTGGTGGCTGGGTCATGAAGATGGAAGGACCCTGTCTCCTTGTGTCGACATACCTGCCTGGAACGAAGTAATGCGCAAAACAGGATTCGCCGGAGTTGACTCAGCGACCCGTCATGTGGAGACATGTCCACTGTCAGTGATGATTACACAAGCCGTTGACGATCGTATTCGATATATGAGAGAGCCTTTGTTGTCCCCAAACCTACCGGAAGTCAGCAAGACTGATCTTACTATCGTGGAGGGAACCGGGACCAAGTCATCGCAGCTGACACAGGAATTGCGGCGGTTCCTTCTACCCAAGTACAGGAATGTGACAGTGGCTTCCGGCCTTGACGATGTGCTGGTACATGACATGGCCGTGATGGGCAGCGTCATTGTAGTAGCTGACCTGGACAAACCCGTCTTCGACGGAATCACTCGGCTGCGTCTTCAAGCATTCCAACAGATATTCAAGCGCTCGAGGAACGTTTCATGGGTCACTTCGGGCTGTCGAGGCGGCAATCCTTGGGCGAACATGGTTGTTGGTGCCGGCCGAAACATAGTCCTGGAGATGGAACATGTACGGCTGCAGTTCGTTGACTTCGATGATCCTTCAGAAGCCAGCGCCGTGATGGTGGCGTCAAAGCACCTGCAATTTGAAGCCTCTGATACCTGGGAGCGCCGAAACAAAGCGCAGAACTTGCTGTGGTCTTCCGAGCCCGAAATGTGCTACCACAACGGACGGTTCCTCCTTCCTCGCATTCGTCTAAGCAAGGAGCGAAACAAGCGATACAATTCTTTACGTCGTTCAACGGTAGAGAACATGAACCCAAGAGCATCATCGTTAGCTCTTTCACCGTCAGGACCATCATATGGGATTTTCCAAGACCATTTCCCTACCGTGGTCGACGACCTTGTAGATCCCGTTACCATAGTCGTCAGTCACTCCATCCTCCGCTCAGTCAAGCTCGCTTCGCATGATTATCTGTTCCTCGTCATGGGTACCGATAACAACAACAAGCCCGTCGTGGCCATGTCGGATAAGCAGTCTTCGATCATCCATGTCGAAGCCGCGTGGACCGTACAGCAGCCCCTTGCTAATGCCAAAGGTAAGAAGATGCTGATCGCACTCTACGAGCAGCTTTTGGTCCAGAGTATACTCCGTGATCTATGCACCAATGATACCCTTGTGGTTCTCGATGTTGCTGAATCCATGAGAGGAGCCCTCAATCGTCGCTGTGGGGAAAAGGGCGTGATTCTGTCCGTCTTATCCACTTCAAGGTTCTCCCGTACAAAGGACGTTACCTGCATATACAGCCACGAATCCAGACGTTCGATTCGATCGAAACTCCCATCAAAGATCTCTCGGTTCGTCACTATGTCAACAGATGATATCACGGCCGGTGAAATTTTATCCTGCCTTCCACACCGTTGCGATGTCATAACCTTGGACTCATTGACAGGAGACCGCTCACATACCACGAAAGTTGATACTATCGAGCAAGGTTCCGAAATTGCCAGGCTCTTGAAAACAGGGTACCTTCACGTCAAGGCTGAACAGCATAATGTTGAATTGCATAAGGTCCGCTCAGCGACTCCCACAGAAGTGTCCGAATCTTCAATAACCAGCAAAGCGCCATTGCTTGTTGAATGGAAAACGGACGAAGAATTACCTGTCCGTGTACAGCCGGCGCCGACGCTGGTGAGATTCGCAGCCGACAAAACCTACTGGTTGGTTGGATTGACTGGGGGATTGGGTCTATCGATATGCCGCTGGATGATTGACCGCGGCGCCGAGTACATTGTCATGACCAGTCGCAATCCGAAGATCGAACCCTCCTGGCTGGATGAAGTCGAGGCTCTGGGCGCGACGGTGCAAGTTTTCGCAAATGATATTACTGATCGGAACGCTGTGCAAGATGCATACCAGACCATTTGCACGACCATGCCCCCAATCGCCGGTGTCGCTCAAGGGGCTATGGTTCTCCAAGATATGTTGTTCGCAGACATGGACCTCGATGCTGTGGAGCGGGTCATGAAACCTAAGGTTAATGGCAGCATCTACCTTGACGAGATCTTCCACGACTCGCCACTGGACTTCTTCATCTTCTTTTCTTCCGTCGCTGCAATTAGCGGCAACAAAGGACAAAGCATCTACGGCGCAGCGAACACCTTCATGCATGCTCTTGCGGCGCAGAGACGTCAGCGCGGTGTTGCTGGATCGGTCATCGATATTGGATGTGTAATGGGGAATGGCTACGTCACAAGAGAGCTGACGGAGCAACAGCAACAATACCTTGAGGAAGTGGGCAATGTCTGGCTCAGTGAGCAAGATTTTTTGACAATCTTTGCTGAGGCAGTCCTGGCTAGTCCACCCGGTGCCACAGAGACCATGGGCTTCCTCACCGGTCTCAAGATACAGAATGGTAAGAGCGAGAAGGTGAGCTGGACCAATAATCCGATGTTTCAACATCTGGTGCAGAAGACTGCGACCGTCACAGCGGCAGGGGCGTCGAAAGCCGGCGGAATGCCACTGAAGCAACAACTCGAGGGAGCCAAGGCAGAGGATGTCCAAATGATCATTGGAAGTGAGTAAACATTGGATCCGGCGACCATGCGGTGCTAACAGAATGTAGATGCATTTGCTGCAAAATTGCGATCTGCATTGCAGGCGGATGTAGATCGAGAGATTCTAGACACCGCCTTGGATGAGCTCGGCATGGACTCACTGGTGGCTGTCGAAGTTCGGTCGTGGTTCCTGAAGGAGCTGAGTGTGGACATCCCCATTCTGAAGATCCTCAAAGCGTCATCGCCCAATGCCCTGTTGGAGTCGGTTTGGTCATCACTCCCCGAAGAGCTTGTAGGGTCCAAAGAACCCTCCGAGCAACTCCAGGCAGAGCAAGTTCCACTGAATGAAGTATCCTCTCATTCCTTGCCAGATGGAGCGGATACATCTCTCCGTCGCGATCCAGAAGCACCGGAAAACGAGCTCTCGACGGGCACACTGCTTCAATCTGACTCGAGGGGCTCTACTGATACGACCTCTTCCGAAGACGACCTTGATAGTGGCTCCATCTCTTCTGCGCCAGAAGAAGTGCTCCCGATAGTCAATAGTTGCGAGAGGACGGTGCCAATGTCGTTCAGTCAGTCCCGATTCTGGTTCCTTACATCATATATTGAGGATCAAGCTGCTTTCAATATTACAGTTCTCATCAAATTACGCGGCAACCTGGATGTGGAAAGGTTTACCAAAGCCTTTGATGCGGTCACCGAAAGATACCAATCGCTGCGGACATCGTTCGATAGTGCTGCCAACCAGCCCGTACAGACAGTATGGAAGCATTCCAACATCAAGATCCATTCAAGATCAGTCGAGGATGAGAGTGCGGTCAAGAAGTGCTGCGACGCCATCCATAAACACATCTACGATTTGAAGGAAGGTGATACGATGGGGGCCGAGCTGCTTTCCTTGTCGTCATCCACCCACTTTTTCGTGCTCGGCTACCATCATATCAATATGGACGGTGTCGCTTTGGAGGTCCTTGTCTCCGAGCTCGAAAAGGCTTACAACAACACAAGTCTCGATGGGGACATCTTGCAATATGCGGACTTCGCGATAAGGGAAAGGCAACAGTATGCAAATGGCCAGTGGTCGTCAGAAATTGCATTCTGGCACGAAGAGTTCCCAGAGCTACTAGAGCCAATCCCATTGTTGCCCCTATCGAAACGCTCCTCCCGTCCAAAGGCACCTAGATACGGCACATTGAAGGCTGAGCGCAATGTCGAGGCCGGACTGGGGGCAAATATCAAGCAGGCATGTCGCAAGTTCAATGTCACGCCCTACCATTTCCATTTGGCCACCTTGAGCGCGCTTCTCGCTCGTTATACCGAGACTGAAGACTTCTGCATTGGTCTGGGTGACGCGAATAGAAAGGATCCCGACGTGAGAGAGTCGCTCGGCCTTCACTTGAACCTTGTTCCACTCCGGGTCCGCTGCAATGTGGAGAAAGCTTTCAGTCAAGCCTTGAAGGAGATGCAGCGAAGATCGCAAGAAGTCTTTGCCAACTCCAGGGTGCCATTCGATGTTCTCTTGAGCGAGCTCATGGTGCCCCGGTCACCATCTCACGCGCCCTTGTTCCAAGTCTTCATGAACTATCGGCAAGGCATCCGACAGATGCGATCTTTCTGCGGCTGCGACTGTGAAGGAGAACTCATCGGCGGTGGTCAAGTCGCTTATGATATCCCATATTAAAGATTGGATTGACGTACGTTCCTCTGGACCCCCGGGCTGGATATGGCCGTCTTGTATCTATAGTCTCGGAATGTCGACCTGCAAGCATTGTCGTCGATGCCTTTACCAAAGGCGAAGTCGCCACTATCAGCACGCAAAGTCTGGTCATTGACATTTCCAGCCTACCACCCATACCTTACAAAGATTCACCCACCACCGCTCAGCCAGACGATACAGCGGCTGTGATTTTTACGAGCGGCTCGACAGGAACGCCCAAGGGTATCTGCCTAACGCATGCCTCGCTGCGTAACAATTTGGAACTAGCAACTCGACAATTTGACTACAATGAAGGGATCGAAGTCACTCTGGGTCAATGCGCCTTCAGCTTTGACATGTCGCTGGCTCAGACGTTCACAACCCTATGTAACGGAGGCACCCTCGTCGTTGTTCCCAAGGAGCTCCGGGGTGATTCTGCTGCTTTGGCAAGCTTGATTCGCACCGAAAATGTCACTTGGACCCAGGCAACCCCATCGGAATATGTTTCCTGGATCCAGCATGGTTCCGCGGCTCTGAAAAATTCAAGCTGGAGATTTGCTTGTGCGGGTGGTGAAAAAGTTGGCTCTGCTCTTCTGGAATGCTTCAAGTCGCTCGAGAATGAGGAGCTGGTGCTCTGTGACGCGTATGGACCTGCAGAAATCACCTTTTCTTGCAATTCGAATATTGTACCTTACAGGGATGCAAATCCGAAGCCCCGAGGGCTGGCTACCTGGCCAAACTACGCCATTTACATCCTGGACAAGGATCTCAAGCCAGTGCCTAAAAACGTCTCTGGAGAGATCTACATAGCTGGCGCCGGACTGGGCACCGGCTATCTCCATAACCTAAACTTAACCAGTGAGCGATTCATCCGCAATCCCTACGCAAGCTCTTGGTTCACCTCCCAGGGGTGGGTCAGTATGCATAGGACCGGAGACCAGGGTCGACTTACCTCCGAAGGAAATCTTCTACTGGAGGGACGCATTGAGGGAGATACTCAGATCAAGCTCCGAGGCATTCGAATTGATCTCAGAGACATCGAAGCCGCCATCATTCAGAGTTCTGCTGGCGAGGTGACCGACTGCGCCGTATCGGCTCGAGATCAATCCGGCACTAGCTATCTTGTAGCACACGTTGTACTCAAACGACCTCAAAACACTGCTTGGCTCCAGCAGCTCCAAGCTCGTTTACCCTTGCCTCAATACATGAAACCATCATCCATGATTCCCATATCTAAACTGCCCATGAATGACTCGAATAAGCTGGACCGGAAAGCCTTAACGACTTTGATTGCAACAGAAGAAACCCCTCCTGTACCTATATCAGAGGGACTCACCGTCCAACAAATAGAGATGAGATCCCTTTGGGCTCAGGTCATCCCGGAAGCTGTCATGAAAAGTCACGAGGTTGGCCCAAGCACGGACTTCTTCCACGCTGGTGGTACTTCTCTACTCTTGGTCAATCTCCAGAGTCTCTTGAAGCAGAAACTTGAGCATGCGCCGCCGTTACACGAATTGTTCGAGGCACCGACCCTCGAGAGTATGGCTCTTCTTTTGGACCATAGCCGTATCGATGTTCCTGTGGAGCATATCAACTGGGAGCAAGAAGCAGATCTGTTACCTGAGGATGTCTATGACCTCACACAATCCATGGCCACACAGACAACGGAGTCAACACCACCTCACCGAGTTATCCTCACGGGCGCAACAGGCTTTTTGGGTAGACATATCCTTGCCCGTCTCCTTCAGCTTCCCAACATCCAGAAGATATACTGCGTTGCCGTTCGCGATGTAGCATCCTTGCCGTCGGTATTCCGAGACCCCCGGATCGATATCTTTCCCGGTGATCTTACCTCGCCAAGATTAGGCCTCAACCCCGACGAGACCACCACAATCTTCTCAAATGCCGACCTCATCATCCACAACGGCGCAGACGTATCCTTCATGAAGACCTACCAATCCCTAAAACCAACCAACGTCGCCCCAACCAAGTACCTCGCCCAACTAGCCGCATCAGCCAACCTGCCATTCCATTTCATCAGCTCCGCAAGTGTCGCCCAGCTGACCGGACTGGACACATTTGGCGAGGTCAGTGTTTCCCAATGGGCGCCCGGGCCCGAAGCCGACGGCTACACCGCCGCCAAATGGGTAGCCGAGCGCCACCTCGAGAAAATACACGAGCGCTTCCACCTCGCAGTAGTCATCCACCGGCCCTCCAGCATCTCAGGTGAAGGCTCCGGGGAACTAGATCTCATGAACAATATCTTCAAATACATCGAATTACTGGAAGCCGTCCCTCAAGGTCCAGCATGGAAAGGCTATTTCGATTTCATCTCCGTACACAGTGTCGCTGCAGAGGTGATTAAGTCTGTTTTGAAGCCTCAAGAAGCGGGGGTCCGGTATCTATACAGTGCTGGGGAGATAGTTTACCCACTATCTGTGATGAAGGAGCTGACGGAGGGTGGGGCTGGGTTGCCTATCAAGACCCTGCCGGTGAAGGAGTGGGTGGATGCGGCTGAGGCAAAGGGCTTGGATGTGATGTTGGCGGCGTACATGCGGGTTGTGGGCGAATCGAATAACCCGATGGCGTTCCCGAAACTCCTAAAGGATCCACGGGTCTGATTAGGGTCAGAGTGGCAGCGTTCTATGCGGAGGTGCTCTCCACTGTGATACGGCTCGGATTGTGACGGGCAGGACATGCCATGAGGCCATTGAGGCAGGGACGGGCAAACATTTGCAACCAGTTCGTGGATCCTCTTCATTGCTAGGGGAAAGAAAAAAGGATCAGGATATCCGTCTGCGGTCCCAAACTATATATAGTCTGCCATGTTTTAGCTGCCATCTGATGTGTCATTAAGTTTTCAAAGCCAAGCGGTGACCCGGTACTAGAGTCTTACTGTCTCTACAGAAATTTGTATTATCCTCCACAATGTATCGCACAGCTGACAGGGTAAGGTAAGGTTTCATCAAGAGTTGTGGCTCAGTATACTTTTCATACATTGATCACCCCATTGATTTAGCTACAATATATCGAGACAATAGTCCACGTTTGTCAAGCACCTATTAGCTCGTCTTTTGTTGTGTTTTGCCCGTGGCTGGATTTACTTCTACTAAGTTTGAGGAAATAGATTCTAAGTATATATCCGAAGGTACACAGCTAATATATAATCTTTACGCTTTTATCTAAGGAATCCTTGGCCTTTCCTCACGCTGTTATATTCCAGTTCGAACGTTGTTTCTTCCTATTCAACGAAGCGTCGAGTTTATAGCTGATTCGTTATCAAGATAGTATTTGAGATCGGGAGATTGCCTCTAAAATATTTGGCTCGCTAGCCTAATGCAGTCAATTGTTGCGCACTCGATACACGCGGGGAATCTTCTAAAAGATGGCTAAACCCTTTCGAGTACTAAGGCGGCCTAAAACCAATCAAATTAAATACTTCGTGCGAGACAACATCCTACAATGCATCCGTGAGTCATCAGCACCCGTAAGTCATCAGGCAGTAGTGCAGCCTACAGTACAAGAATAACAAGACAAGTGAAACAGGAATAAAGGCGTTTATATAAGAGCGTCTCACAAGTCCCTCCAATCTGGAAACAAACCGTGATTCCTCGAGTATATCGCTGCCATCATTGGTTCTCCTCGGTCTATTGTTGAACCAACTAATCTCGATTTCTTCCCGGTCTCCGTAATGGCGGATGATATCGAAACAAGCTTCCATGCGGCCATCGACGCTGGCAAGATCAACGGCGCCGTGATCTGTGCCACTGATACCAAGGGTCACTTCGTCTACAACAAGGCCCTGGGCGCGCGCACTCTACTATCTGGGATGGAAGTCCAGCAGCGACTCGATGACGTGCTGTTTTTAGCCTCAGGTACCAAGCTGATTACCTCCATTGCTGCCCTGCAGTGTGTTGAAGACGGGCTGTTGAGCTTGACTGGTGACCTGTCCTCCGTCGCTCCAGATCTCGCCGCTAAGCAAGTCCTCACTGGCTTCTCCGACGACGGCGAGACCCCTCTACCTGAGCCACCGACTCGCCCTATCACGCTCGAGATGCTGCTTACCCACACCTCTGGTATCGTTTACGACTTCACGACCCCACACATCGCTAGATGGCGCCAGAAATTCGACCCTCCTGAGGAAACCAGTCGCAGGCCTGTGGAAGAGGCCTTCAGCTACCCACTCGCCTTCCAGCCCGGAACCAGCTGGATGTATGGCACCGGACTTGACTGGGCCGGAAAGATAGTAGAAAGGGTGACAGGTCGCACCCTCGGCGAGCACATGCAAGAACGTATCTGCAGCCCGCTCGGCATCACCGACGCCCAATTCTACCCCGCCACTCGGGAGGACTTGCGCCCTCGTCTTGTCGACCTGAATCCTCAAGATCCCAATGCTTTCGGCCGCGCTGTGGTCGGCGGAAGTAGTGACGTAAACAGGCGCGCCCAGGGGGACTTTGGCGGCCACGGCCTGTTCATGCCTGCCGTGGACTATGTCAAGGTTCTGCACTCCCTATTAGCCAACGACGGCAAACTACTCAAGTCCAGTACGGTCGACGACATGTTCCAGAACCACCTTAGCCAGGAAGCCAGTGCAGGATATCAGGCCGCGCTGACCAGCCCTATGGGCAACTTCTTTCGCGTAGGCATCGACCTTGAAACAAAAACAGGCCATGGTTTGGGTGGCGTTGTAACTCTGCAAGACGTCGACGGCTGGTATGGCGAGGGCACGATGACTTGGGGTGGTGGTCTTTCTCTTGCCTGGTTCATCGATCGTAAGAACGACCTGTGCGGCATCGGCGCAATCCAGCCCGCATTGCCGGATTTTTATGGTGAGATCTTGGACGCATTGAAGCAGACTTTCCGTCGCGACATATACCGCAAGCACGCCGTATGGAAGGAGCAGCAGCAGACCTTATAAGGCCTGGCGACGTACGAGACAGACTTGTGCTTTTCTTCTTGATGAATTGATGGGAGCTTATGTCGGTACAAATGGCAGCCCTCAGAAGCGCAAAATGACTTATGTTGGCGAGAAAGTGGAACTGTAGACTCAGAAGGTCTATATACATTAACGATTTTCTGTAACTGTATAAGTGTAGATCGTAACGATACCTTCATCGGCTGTTATAGTCTGATCCTTTCACAAGCCTTATCGAGCCACCACTTGTCGTCGGAGCACTAAAGAGGCGCCTTGTACATATACCTGGCAGTATAGACACGGGTATTCGCAGGTATGGCTTGTTATTTTCAAGCACTGACAAAAAGCCAATATCCGTCACCATATATACGGATGTATCGGGAAATTGTTGGTAATGGATGGTCTTTACTTTGGTGTTGCCATCCCGAAGTTGATCTCTCACCCCGAAGGAGTATGGAAAATGAGCTTGCTTTATTTGTCCGAACACATGCAGCGGATCGTAGTAGTGGAGAGGAAGGCGCCACACCATCGGATGTGGAGCATTTAGCTCTAGCAATGGACAACTTTGCTGCGGTCTGCAGTCGAGAGCTCGGTCAGGAGATCGGCCAGGCACCGGGGAGCGGTGCATCTGGAGGGCTCGGGGCTGGTCTTACGCTTATTGGTGATCAGCTCTATCCACGGTACGACATTATCATGCAGTTTCTGGATATCGACAACCTACTCGACGATTGCGACCATGTATTTACCGGCGAGGGGGAACAGACTTCCAGACGCCACGAGGGAAACCCCCAGCTGAGATTGCTCGGAGAGCTAACATGCGTGGATTTCCGGTAATTGCATTGGTAGGAACAATTGGTCAAGATGCGTATGTGAATTATGAAGCTGGTATTGATGCGTTTATTAGCATACCGCAGCGGCCCGGCTCGCTCGAGACAGCCATAGCAGAGGCGAAAGCCTTGTTGGTGGAAAGCTCCGAGGCTGTCATGAGGATTGCTATGCTAGGGTGGTCACTACAGAGTCAGGAGCCAATAGCGATGCCAGCTCGGCGGTAATGCTTTTTGATCCACATTGACGAAGGTGCTCGTTGAGAGTTTGCTGGGGATCAACTTGTTCTATTACTTGACATACAAACCTTGGTAAATTTAGGTTAATGAGCCTAGTACTCGCTGGGTATCATTCTGCCAACTACCACATCACCACTTGCGCTGTAAAACCTGTGAAGGCTGTTTCAATAGACTCATGAAAGGTCACTAGAATCTGAAAATCTGCCGCTTTTGCATGAGTCGGGCTACATTGGGTATATATACTGGTAAGCAGGATCATGATAGTGCAACACAAGTATAAAGGTTATAGAAACGTGACATCGTGCGTCGGCAATGATTTTCTGTTGGCAGTGGAATAAAAATAAAAATTTCCAGCTTCGTCAGGGACTGAGTCGAGCAAAGGCTATTATACGTTATAACAAGCCTCATCAGCGATTCGTACGTCTCAGTTTAGCTAAGGATTAGTGAACTGGATATACGTTCCTTCCACGAGCCGCTGCTTCTCGAGAATCAGAAGACCATTTACAATACGAGATGACTGCTTCTACACAGCTCAACATGATTGCCTATAGCCAGAATCTTGTACCGATGTTGTCACCCCTCGTGCCGCTCACGCACATATGTAGCAAACACCGGCTCTCTCCACCTCGATGGAAACAGAAAGCTTACGATCAAAGCATTGGCGGTGCCAGTCTGACTTATCTTTCATAATGCATCGGCTTCGTTGTCGGTCTTCAGATCTCCGGCCCATTACATGATGAGGTATGCTAGAGGCGCTTCAAAAAACGTTGGTTGCCATCACTACCATTTGGGGCAGATCGATGCTTGATATAAACGGCATCAGATTAACCCCCCTATACCCATCCATAGAGTTGCCAGTATCGTGGTCAACAAGCGATGATAGGGCAGCCCCGGGACACGAGAAGATGCTAAATCTTCTAGGTTTATACCCATCCCAGCGGACTCGATGACCATGACTTGCTGATGACCGTTGCCTCTCGTCAAGCAATAAGTCTCGGGAGATTTCAGTCGACAAGCCCATTTCTCTGCTTTCCACTGTGGCAGTGCCCCTCCGCTCAAAGCCAAAAGAGTGCCGTAGGCTGTCGCGAGCAGTATCAGCCAGTTTCTGCTCAATGCCCAAGGAACCGTGGCAACAGCCAGCTGTAACATTATCACCACGAAGCCACTATACCAGACCCAGTCACGTCGAGCTGTACCAGTATTAGACATCGCTCGGTAAATTGTGATACAGAGGCCATGTGTTCCATAGGGCGTTCTTTGTTCGAGGTCTCGCAGAACTCGCCCCAGCATCCATAAAGTATTTGTCCGAGCATTACCAGCATCCGTATTGACCAAGATGGACGGACAGTCTGGTGTGGAAGGCATCAATCGGCAGTCTCCCACCGCTGATAGTAAGGCTCCCAATGAGTAGGTCACCCAGCCAAAGCTAAAGGCCACAGGAACGAGTTGGCCACCAGAAAGCTGTGCCAAAGCTTTCTGAACAACGTCACCTCCGACGATCAGAAGGATAGACAGAACGTTGGTCGGATTGCGCCATTGCAAGATGACGGCCCCGCAACGCCTTGCTCTCGCAGGATTGAGTTCGACGCAGCAATCGTACTAAAAGATGTTGCTCATTGAATGTAAAGAGCGAGCTGTGAAGGAACAAGGACGACCGTGGAGAAAGACCATGCTATGCTGTATACCAGGTAGCTGACCTTCGACGATAAGCTCTAGCTTCCCACAACAGCGCTTCAAGAAGTCCAACTTTGCGTTACAGGCACGGTATCTTCGGTATAATACGATACAGTGACTTGATTGTTGTGACATTAGCCAGGCTTGCTGTTGATAACCCCGAGAAGAGTATAAGGAATGCAGAACCGGATTAAGAGTTTTTCATGCACCCAAGAAGAAAAGTGTTATGCTCACCTCGCGAGGCTGACCAATGAACGTATGGATAAGGAGATTTCAGGCATACCGGACAGCTCATGCATTGCGGCGATGCCTGCCATGGCAGATCCACGACTTGGGACCAGGCTCAGACGAGTTTCGTGGCCGTGCATTGTCAGGGGAGTCTTTTTGTAGGATTCAGGGCTTTAAGTCAGGTCTCTAGGCAACACCCCGAAGGGCACTGCTCCATCCGAACCATGTTCATCGACGTGCTCCATCTAGCTGACTGCAGGCATGTGTGCCCCCTTTACTGAAGGCGTCTGACCGTGCGAGACAGGTTAGAGACATGTCGTCGGTTGCTACTTTACTCCATTGGGTCTGATGGCCTTGAAGTGGTGGCCTCCGGTATGAAAGACCTTCCACCTTGTTTGGACATATGAGTCGACTCTTAGGTTGCTTTGCTTTACCATTCTTCGCGTCGTCGTGTGGTAGTGCTTTTCTCGACTAGACACGATGAAATATGGATCATATTCCTCAGGTCACGGACCCAGTTTTCCCTCCGCTTCAAGTCCCCTGCCTATCGCTTGGACGTTATCAGCAGAACACCGGAGCTTTAGAACATTATCCGACTCGAAGGGGCTGGTATATATTGTTACTTAAGCAATATATATTCACCCAGCACTCATTCGAAGTCACCCGAGCATTTTCGCAGGACTGGCTATTCTTTGGCCTACTCTATAAGGTAATGGGCGATAATTTTACTAAAGAGTCGTTCTTGTAATGGGACGTATAATCTCCGAGTGAATGAAAGAACTGGTGTAGCTAGGAGTGAACAATCCTTTGGAAAATAACCCTGATTGAGCATCTCCAAGCTAGACTGAACCTGGAAGAGCCAACCACTAATTAAAGAATAATGAGCAAGTTTCCTAAAAGAAAATCAAAACAACTTGTCAAATGAGGATTGGCATCCTGAGACTAGTCAAAGCCAAAAACACCATAAGCGCCTCAAAAAACCGAGAGCCTTCCTCTCTTTGATCATACATGGGCGAGAGAAAGAGGCCAGCTATCAGTTCTCAGGGGTATCCTCGAAGCGATAGGCATCCTTAAGATCCTTGCAATCCTCCCCAACATTGATCGCCACAAGCTCAATCTCCAGCCCATTAACGCTCTCCCCAAACCACCTACCCCCACGGCAGTAAAGCCCATTCTCCTCCCAACAACACTTGTTCTCAATGGACCAAAGTGGCTTTCCGGCCTCCAGATTCGTGATGGCCGTATCTTTGTGCGCGTCTTTGTTGAAGACACAGAGCTTGACTAGACCCCCGGTGGTCCTCGTTTAGAGTGTCGTACGCTGATGAGCAAGGCCGTGGGTCTGGCCGGGAGCAACAATCTTCATCTCCTCGGCGAAGTCTCTCAATTGTCTCGAGGGCATCATTGCGCCGTGTTCGTGACAATCGACATTGAGATGGGGACCGTGTGCTCCTGGGAAACAGCTGGCTGATCTGATCTTGCAATGGTCGTCGTACTCGTCCTCGTTGGGTGTTGTTGAATTGTAATGCACTTCTGGGTGAAGAAAGTTGTCTGGAACGTCGGGGATGTATGGAGCAGCTACCGCGAAGCCGATGAAACCGAGGGAGAGGAAGATGGAGGTCAGTGATAGCTGCATCCTGTTAAGGGGTTGATAAATGAGTTGATGGATATGGGTGTTAGCTGATAAGGCAAGACGCTGATGGTGGAGAGACTTGGTATGCTGTTGGGGAAGCTGGCTAGTATAAGGAGTTGGTGATGGAAAGATTTGATAACAATGGGAAAGAGAGGTTATTGAAATTCCAGAGAGTGTGGAGCTCCTTTTATACAGGCTGATGAGATGATCCAAGCTGAAGCGAGATAAGGCGCTAGTTGTAGGGAATTGAGCAACCTTTGAGCGAAAAGATTGAGCTCTCAGTCCCGATGAGCAAGTTATCCGAGATTAATCATGCTCAAAAGTCATAGCGTTGCAGTGGAAGCATTGAGCTAGAATTGAGCTAAGATGGCAGTATTGGGTGAAATCTTTCCTACCACCACTGCCAGAGACCACGCCATTCGTGCGCCGAGACGATTGGGATTTATAGTGAACAGCCGACAGAGGCAATGTCTGAACTGCTCGACCACACCTACCTAGCGCGGGGGTGATTGTCAGATTGTACGAGTGCAAGCATGCAAGACTTGCAACATCATCCATCAGTCAATGGTGTCTATCGATAGGTACGGAGCAATCAACAATCTGCTATAACCTCGCCGAAACCTCGCAAGATGCTGCTTATTCTGGACAGCGTTCCCCCTTTCGCACTCCTCACAACAACATTGATTCTCTCTCCGTTGAGACCCATGCCCGTCTGGATACCACCACCGCAAGTTCTCTTGCCCTGACAGCACGCATCGTAGATCTTTCGCATCGCTGAGCCCACATCTACCGGGCCAACCTCCAGTCCTTTCGATTTTTTGGCCTTGCTTGATACACAGACTCGGACGTTGAGCTTCTCATCCTTCCAGTAGATATCAAAATGGCGTTTATTACCCTTGACGCGTCTCGCCACTTCCGGGGCCTCGAAGTAGATGTATCTCGCAGCTTTTTCTACATTTCTTGATATCATGACGTCTATTGGTTTGACCCCAAAGTAACAGAATGGGTGGCCGAGGTCGGGGAATCCGAGGTTTGACTGGCGGGCCTTAATGCTGGCGCGGGGAGAGATACCTTTAGAATTGATGGCGATAGGCTCGGCGGTGATATTAATACTGCTCGGCGAGGCTAGTCTAGTCGTAGGTACCGCGAGGACGATGCTGATGAGGCAGGCGAGAGCAACGAAAAAGGGGCTGAGAATCATTGTGAAGAGCATATTGCTACTGGTGCTTGTGCGTATTGATGTTAGAGTGATGTCCAAGACTTGTCTGAAAGTGGTTTGACGTTGGATTCGAACAAGACTTGGACGAGAATTGTATGCAGTGTGGGAGACGGATTCCGAGTTTGAAAGGAAAAATCGGGCGGAGTGGATGAGTAGTCTGTGCGAGGAAAACCTATCAAGCTAATTCCACAATTGAGCAAGATTGAGACTTGCAGACCCTGCGCTGGAGAACACACTAGGCTTGACTGGGTAGTAAGAGAGCCTTTATGAGGTAGAACGAGTATGTCCTTCATCCTACTAGACTTACTTGCTATATCATGCGGTGTTATGAGAGACGAAAGTCGGTACCCCGACGAAGTACATCGTGCTATCGACCGGCCAAATATTATAGCTTAGCTGCTGCTCTTAGAAGGTGGAGGCAGAACGAGAGTTCCTTCTACCCTACCAGATTTGTCATGTTATGGTCTGTACCTCGATGGACGATATCGTGCTATCGACTACTGGAACATTGCAGGTTAGCTGCTATACCGAACAAAAGCGATAGGACTTACTACGAACTAAGAGGGCCGAGGGAACAATCTCAGGTATCAAAATCTCAACCCTCGGTTGAAACCGTTGTATATGCCCACTTGCACTGTCAGCTTTGGAACTCTACCGAAGAACGGATGCAGCCTGTATAAGCACGTCAGCTGCTAATACAAAGACTGCCACAAGCGATAAATATGCAGCGTCAACATCATAGCTCAAAAGCTTGCGACTCTCCTTTCCCTTGCTCACATACCTGCTCGAAGTTCATACCCGAGTCGGCCGTCTCCGGTATTCCCGAGTCCTTCGTCCTCAAGCGAAGCACCAAACTTCCAGGCTTGTCATCCGATTTTCAAGTAGCAATGTGCCAGCTCGTAGCCAGGAAAGAGGACATCAACGACTGGCATCTCGGCCGCCGACACCGCCTCCTCCATCCTCGCCTACGATGGCGGTACCAGCGAAATCTAAAACACCGGCTGCATTCTCTCCAACAACTACATCACCAACGCCGTCAGTAAGTCTTACTCCACCGCACAGGAAGATAGCGCCGACCTCGAATCCCTGCTATGAGCATCATTCACGAACTTGGTTGATTCCAGCCATGTTCTCGTGATGCTAGCCCTTCAGGGGCAGTAATATCAGCCACCGTAAATACGCTGAATAGAGGACTCAACAGTGCTTTTTAATACCACTATGATGAAGAGTATCAGTTGAAGTGAGGCAGCAAAAGCATGTCGGGCAGTTAGCTTGACGCAATGATAAATAAAACGAGTATGAAAGTCCAACAGAACCGAAAAAATACAGTCAGACCACACATTACATACCCCACCCACCCGTCCCTATCTCACCAGCTGAAACCTACTCTCATACCAGGTTTCATCCTCTCGAATCGGATGAACGAAGCGAGTTATACTAGAGGGGTAAGGCAAAGTTTACTTCGGAAGCCACAGCTAAGGTGAGATGCCGGCTGACATATATACAACTGTCGACCTGGTCGGTCGCAGCCGAGGCGTGGCGGATGTTGCCCCGGTAATTTTTGGGCGTCAAACCTGTAAGCTTTGCTGAGAAGGGGTGGGCATGACTTGTCGTATTCCTTCGGCAGGGAAGTATCCGATGCACCGACTGTCAGCCACATCGTGAGCCCAAGCATTGCGTGGGATAGGAATCTTGTTAAAGCGTCGCCTCGGAATCAGGAAAAGTCTGTACATTTGAAGATGCTATATACGTGCAGGAGAAAGGATATCAGGTCTCTAAAAACTACGGCGGTTAACCTCCGTCACGTGCTGACCCCTATCATAATCTTTTCCCTCGTCCGATTTCCAATATACACCCATCACGCACTGTTAATATCATGCAACCAAACCTCCTGCTCCTGCCTCGCCGAGTACGTACAAGCCCCAAGGATCGCCCTCATCTGGTCTACACTCGTAAACAAAATCGCCCTGGCCACAAACCACCTGATGCCTTCCCTACAAGGCGGACTCGTCAAGCTCCCTTTATAGGTCCAAAATTCGCTGAATCGATCCACGCCATCCAACGAAAGTGCGACATTCATCGACACATCTGGCACCACCTTTGGTTTATCCTCCTCTTTTGTGTCCGGCGCGACATCTTGGGTCGGACTTCTACCGGGCCCGGTGACAAAGGGGACCATCTCGGGGAGCTGTTCGAAAAAGGGCGAAGGGGCACTGCCGGGATCCAGACGGATGGAGAGGACGGCGAGCTCGAGACCTTTGTCGTTGACGTGGACGAGATGCAGCTCTGCCTTGCTGCGATCGCCGCCGACGGAGTGGTCGGCTGGAGCGTGGATGTGCCAGCCCTTGAGATAGGCGGTCTGGTTGTCCCATTTCAATTTGGGGAGCGATGTGTAGTCGTCTTTTGGGTGGTCGAGGGTGTAAGCCGGGCCGTAACCCCAATTTGTCCAGTTACCCACGACGTCGCGGTCGTAGTCTTCGAAGGTTGGATGGTGATGCAGCGAGAGGCCATTGGTGAGGGAAAGAGCGATGGGGGATTGCTGGGTCCCGGTTTGGCAAGTGGCATATTCGGGTCGGATGGCACCCCAGTTGTAGGAAGCGTCGTAGGCCCAGTCGGCGGAAATATAGGAAGGGTTGGTGGTGCTGACTTCTGCACGTTTGTGAGCGAGGTGGCGTGGGGACAGATGGCCTCTCTGGAGTCCGGTGTGATCCGCGCATCCGAAGACGGACCTCACTGCGAAGAAGGTGGCGATGAGTAGAGTCGATAACATAATAGTGGTATTATGAATGTCGAATGCTGCTGGTTGATTTTAACGAGACGGTCCGGTCACTGATAATGTTTGGATGTATCCGCAAACGAGGTTGATACATGATGGCCAGCAGGAGGAATCACCGGATACTGGCGGCCTTTATATCCATCGCTCTTGCCCTTTTGCTATGAGAGACCAATAGCAAAGTTACTGTCCCGCCCGTCGGTGCCATTGTCCTCGATGGGTCTGACCAAAGTGACCCCCGCTATTGCCTGCCTCGTATTGGTGCAGGCTGCGAGTGGCGTTGAAGGATGAAGGATCTTCTCAGCCGGCAGATATTAGTAGTGTCAGCCTATTAAATCACCTCAGATCACCTCAAATACCCACTCAAGGTCAAATCCACCAAAGGGCCCCCGTTTTTGGTGCGAATTTGAAGTCTGACATGTAGGATATAGTAAAAGTAAGAGGGGTACCAGTAGTAGTAGCAGACTCATAGCCGAGGCTCCGCCATACGGCGATATGCGGCAAGATCATCTGAGTAGGATATAACCTACTCCATATCCAGTCATGATTGCACCAGTCCAGAGACTAAGGATGCAAACCACATAGCCAAAGTCCCACATCCCTCCAAGCCCTCCAATGCACCCCACGTTGTTCTTGCCAGAGTAGATATTCAGATTCGAATGGCGGATGACTGCCAGTCCCTCGTCGCGTCCGTTCTGGCTTGCCCAAGGCGGAAGAGGCAGGTACCACGGCTGCAACTGTGGGTGCAGTGAACTGTTCCCATATCAACACTGTCGTTCTACCAATCTCGAGCTCTCTCCCTATCCTCTTGTGGCTTTGATTCCCGATGTGGATGGAAAGAAGAATCAGGCCTTGGATAAGGCGTTTGAAAACTACGAGTAGGCTAGCGGATTAAACTTTCGTGACCGCCATACTTCCATGCAAGATCCTGTATGGTGGCGCCTGACGCGCTTGAGGGTGTATGGCGGAGAAAGGTGTATGGACAGCGAGACCCTGTACGGGAGAAGAGGCATACTGAGATGAGTAAGCGCTAAGCTTGTTCAAAGATAACTAAGACTGACTGGGTAATATCGCACGCATGTGAGCCAATCAGGAGGAGAATGGGCTGAATCTGCATGCACATGCAGGGGACTAACACCTACACGTGTTACCAGCGTGCTTATGCCTGTCAGGCTGGTGGCTCGTCGGGACTTATTGCCGTCCGAATGTTGTGGCGGTCTCTCATCCCGCCCCAAGCACACGACCAAGGAAAAGGGTGTAGCAACTTGAGGGATTTCTTTTAGCAGCAGTCCATCACGTGATGCTCACTAGGCATCTGCTCACACACTCCATGAAGTGTTGACAATGGTGATTGCAACTCAGGTGCCTGCATCCGGTTCCATGTGCTTGGTGCTGCTGGGGAAAGCGCCGCCAATACCGACAAGCTCGACACGCATGGCCAAAACGCTTGTATGGTGACAGCCGCAGCCAAGACATGCTGACCCCGACCATTGGGAAAGCTTCTTTTCGGGGGCATTCCGGGGTAGCTGGCAGCTAGTGGAAGAGAATGAAGCTGCCAACCCAGATCTGCAACTGTCGCGTGCTCTTGCATCTTCGCGAGCGTGGTGACGCAGTGGTAGAATCATCGCCTGCTGGGGATCCCAATTCAGGGGGTTGTTCCGTGCATTCCGCCCAAGCCATCAATCGTAAGCTAACAGCAGGCGAACAGGTTGGATCGAACTGGGTCCCAAGGCGATTACGTGATATTCTCTCGAGATCATAGAATTAGGTTTTACGACTCTTGTCCCAATTGGATCTGCAGCATGATTAGCGGACTGGAGTTCGGCAGTAGTGTACAAGCTAAAGCCCGACAAGATTGCCATGATGCGGAATCATTCCAAGTATCCACCAGAGATCGGTCTGGCTAGGGGTTCGTTTCTGCTTCGGGTTGGAGGCTGACATGTGCCTTGTTGCCCCCTTGTTGTGACGGTATTGTAGACATCAGGCCAAGCTTTGGATCAGTCGCAGAGTCTGCTGTAGTTGTACTCTGCCACGAAGATCCAGACAAGACGAGAGACACGGGGTACATATCTACTAAGGATCGTTTGCGGTTGCTGATGCGGTAACAGAATTAAAGAAGCTGTCCGAGAACTGGGAATTGGGCCATGCGCTAAGCCTGGGGCCAGCCCCAGGCATCAAGCCAATGAGCAGCCGTCACATCCTTGTCATACTGTATCCAGAACGGGGGGGCGAGGATGGGGGAGTGGGGACTCGGAAGCAGAGACGGGGAGTGAACGAAGGATTCCCTTCCAATATCCCGCTCCCATAATTATCTTATCCCCTGACATGACTCACCTCCCCTTAACCAACGGTTTCAGCCCCATTGTGAAAACAGGACTCTGCTTCAACCGCTCCCAATCATGTACCATCAGCGAGTTCTCCCCTGACGAAATGACCGCCTCTTTCCCACGCTCCTGCGCCTCCTTTTCGTGGGCTTCGAGGGCATCGGTCATCGTTTTGCCATCTTGACAATGCGCATTCAGAGACCGGCAGAGGTATGCGGCATCCAGAATGGCATTGTTGAGTCCTTGGCCACGATCTACATTCCCAGTCAGACGATAGTCCTCGTGCAAGGACGTAGCTTGGTGAGAGACTTACGATAAGTCATCGGATGCGCTGCATCTCCCGCCAACGTCACCCTCCCGTTCCGATTATCCCATGCCTCAGTGCGCCACTCCGCCAGCCGACCACACCAGATAGTTGCCGTCGGAGCAATCTCCAAGTAAGCGGAACGGAACGGCTCTGCCAGCTTCTCCGCGTGAAAAATCCACTTCTCTCTGGTTTCTTCGGGTCCCGCAGGAGTTGGGCTGTCTTTGTCGGGCCAGGTCAAGCTGTACATCCATTGCCAGGTTTCAGGCTTGTCAGGGTCTGGCAGATCATGGACTGCACATATCCTTGTCAGCGGTTCCAACAACATAGCTTGAGCGAAGACGCTTACTGGCCATGAACGCACAGGGGCCTTCAGGGTGGTAAGCGACGAAGTACAGGTCATTAATATCTCTGATCTTGCCGGAGATGTCCGCTGGCAACCTTTCGAGAGCACCGCAACCGAACACGGCCAAGGCTTGTAGCGCCGCTTTCTCTCTGCCTAGGAGGAATTCTCGCACCCGAGAATTGGCTCCATCGGCCCCTACTAAGAGATTGCCTGCCGCAGTGGTATTATCCTCGAAGTGCACCGTGACGGTACCACCGTTGCTAGAGCATTCGATATCACGAAGTCGTTTGCCGTACTGCGAAAGAAAGCATATAGATAAATTCGGACGAAGACGGACGAAAAGCGCTTCGTCGCACCTGGATGTCCAAGCCCTCAGCAATCAGTGCTTTGAATTTCGATCGATTCAGTCGCATAGCATTCGGCGTGGGAATCTTCATCAGCATTTCGCCCCTTTGTCCGTTCATCATTGGAAAGACATCCTGGTCGCTGAGGCCCCGAATTGGATCCATTAGGACAGATGTGATCCTACTACTGATGTCTTCGCCGACACATTCATCGAATTGGGGCTTTGCATGGTAGATGCCGAAGTTCCAGTCGCGGCTGCGCTCGTTGAGGCGATTCTTGCGTTCAAAGAGAGTGCATTTGATGTTGAGCTATTGTAGCCGAGATGTCAGACACACAGATAAGCAAGTCAGAAGTATAGCTACCGATTTGCATCTTTGGGCAATGATACACCCACCGAACCTACAAGTCATGTCTGAGCTTAGATTTCATGAATGTGGACGTACTCCAAGCTCACCTGCTCCTACCACGAGGACGTGGAAAACGTTGTCTTTGTGAGACTGGTCCTTGCTTGTCATCAGGCCATGAAGCATTTGAAGCCTGGGAATCTCAGTGGTGGTGGCTGAGTATGGTTTGGGCGTGTATGACGAGCGCCTCAATAGAAAGTGGGAAAGAAGCTCTCCCATTGGACTGCTGAAGCGGGTGAAGGATCCTGTTCAGGCGTCCAGCTCCAGTAAGTTGCACACCCGCGATATGCATGTTCTAGCGGATCAGGCCAATGAAAGTAGTGAATGCAATTGGCACCCACTCGTCCCTGCATGATGGCTCTTTGCTGGTTGGATGTGCCTTTGTCGGGCGGCTTTTGTATTTTGTAGTGGGTGTGATGACTCTTGAACTTGAAGTGTGTTGCTTAATTGATTATTTGACGTTTTTGCCAGCCCAAACAAATATCTGTCGGTATCAATGATCTTAACCATCAATGAGCTTTCCAGATGAAGAGTGTTAAATTGATCTTAGCGACACCCAGTCTCTGGAAGCGAATTCTGATCGACAAGTCGCCCCATCGCGTAGATTATCAAGTCTAGCGTTTAGTACGATCTTGAAAGCTGGCAATCGACGAAATCTCGGATTAGAAGATGGCATGGCCGTGGAGATTCGCCTCCGACAGTAATTGGTGATTGCGTTGCAGGTAGTGGATACGGGAACAAAGAGAAATACAGTCAACTGGAATCAAAACTAGGCTTCGAAAGACCTACGTACAAAGATCCTATCGTTAAGTGCAACCGTTGAGCAGACAACAGTCGGGCCAGCGTAGGGTGCCCTATTGGATGCAAGAAAAGGATATGACACGGTGCACGCCCAAGTGGGTAACCTGACCACTAGCAATGGAAGATTCCTGCGCATCGACTCAAATTTTGGTATTGATTGATCTGATGGCCCATTCGGTCCCTTTCCATGCACATATCATTTCCAAATAGGTGTTCGAAGACATCATCTACCATAAGAGCGAAGAAGAGGTGATCAACTTCCTCGCCGTTGATCTTGCGGGTCGAATAGAGCTCAGCTCGGATGTCTTCCTGCTTCATATCAGTCTCCCAAAAATATGGATGAAGCTGATAACCGAAGTAGCGCTCATATCCGCGGTCATGCCAACAGAGGTATCTGGAGCGGTGCGAACAATTGGGAGGTTCTCGCAGACATTGAAATTTACGCTTGGTCTTGTATGGGCGCAGCCAGCAACGATGAGGATGATGTTCGACTGCTGAGATGAACTTCGTTCGTCATATCATCATACGTGTGGGGTTCCCTCAAGGACGCGAACAACCCTCTGATCCAACGAGAGTCGAGCGGTTCGCAGCACCCGTCGACGATGTACAGGGCGAGGTATAAGGGATTCTGAGGTGTGGCTCGTTCGCCATTGTGAAGCTCGAGCAGGTTCATGCCGATCAAGACCAACTTCACATCCAGAGACGACGTCGGAAGCCCAGCATGAATCCTTAAAGATTTGGGACCACACGTTGGCGTGCTTTTCCTTTACTTAGCATTCGTCATCCATTTGGTATCTTTCGATACTTCCTGCAGCTTGGCTCACATCGAAATTCGACAAGAGTCAAGACACTTCGTCGTAAATCTCTTGCGGCATGTTGCCAATGCCTTGGGCTTTCGACTGGCAGACTTGGTTCTTCGGACAATGTGATCAACTAATTGTCGGATAATAGAAGCGCAGCAAAGGGTGGAGGTGTATTGATGCTCTCAGAATTTCTGGACAAAGCAGTCTTTCCCATGAATGGTACGGGAACTAAAGGTCCCTTGGAGGCTTTTATCAGATTGCGTAAGCCTACCTGACGAGTTGCAGACCTACCGTCAAACGAAAGAGTCATTTGAACGCGAGCAATCAACACCAGGTCGAGCTTTGCCACCCTGTCACAAGCTGCTCTACATGTATTGTTTTGAATGCGGCCACCGTATTCCACTCGACCGGCATGATTGTGGCAAACTGGTATGTCCGACCTTATTGCTCCTCGCAAACGTGCACGCCAAAGCCCTGGGTCTGAGAATCTTGTGATCCGCCGTGATTATAATTTTTGCGGCTCTTGCCATCGCCGCAGGCCGTAAGCCAAATTCATTGGGCCGATATCCCCTTGCTTGCCGACCGACGAGACTCAAGCCCTTTCATATTGCTATAGCAGCACAACTGTCGAGCAACGATCGACCAGCACAGTCGACGAAAACAATCGGGCGTCTTGTTTGGAGCGCGAGGCAGCCGGCAGCTTTCCGGTAGGAGGGTGTGGGTTTTTGTGTGGACCCTATGGTTCTGGTATCTGAGTCAACGTCAGCTGCCGTGTAGTGACACCCTCGAAGAGCTGAAAAGCGGTCGGGGCTTACGGTCGAATACAGAATAGGGAGGGCCCTCGGAGAGTCCCTCCCTCTGAATTAAGAGGCCAACTCAGCTTCGTATAGGTACATGATTGAGTCTCGACATGAGAGCGAGCAAGAGCGGTTCTTGGGTCGTTCGATTGATCGTGGTGCAGAACGCAGAGGGCGCGATGTTTACAGCCGCATGAGTCATCGATGAGTCAGCACGGGACAACCGCGGCCGTGGCGGTAAGATTGGTGACGTCACGCTCACCCTTTGCCTCATCAACCCTCTGGAATCACTGAGTATCGTTTAGTCTTTGATGATCAGATGTCCCGGACGGGACCGTTGTAAGATATCTTACCAGAGCTTCGATTCTCCCATGTTTGTGTCACTTTGCACGGAGAATCCTGTTGTTTGAGCGATATAGCGAAGATAGCAATTTCAGGGTTGTGATTACAACAGATTACAACAAGAAAAAGTCGCGGAAATGGATGGGAGGAGATCATGGAATGAGGCTGACGAAACGTCAGTCGGTTGACGTATACCATCTAAATGCACGGGATGATAACAGGGCCCTCGGAAACCAGTCCTTGAAGCATCCACCAGCGACGGTCACGCCTATGTCTGTGGTGCAAGAAGGCGGTAGGGGTAAGATCTGGACATACAGGATGATACAGTATCACTGAATCCTATCATCAGGCAAGAACAGGGAAGATATTATGGTGCCAAGGGATGAGCTTGAGAAGTGTCGACCGCGAAATGTTGATCCCTTGTTACTTCGTTGTCCTGTTTTTCTGTTGATATCAGTGTGGGACTATATATTGCCTCTGTGCCTCTTCCTCCCTCCTCCTACTTTATCTCCACGGCCCATTTGAAGTCAACGCAGCGACCGCTTAAAGTAACTTCTTGGTGCAACCCAAGGACTGCGTTCACGCCTATACTTCCACCGGGGTTTCGACGTCTTGAACATAATGGGCCCTCAGATCCATCTCGCCGAAACGGCGGATCTTTTAGAGAAACAGCGCAAAGACAACGCAAAGAAGCGGAAACGAGAGGCCAAGCGGAACCGGAAACTCATGAAACGACAGTTGCGGGTAGAAGGTGTCGTCAAGGAGCACGAAGAGCAGCTGGTGCGCCGTCGAACTCGCCACCTACTATGGCGGTCATTCCTGGTTCGTGTTCCCACTACTTTTGAGACATCGCGTTGCAAGCTAATAGACGTTAGGAAACCACAGCGCAGACTGAGCTCAGCTCCCTCACATGGCTCACTCTCGAAAATATGCACAATGCCATCCGAGACATGTGGCCAAACCCGGCGTTCAAGGACACAGTACGACAGATCCATGATCTACCCCTACACAGCAGCCCAGATAAATTCATGGAAATCGCAACCCTCGTATCACCAGAGCTTCTTCTGCAAATGCAAAGCCTGAAATCGCAAGGCTCGCCATACGCATACCAGGTCGCCGAGATTTTTCTACGCCTGAAATACACTCTTCCTGCCCTAACCCCAGACACAGCCTTGGGCAAGCTAAAAAGAGGCCAAGCGATACTTAAGGATCCTCTGCTACTGGAGCTAAGTCTGAAGGAGACCGACTCCATTCAAGACGTCTATTTGAGAATTCGCAATTACTTCTGCAGGCACGAAATCCCCTTTGCAATCTTTGCAAAGGGTGTCCAACATGATGAGATCCTACAACTCTTTCAAGGACTCGCCAGGATCCACTGTCCACATCTGGAAGGTGTTCAGGATCCCCTAGGGGCAGCTCATTATCTTGGCTTCTCGAAGATGAGAATTCCAAGTCTCGAAAGCACCAACGAAAGTGACCATGACGAAGATGGCGAAACCAACGCGAAAAGTACCAGAAAGAAGGGTTCAGCAATCACTGGCCAGAAGAGCCCTGCCAAGTATAGCAGCGCGAAGCAAGCCGATAACGATCTTCTTTTGGTTCTGGTTGAAATACTGGTATTTGGCCTTCTGTACGCTTTGGCGAGTAACTTTGGGTAGCCTGGGTCATAGCATCGAGGCCGGAAAGCGATCTTGCTGGAGAAGCTGGCGTATGAGAATAAATCAGATGGGGTTAGGGCCAGCTTTCCAATCCAAGACTATCTTATTCTAATTCTCAGTAAATAGCGCAGGTAGATAGCAGCGATTTGACTAGATCGTAGATGTTGACGCCCTACAAGGCGATCATAATCTAATGAGGTCATGCCGGAGAATTTATCTGTGTCTGTCGTTTATTCCACACCCCAGTGAACGCTCACGTTTTTCTGCTACCTGAATCAACAACTATCTGTATTACATTCTCCCAGCCAGCCCCGCGCTTAAAGTCCTCGTCGGAATACCTCACGAGTTTAGAGACAAGTGCCTTGTGCTTTCACCATTCGGCATTTACAATATCCACACCCTTTGTCTTCGGAATCCAACGGTACGAACCAATATTCTACACTTCCAAGAAGCCATTCATACTAGCACTGACCTGGAAAGCCTGCGATCAAGACCACCACCATCATGCCTCCAAAAGCAACAGTGATTAGTAGCTATGACGGTACAGGTGAATGGGTACGTCGTCTCGATAACCAACCATATAGAAACCAGGCCTTACACTAAATGCCATCATAGCAAATCGTCACCAAAACCTTCCAATACTTCTTCGTTCCACGCGACATCAACTTCAACCCTACTCCCGAAGAAGACGAAGAGCAAAGAATCAAATACGAAGAAGCGTACGACAAGCCTTCGAGCCACTTCCTCCCTCTCTACCAGTTGGACTTTATTTTGCGGAAGCAGATCGAGAAGACGGAGTCGTCAGTATTCAAGGAAGAGCTAGAGAAACTCCACGACAAGGCGAGACTATGGATTGAAGAGCTTGATCAAATTGAGGAGGTGATGAAAGAAGAATCCGAAGGCTGGGAGTCAGATTAATTCTGGAAGCTAAGAGCTCCATCAACCATAAGAGGGGATGAAATTGTATCGAAATTGGTTGCTTGTGTACTCCTCATGCAATAAATAGTCCACGTACACGAGATTGGATCTCAGAACAAAGCAAGCAACTACATCACCGCCTCCCGCTTTTTAACAGGTGCACGACACGCGGGAAGTAGAAGTGCTGATTTCCCTCAAATAGAAAATTGTAACATCCGGTGTGTGAGCTCTATTTGGACATGGGAGATGAGTCCAGGCCGAGACCTAATACTGAAAGCACGGCTAGATTTCGATACGTGTCTTTCACTCTTCAATATATATATCCAGTTAGCTTGTGTAAACTTTCAAGACTTACCGGGGCCAACTAAATTACATGGATATCAGGTTCTTTGCTTATCATGTAAGATAGAGACGGCAACTAAATGATGAGAAGTTAACATCACATATCATCAGATCTTGCAATCGCCGTAGCATGGCAACATATGTGTTCCAAAGTTGCATTAAAGGCCGGTCGTCACAGGAACGAGAATATAAGTAATAAATCGTTTTCAGTCTCTATATTCATCACCCTTCACTGTTCCCCCTCAACGGACCTCTCTTCTCCACTCTCCACTTCTATTCCACCCTCCCACTTCTCCACGCACAACCACCAAAATGCCTCCAACCGCTAACTCCAACCCTACCCGCAAAAACGCAAACCCCATGCCCAAACCTTACCTCCCATTAACCCCCTCCCCACAGGGCTCACGAATTTCCACAGCAACTACGAACCCCTCATACGCCTCCACTGCCTTTTTCAAACCCCGATACCACCCATAAATCCAGAGAACAAGAAAATCCTGAAGCACTAAGATTCCGAAATGTCCAAGCTCTCCAATATTCTCGACAGACATATTCAGGCGGTGGCGCGAGCTCGAGCAGAGCGGACTTCGGCTAAAATATTGGAGGATGCGCTGGTCGAACGGTACTTTGTTCAGTGGGGTTCGAAGGTTTGCGGTGAGCTGAGGGGTTTTAGATTTCCATGGGGGAACCGGCATAGAGTGTGAGAGGAGTAGCCTAAAGATAATAAATAGGTTGAAGGGGTGAAGTGGCTGGGTGCCGGGGGATCGAAGATGGTATTGAGAAGTGATGTGCTAGATTGAGGTGCATGCGTTTGCAGAAATACGAGGTAAAAAAACAGTGTTCAGATGCACTCAAGGTCATTGATATTGCATTTCCACTCCAGGGCATTCGATCCAGCTGGTGCCTCAGAAAAAGAGCCAAGTGTCATCACGGATCCTCATCATAATCCCCTTGGATTCCTTCTTCGTCATCAGAGTGAATAAATCATGCGAAATATCCACATCCCGTTCCTTCACCGTATCCACAATCTCCATCCTCCTTCCAAACCGGCGAAACATACCCGCGATAAACATCAAAATCTCCGCCGAGCCAAGATGCATCCCCATACACTGCCGCGACCCACGGCTAAAAGCGACGAGATACTTATGCAAACGCGCACCGGTTATTTCGAGGGGAAGCCAGCGTTCGGGCTTGAATATACGAGGCTCGGGGAAGATGTCTGGGTTGTCATGATAAGCGGACTGTTCATGCTGATAGGTGTTCCAGGAGGCAGGGTGCAGTCGTAGTACTGAATCGCTTGGTTTGGGCAGACACGCTGCAAGCGGTAAGAGACGCCATAGCTAATGCAAAGGATCTTCAGCCATACCGCGCTGAGGTATGGCAACTTCTCGAGCTCCACAAGCGACAAGGCCTCGTGGTTTGCTGATGGCATAGCTGATTCAAGCTCTTCCATCAGCTGCTCCAACACACTCGCGTCACTGAGAATATAGTAAGTGCCTAGAGCAAGGGAGAAGCTCGTGGTGATAGAGCCAGCTCCGACCATAGTCTGGACGTCCTCCACCAAGCGCCCAACTGACTTATCAAAAGGAGGTAGATCTGAGTCCAGTAGTGTTTCAAGTATACTTGGACGTCCACCACGCTTCTCCCTGCCATCGTTGTCATCGCCGGCCTTTATGTCTTGGATCTGCTTTCGCTATTGCCGATGCCACTTGTAGGTGACAGACAGATCGGTCAACGAACCACTCGGGGAACGACAGCATGAGTGGGAACATCTATGGAAACTGTTTCAAGACATGGCTGTTGCTCAAGATAGAAATTCACAGGTCGTAAAAGTCGGGGGCAAAGTCCGACTGATCGAGCAGACCGTACGATTTGGGTAAACAGTATTCAGTAACGACGTCTCCAGTTATGGCAGTGTACTCATGCATGAGATTTACTTTCTTGCCGTCTTGCGTCAACTCTCCACACTTGTTGCACAATTTCTCGACGGCGGCATGGATTACATTGCTATACTTCTGAATTTACTGCATTGAGAAATAGTTGGCGCAGGCATTTCTCCGTCTGTGATGAAAGTCGTGATCGATCGTTGCCAGGATGCTGTCTAAGGTGCCGAACATAGGCACCTTGAATACTCAGAAGCCGTATTGGTATCGAACAGGTAGCTAGCAGGCTTACAGTCCAGGACCACTGCTCTGTTTTCCGCTTACTTGCTCCAACGTAGACTTCGTCATAAAAGTCCGGATCGTTGACATGCACTTCGAAAGGATTGATTCGAGCAATAGGACCACATTCCTCGTGGAGTTGGGCCGTTTTTCATGTATAACGTCCGCGAAGGATAAAATCGTACTAGAATTCATACCAGAAAGAAAAAGCAGCGAGCTTCGGGACTGGTATTGAAGCCACTGGGCTTAGGACCAGCCTGAAGACGACCAAGGAGATTGGGTATAGGACTATGAACAAGACCAGAAGCCCGAAAAGGAGGAGAGAAAGCATTGTGATTGTCTTATGCGCTATATAGTAAGCGATGGTGTCTTTTCTGCAATCATTCACCTAATCCAAAATGTCTACTACAATTGAATGGTTGAGTGGACTTTCTTGAGGGAAACTGTGCTGAAGAAGATCTGCTGAATGCTGTGCCGCATCTTCAGAGTAGACTGGGACTACTAGGCTGATAGCGTACGTATAGTGTAAGGGCACCAATTATTGCAGCTGTAGAATGTGTCGCCAAGAGCTCGGGCTTATCAAGTACAATGTCAGTCGGTGGCTTGCCTCAGCTCTCAGACCTGCACGCGCCAGAATTTGGGGAAGGGCTATATTTCACCAAAGCTAGTAGGTCCCGCTAGCTCTATATAGTTAAGGGGTAAAATTCTGGCGGTCGCAGGTCTGAGTTTAATATTCTAAAAACCAGCTAGCTTTATACTTATAATTTTACGAAAATCGTATTTCGTCGTCGCTTTAACGAGGGGTTTATCTCGAGATATCTCTTCCGAAAACTATCGTCGGGGCTAGATTTCTTAAGAATCTCGCCCCGACGGCTAGTTTTAGAAGAGAATCCTCGAGATAAACCCCTCGTAGAAGTAACGACGAAATATAACTTTCGTAAAATCTACAGATCGTAAACCCTTTAAAAGCTGTTCTTCGTCGTCCTCGAAATAAAGGGTTTATCTCGAGGATTCTCTTCTAAAACCAGCTGTCGGGGCGAGATCCTTAAGAAATCTAGCCCCGACGATAGTTTTCGGAGGAGATATCTCGAGATAAACCCCTCGTTAAAGCGACGACGAAGAATAACTTTTCGTTATCTCGACCAATATAAAGCTAGCTTAGACTAATTAAGTTAACCTTAGACTTCCTACGGAGGAGTACTAGTAGCAACGCTAGCCTTTTAGTGTATTTTTTTATCACCACTACCACAGTACTCCTCCGTAGGAGGTCTGAGGACTGAGGCAATCGGTGGCTTGGTTCGCTAACATCAGCCCCAACAGAACACCGATCGATCGCCTTCACGTCCTTCCCTTCTTCATTCTTTCCGTTACCTGCTAAAGGCTTCCTGTATTTCTTTTAGGTCTTGCTAAACCGTGTCCCCCTCCCTGGCTGCGCGTCCCCATTTTAGGCGCGGGCCAAAGGTACTTATTCTACAGTGCCGCCCTCACTGCACGGCAGGTACCAGATGCCGCTCCACATACTCGCTGGCGGTCATGAGGTAGGGCTGTACCCCACCTTTTGTGAATAACCTCATCGAGATCCCTCTTCTTCAGCCACCTTCTTTGACCATGTATTCTATACCCACCACGCAAGTTTTGAAGCCGAAACTCTTACATATTTTAGCTCTATACCTTCACTGTCAGATGTGAATAGATCCATTATATGCGACCAGCATTAGGTAAGCAGTACCTCCTCAACGTTGTTCACCTCGATCCTGGAGAACATCTCACCACCAAAAATCCTTGGAGAAACCTTTCATCTGAGCAATGTCAGATATCCGATTTGACTCCTCATACAAATATTGATGACATCGTCGAGTTCATAGATAGAGGTGATAGAGGCGGTGGAGGTGTTAGAAGAAGGAAGGTAGGAGGATTTGGGCGAAGGTCTAGTACTTCGGCAGCAGTGCAAGCGCCTATATAAATAGGCGTAACACCACGCTTGATCAACTATCGGCTCATTGCCGCATCATACCACCGGCAGCGCCAGAATCTATGAGGCTGTAGTACAAAAAGACTGGGGCTGTTAAATCCCCCACTCTCTTTCGGAAAGTCGAGCTGAATAGGTTCCATTTTAGCACTCCGTGCGCAAGCATGCAAAATTACGAATACTCGTATGGTGGAGGGGAGGAATGAGGGAACAAAGACATGCATAGCCAGCTCCGACTCGCTGAAATCCTTGAGAATAGAAAGTCATTGATGGTGAACGGATATGGAATCTTGTCATGATTGTGAATGGAGTTATATGTAGTGGAAGTTCAATGATAGTAGATTGGTGTAAGAGAGCTATGAAACTGATATTCCTTGGTATACTTTAGGGAATTCCTTGTCCGTTGCCCTCTTCCCCTTTCTAGAGGTACAGAGGGCGCGAGATGATGTACTTCAAAGTTATGAAGGAATGTGTGTGTGGTATTCGGTTGCTTCGAAGGGGTGCTTCGTAGAAATGTTTGTGTAGAACTCCGGTGTACTTCCATCGAAAGGATGGAGAAATGTATGTGTTTGAAGCCTGCTGTGTTTCCAAAGGACGGAAGAATGTCTGTGTAGCATCTTGTTGTGCTTCGAAAAGGACGAGAGAATGTACGCGTGCGCTGCTTTCCGCCTCCAAATCCTGCCCTCCTGCAGCATTGCTCCAAGCCAGTCAATTGAGGCCCTAGATAGCTTTCCCATAGCATGTCCGATACTCTGCCGGAGTCCTGAAGGCAAACCCAGGCTTTTCTTCAAGGTTTCTTGACAGTAAAATCCTTATTACCAGTATCAGCCGGATAATTCACGAAAGTGACGCCATCCGGCCACTCGAAGTTGAGGCTTTTATCCGTAAGTGCGAAATTGCAGCGATGCCAGAAGGTTTCGAAGCCGGATAAACCGGCGGCTTTGGCCCAGTCGTAGGTTTCGAGGCCTTTAGGTCCTGTTGCACCCATATCAGCTGGACGCTCACTGCTGAATATGGCTTGGAATGTAACTTGTAAAGATATGAGTGAAGCACGGACAATATTTGCAGATTGGGGTAGAAAACGAAGGGGATGAGGATGTGACAGCGACCTACCACATAGACATGGGGGATGTGTGTCGACTGATTCTCGGATATCGTTCTTCTCGCCAGTATAGTCCCAGTTCCACTTCTTGCTACATCATACAACGAAGTCAGCAAGTCATCTCCCCAATATTAAACATTCACCTTACCCCCAAGTCGAAGCATCACAGACAGGCAAGGTCCAGCTACCCGGGAAACGTCCCGCGTATTCCGATGGATCCGGATGAGCGGTAAAAGCCGTAGCCAAGAACTGCGTTGTTCCATTCGTCTGATTGAAGTTAAAGGGATCTTGTCCTACATCCTTCATGGTGCGGTAGGACTTGGCGGATGCTTCGGTTACCCACTGGCCGGAAGGGAACGCTGTTAGCAGGAAATTTCTGAGATATGGTGGTAGACCTCTACCCTGAGTTCAATACCGGCGCTCGAATTCAGCTTGTCCGCTCCGTACGGCCAACCGACGCCTCCTCCTTCACTCTTTTGTTCCCAGAAATTGTAAGTGTAGTAGACCCCACCGTCGGCACAGTATTTGGAGTCTGGTGGTCCTGTAGAAAAGGTACTATCTGTGCATTGCCAGTCGTGTCAGCTCGCAGCTCTTGTACAAGTTTGAAGTAGTAATTGGCAGTCGATTGACCTACTTCAACGCACTCTTTCGAATCGGGATCATTCGATAGATCCGTAAAAAGAACCCACATCTTGATCGTCTGCTCTTTCGTCCGCGATTTCCATAGCGAATCGATTGATCGGGCTAGAATCTCTCTTCTGATCTTATCATTCAGACGGCTAACATTAGTCAAGCTATCTGGATCAACCCAAGCACCGCCTTTCATCATGTCCAGGAGAGTAAAATTACCAGGGCCAGGAGCTGGAATCGGCTCCCCTATGAAAAGCTTCGCGACCAAGTCCTCCATTGCGCTTAGGGACGCTCGATAGAATTTCAAGACCGTTTGGGAGAAAATCTTTTGTGCCTCAAGGGGATCAGGCGACGAGGCGGCCGAGTTTTGCAGGAAAGTACCAACCCCAGAGGCGATCGTACCGGCAGTACCGATAAATGGTCCTGCGACAGGAACAAAGCCTCCTAGAATTGAGAAAATACCACTTAAACCCGTGAGACTGTTAGAGAGACTAAAGTCTTGACTTTTGGTCGGGAAAAAGTCGTCGATAGAAAATGTATCTAAAGCTAGGCTTTCGATAGCGTCCTTCAATTCGTTATATTGATTCCGGAGCTGCTGATTAATATTTATAAAAGCTGAAGTGGCAAGTAAGATCCAGGGCTCTGGGACTGGCTTGGACTGGCCCAGTGGATTCGCATTGAACAGCCCAACCGAATTGCAGCCCAGTTCGTGTTGACAAGGGTTAGCTAAGGTACATTTAAGAAACACATTCCAGAACTTTCGTCCGAACTTTTCGGCCAAGTTCGCGTTGCCGCTTCCTTCCCAGCAATCCCCCTCCTCATCTACACCGCCCTGGAGGGCTTGCTGGAGGTTGCGATCTGTCTTTGATGCATTCCAATTCTCTGGAGTCAAATTCCACATTGAATCCTCACAGTCCTCCAGATAATCCGACTTATACAGCTCCACTGCGCAGCGCCAATTAGTCGACCTTTCTTCCTCTTCTGTAATATTGAACCTTTCATACAGACAGTCGAAATACGATCCACATTTTCTGTTCAAGGAGTTGATGACACAATAGTACCGCGGCTCACATATCTGTGATGTTGAGAAACAGTGCCGTAAGGTCCTACCGAGTCGTATGTATTGAACACCAGGAACGAGCCATCGAGTCAGTGAGTCAGATATAGTCCCATAGTCGCTAAAATCTTCCAGTGAATCCTCTTGTTCAAGACCATGAGTTAGGTAAAGTTCTAAAAACAAGGCAGATGACGTGGCATCACTGGCTACTTCATCAGTTGGCAGAAGGCGCTGCCAGAGAGTGACGTTGCAGATATCGAACGTTATGGCGGGTTGAAATATTCTATAACTAGCTCCTGGCGGCGGATAAGATCTGACAACTGTGCTGCATGATGCAATTAACAAGACAAATAGATAGACAAAACGCTCATGGTAGGTGTGGGGCATGTTGGATGGACTTGATGAAACGAATTGGCGAAGTCCGATTCTGCCGAAGTGCAAAGAGCTCAAGAATGTTTCAACTATCCCTTCGCAAAAACATCATTTCCCGACAGACAAAGCGTGGTTGAGGCAGATCAAAATCAGGAGATTAGTCCAGGATAGAACCAAGTTGGGATTGATGGCACCTTGAGGATGGTGAGGATCTTGTAGTAATGCTACCACTTTTTTCCGGCGCATAGAAGTCCAAAATCAGGCAACGATGGGTGCATACAAGCGGTGTTTGCCTTGAAAAGCTGGATCATATACCCTCTGATTGATTAGCGAAAACGCCGCTGAGGCTCTGTTCGCCTGCCTCCGAACATTGCTATATCTCCTGGTCTTGAGAGCCAGTGCGACGGACCATCAGTGCCATGTAGAGACCTTTATTAGATATCCTAATCAAACTCGGGGTTTCCATCTCCGGGTGCCAGCACGTCGTGGCCCCAGTCATCCAGGTGCCCCAAATCCAGCGTCCCATTATGCTGTGTAACGAGCACCACAAGCGCTTGAAGCGACCTTTTCGATGTGAACTCTCGAGCTGTAGACTCGGAGTGGAAGTCGAATGATTGCGGAGTTCCTGCTATCAGCGATTACGCCTTCCGGTTAAATCATTGCGCTTCGCCTGATATGTAGAGAAAGAATCCGAGAGCCAGGCGACCGGGAATCCAATACTCGTTGGCCTCGGACAATGGCTTTGTGTGGTAAAGTGCACAACGTATAGCCGAGTCGTTGATTCGCTTTGATTGATTGATTTACACTACTCCAACCCAACCTAACCTAATCTGGCTGGTTATACGAATATCACCCAATCATCTACAATCCTTACGACCTCGCTTGTGATCAGACGGTGAAGTATCGTATACCTTTTCCACATTAAATCCTGGTGGTTTGAACGAAGCCTCTGCCTCGCCGCCTCTCAACGAAAACCAAGCAATGTGGCTATGCCGGCTGTGTTGACGGCTCGTCAGATATAGCTGATCACTTTCATCAACTTCTACTTCCTGTATGTTGTTGGTCCTAAACGGCTTACCTCGATCACCAGAGATCTCGAAGCTGTGTTAACCAAATCGGGCTGTAATATCAAGTCCTTTGTTGTGTAGGACCACCTTCGTCAGATAGAACTAAAGAAAGCGAGTGTTGTCCTTTGTTTCTAGAATGCCATTGTCTTCGGCACGTCCAAGTTCTCCTTTATTTATCAGATATATCGCAAAACTTGGAATGAGATACAACCTTCACAGCTACCCTTGGCTAAATTACCACTCTTGTATTCCTCAAGCTCACTCTACCACACCGGAAGAGAAATCGGTCTGCCAAAACGATGTCCCAAAATACAGAATCCCAAAACCCCAAACTTGACGCCATCCTATCTAAGCTGCCAAAGGTAAGGATCCCCTCTCCTTTCAATGACACCTACTAATCATCTTAACAGGAAGTACGTCCTATCTGGACCACATACTCCCAATCAAGACCAAATCCGCAAACCGAGACGACCTGGAAAAACCACAACTTGCTGCTCGCATATCTGACCAACAACCGCGCCGGCCACGTATCCGCTCTCCCCAGCACAGTTATTTCGCCGGATCTTCGGGACTACGCCTCGTCAGAGTACCGGAGTCTTGGCGCGAAGTTTACCACATATAATAAAGCATTGGAGATTTCGCGATTTCTGGCAATTCTGGATTGGCTGGAGGAGAGGCTCGCTGCGCGGAGAGTCCAAGTGAAGGTGCTGGAAGCGGAGAGGGCTTTAGGTGATGATGCGAGTAGACGTTTAGAGGTGGAGATTCGCACGGCTCGGGAGAGTGTCTGGGAGTATGAAAGTTGGGTTGAGATACACTCCGAGTCGGTACTGAAGAAGGCGAATAGTCTCGGCTTGATATTTCGGACGTCGTAACGAAATGTGGAAAGTGGACTTGGTTTGTTCTATCACAGTGTTCGATGTTAACGGTGTTATGGTGTTGGGAAGCCACTTCGCGCAGTCATAGTAACCATTCAGCTGAAGGTAATGCGGTGTCCGAAGAGGTGTACATTATCAATGTCGCTTGCAATTCTTGGTAAACAGTTACGATAGATGAATTGCAGCGACGGAGAGAATGCTTTCGTTTGCAACGCTCATGTAGGGTCAATGATCTCGACTAAACGACGTTGATCCAGTTTATTCGGTGGTTGCTGCTTCGGCCCCGACCCTTTCCTTACATCACTCAGGGTCGCGATCTTGTTATATTCCTCGTTTCAGCAATGCCAGAAGGCTATGTTGATCCCAGCTCATTATAAGCTTCCTAGCAGTCTCGAATCGCTTCTTCGACTCTTCATACTTCTCGTCCTCAGAGCTCGATTTCTTCGTAACAATCAACGCGTCACCCAGTGATCGGTCTGTATCATGGCGATTGCCCGTCCCTTCCAGCATTGAATGGAGAGGGTGTCTCTGTGCCCTCCCAACAGGAAATGCCCTGGTCTTGGGTTTTGGATTGGCCAGGAAGTTGTCCAGGATGGTGTAATCGGCACACCTTCTACTTCCGCGGCCTTCAGGATTGCGAACCATGTTGCCCGTCACTGCGGGTTCTGGCTGTACGAAGCGCTTGATATAGGCCGTAAGGACTTTTGAAAAGAGCTTTCGATAAACATATGGTTGATATTCGTACTCGGGATCAGACTTGAATAGAATGATTAGTCTGGAAAGAAGTGGGATATAAAAGGATTCGAAGACGGTAACCTGACATGATTCGCTTTATGACATCAACCATCCAATGATATAATCATCGTAGGGGGTCGCGATGACCGAGTACATGTAGTGTAGAAGTAAATCCACGTCTTCCGCGTTTTCGCGAGACACTTGGTAGAGATACTGCTCGCTTGTTCGCCAGCCTCAGAACGTTTGGTGGGTGCCCTGCATTCAATTCGAAAATTGGGACCTAGGACATTGACCAATTGACCAAGGATCGAGTTTTCTTCACACCGGTCTGGGCTTTCCCCTTCTTCGCCTGCGGTCAATGTTGCGTTAGCCAAAGCTGTCAGGAAGGTGGTGTTGCCTTTGTTATTCTGAGCAAGTGGGATGAGACTGCAAACGATGAGTCAATGTCATTGCTGTAAAACCCGAGACTTACTCCCCTCGGCCAGGCAGGGTTTAAAAGCTCGAAGTCATCTGGATTGAGTTCCCACGTCTTGCGCATATTTTCGTCGATGATCGTGTCGCTGCCTTGGCCTGGTGCTCGATAAGAGGGAAGGCGATTTGTCCGATACCGGGAATCGACAACCCTGTTGAAATATCGCCAGGGACCTTTCCCGATGTCGCGAAGGAGCCAAATGTCTTGAGAGGGAGAGCTTGATATTATCCACGTCCGAACTGTCGTCAACCTCTGTGCGGGTATTAGATTCGTCCGATCCTTGTATAGGTTCTGTTCCCGTCTGCCTTGGGCTTGTCTGTACGGTAGTTATCCGCAGCCAGTGCAATCACCAGAACAGAGAAGACGCGTTGGAGGTAACGCGTGAACAGCGGAAGACAACCGCAGTACCGGATCGAGACTAGCGCCAAGCACAGGCCTTGTCTGCGCCCCTGAGTCTTTTAACCGTCGATTTTCAGCATTTCCTTACCCCTATTATGTTACGCTAAGATATTTACTCTCCTATCTATTGGCTGGGAGGTATCGTCGTATATGTCCGATATATCCGGCGGACCATCAGAACTCCAGACCTCCACTTGGCGCTGCAAGGTGTCCACAATCCTGGCCAGGGCAAGGATCCCTGAGTTAATCGTAATGTACTCAACCCTTTCCATCGTCGTTTTGACACATTTGCATCCATTTGACTCGAATGGTCGATTTCGAATAGTGCTTTTTAACGTTCTGAAATACGTGCTCCTACCGTTCGAAGCTTGCTTCCAGCCATGGCCCCTGGATGTAAGAAACATCTACGTCAGGTCCGCAGATCTCGCGTATCAATATCAATCGATTGTCCCCGTTGACATTCTTCGCTACTACCCCTGGAAGCGAATCTGGGTAGGTGTTCTGGCATGCTAAAAACGAATTGAACACCTCCAAGATTTCAGTCGTGGACAACAAGGAAACAAAGAACAAAACACCCAACCACCACCAAATGCCCACTCACACAAAGCAATCCCCTCCATTGACGCTCCCCTTTGTTCCGCCTTAACTCTCCAACCACACTATGAGCACTCGACCAAAAGCACCATCCCCAGACTCCCATCATCCCCTATCCCACAATCCTTTCTCCATTTTTATACCCCTATCATCGCAGGCACGATGACTTCTCCCTCTCCCTTTTCCATCACCCCAACCCACAGCACGCCATCCTCTCCTCCCTACGCCGAAAAATCCGCGCTGAACGGCAGCCACAATGGAAGCTCCACGCATCGCAATGTCTCTCACAGAATACCGAGCCTACACGACCTCGGCTCCGACTTCCACAGCCAATTAAACCAGTGCCAACACCCTCCTATCCCCCTCCCGAGATCAACACTTCGATAACGGAGGACGCTTTGACGATATTACAGCCATACAGCCTTCTCATTCTGAGTTTATTCCTGCTACTCAATTACGTCAAATGGTACTGGGCGTATAACCTTGTCGTCGCCGGTTGCGGGGCATACGTGTTATGGCATTTGCTCGGTATAGGGTTGTATGTCTGCTACCCGCTGGTTCTTCGTTGGCGGCACCACTGTTGCGAGAGGGATCTAGGTAGGGGCTGTGGGTTGGACAGACCTGGTGGCCGGTAGTAGGTAGGCTGGCCTGTTTCTACAGAACTGGAAATACGGATGATGTACGATGAGACTTTTATAGCTGGCTAGCGATGACTGTTGGGTGCTTTTGATCTCGGCTGGTCATTTCTAGTTTGTTGTATCTCATCTATCATATCGCATTAACAGCATTTGCTTTTCGACTTTTAGCATCGGAGGATCGCTCCATCCCTGTCTCCTTCCCCCTTCTATCCTTGGATCAAACGCAAAAGCTCAATCCCCAACCCTGTGGAAAACATCCCAGAAGAAAGAAAATTCCCAAACCCACCATTCAGTCCACCTCCCCAACCATCCTCTCAACCACCCCCTCCTTTCCCATCACCTCCAAAAACATCCACTCATCCTTCTCCCCCAACCAACCCACCTTCGTCCCCTTTCCCTTCTTTTCAGCCTTGAAATCCATCACCAAATTCCCAATCCACCTCACACACTCCAGCAGCTCCACCTTGATCCACCTATCATCCACCTCGCACTGAAATCCATCATAAGGATCATAGTACTCATAGCAGTAGCGCGAATGCGGGATGAGTCCTCCATTGGGCGCATGCGGCAGGTCCAGTCCCGTACGAGTCGCCGAACGGCGTGCCAGGCGCTGTTTGAGGTTGCGCAGGTGGCCTTTGTAGGAGTCTGGTGGAGGCATAGAAGATTTATGCCAGAGGGCGGCGAGGGTGTTGGATCTTGGTGGTATCACAGGACGTGGCTTTCTTTGCTGGAGATCTAGGAAATGAATGACGGCTGGGCTGGTAGAGCTGCTGGCAGTGGGTTTTGATGCGCGGCTCGAAGTCTTTGACAGGCCGTGGTGCTTTTCTTCGTCGGGTTGGGCAGGAGGCTGACGTTTCTGTGCTTGTTCTTTTGCTGTTGCGGTCTTCTCGGCTTCAACTGCACGGGGGCGTTTTGACTGGATGTCTTGTGTCGATGTGGACTTGTCGTGCATCGATGTCTCGGATGACGTGTTTGAGTCCAAAGTACTCTGCAGTGCCTTGTTCATAAGGTTTGAAATGGCGAGGATGGCTTGGTCCAAGCTCTCTTCGACGATGATTGAGGCTTGAGGACCTACACCCTTGTGTTGAGACATCATGCGACGAACGCTGAGATCCGCACCTTCCCAACGTGAGGCAAGATCCGTCAGCTTTCGCTGTATATTGTCAAGCTGTGCGTCTTGCTGTTGCTGGCGGTCTAGTTGTGTTGGGGCTGGAGCTGAAGTGGTGATGGGTGTATCTTGGCCATGAACAAGACTCGCTTCAATTCGAGGGAGGTTAACAAGCTCTATTGCGCTGTCAATGCGAGGAACGCTGTCTTCTTTTGGATGAGTGGATGAGCTGAGCGTAGCCATGCCGCGCTGCATGTTCTTGTGAACCGGGCTTGGAGTTCTGGCTTCGCGCATGAGCTGTAGAGGGACTAGATGTTCGAAGGGATGAATGTATCATCAAAACGTCCGAGAAGGAGTAAACAGCACGTGGCTCCGCGATTGGACAACAGATATCCGGACACCAAAAAATGAATGATGTAGCGACATGTTGAGCCACGTGGACCAACACGAATTGAACTGAAGAAAAAGTTTGGTGTTCATAGAGCCTGAATGCCATTGTTGAGCGAGACAATGTTGTTGGGATTTGGTGCTGGATACAGTACAACGCGCCGCTCGCAGTTGAGGCGACACAAACAACCTTCCATTACCGCTGACGTGCATGCTCTGGTATGCTGTATGATCTACCCAGCGAGTAAGAGGGGTTGGTTTTTGAGTAGGGGTATAGTGGATTTCGGAGTCAGCAAATCTGCTTATGAGATGTTGTAGAGTTCTGAGGATATGCCTTGGAAGCTTAGAGGGGTTTGGAACCACGCTTAAGCCGTGGGATCATATCACATATGTCGACTTGGGATGGGTTGGAATTTTGACAGTTCCGAAGATGGCCTTATTGCCGTAGACTCCGGAGTCAGCATGCCTGTCATGGAAGTGTCTCGGGAGTTCGAATGTAATGGACCATAGTATGTCTCACCATGGCTTGGCAGGGCATTCGATTGACGTGCCAATCGAGGTCTCGGTTGCCTAGCATGCCAGAGATAGCTCCAGAGCCGTGCGGAATTGCGGTAGAGGAGCTCCGACAATTACTCATATCACCTATCCGGTCATCTGCAGGGTCTAGAACAGGTTGTGAACTGGGCGTGAGTCTTGCTCTAAATCGAGGCTGAAGATCCAGTAGCTGGTGGGAGGTATGGGATAGTGTCAAATCTGCAAGCTAAAAGGCCATTTCCTGTGCATCACGCAGGCCATCTGCAGACCCAAGCCCACCGACAGAAGCGCCATGGTTAGGTTTTAAGAAATCAGGCAGGTAGGTCGAATACTTTGTCCATCTCCAACAGTGGTAGACAATGATATGTCCTGGATGAAGAATTGATACAGATGAGATGTAAAGATGATATCAAAGCAGCCAGGGTACAATGTAAGACACTAAGATTGCTCAGTCGCGGTCCAATTGCTCGAGTCCGACTTCCAGTAGTAGGCCTGAGCCTCTGCTGACCATCACCTGGTATTAAGACACAGAGAACAGCTGCACCATCCTTATAGTCTTCGTCACCGTGAACTTCGAGCCGTAGGATATTTGGAAGCTGGCAGAATCTCCGTTTACCCATTGCCGTCATCAGCATCAGCGACCTCGTGATGTTCTACGGCATGGTCAGTCAAGTGAGCTTCCCATTTGGCTTTCTCAGTCTTTGGCCAATGGACATAACCGAAGGCTCGCCAGCTAGGATCAAGACTGGTTTGCTCAGCTGATTGACCGTGTAACCGGACACGATAGTGCCACAGAATCTTATCCAGGAAACTGACACAGGCACCGCTCACATTGCTGATCCGTCCTGCATAGGACCACGATCCTCAATAGAGAGGAAAACACGATGATCGTCCATGGCGGACCCACCGAAGATGTTGTAAGATGAATCTGGAAGATGGAGAACATTGCGAAGATGGATTATGCCTTGACAGGGTGAACCGGTACTACACGTATGGGACTCGGTGGGGAGGTCGACATGACCTATCCCAGTAACCTCGAAGAACTGGCCCAGGAGATCTTTGATCTTGGTGTCGAATGGGGTGTAGGAGGTGGACCAGTCGCTATGACTTGCGATATGGGAATTGGAAGTGTTGGAATGGATCCAGTCGACGTCATAGATAGGTTTTGGTGGAGGCATTGTTCTGGGTTCTGCGGAAGGATTAAGGTATTGTTTGATCATCAAGCACGATATGGTATGTTGGAATGAGGTGCAAAAGACTACCGGGAGCGGTGGTGGTGCTTTGAGTACACTCGTTAGGGTTGAACTTGTACATCTTCAGTTGGTCTCGGCTGAGCTCTTATAAGTTTTCGCGCAACTTCCACTGGGGAGGTCGCTGTGCGACGTTTTGTAACATTCATCAAACAAGAGTGGGTTTGCTTCCATATGATGGTGGTCCGGCAATCGACTGCCCTGATTGGCGGAGACGCCATCGGCGTTTTAGCGCGGCCCGCCCCGGCTCGGCGGCTGCTTCATGCTGACTCAGCGAAGGTCCATCGACGATTTCAACCCTGCCGTGCTCGCGGCGAGCAGAAACGTGCGGACATTTCGACTTGGCCACTCGAAACCACGACTGCCAGCCAAACTGGATGCCCTGCCAATGCATGAGACTACAGGCTTAGTGTCCGGATTTTTCTGCTCCCCGCGAGCCATGTTCTGCGACGATAACTTCGCAACGGTCAAAGCCTTTGAGAGTCAATCCACCGTCGACGCACGCAGCCAGCTCAGAGGCTACCATGATCTCGACAGCGTTCCAATGCAGCTGTGTATGCTCCAGCTATCGGAAGCTGGCTGGAATCTCCCGTACGTAACACCCAGGGAACTCGAAAACTTCAGCTGATAGCCTTAGACGACAACAATATCGGAACGGCCACGTCCCCCAGCCAACATTTTCCTTCCAGCGGCAAAAGAGGTGGTGCCATAATCAAGCATTGGAGCACAACGACGTGCAGTCTGTAGGGATGGGGAAGGATTCTGGTGAAGGGGTTAGAGAATGAGGATGTCCGGTTGAGACTATGGCCAGTTCCTGTCAGCGATAGACCCGAAATCCAGCAGGAGCCGGCAGAAACCTGCCGTGTTCGTTTGTCACTTTCACTTCCTCCACCCGCCAATTCCTACACAGGCAGGGGAGTTCGTGCTACGGGACATTCAATCGTGGATACTGGGCTATTTATCACGTCCTCAACCGCGACGGTGACATAAAGAGGAAGCATCAATGTCAAGGCCGACCGTAGGCCGACTGTGTGTTCCGCCATCTAGTATCACGTCCTGAGCATCGTTGATGTCGCAAATTCCCGCATGACTTCTACTTTTAGAATCACATCAGTGCTTCGCTCACGGTACCTATCCTCAAATATACCGGATGTAAGGTCTGTCTCTTTGAGCTGCAGGTCAAACAACAATAGGGAGGGAGTGGTATGCTGTACTCTGTCGGCTATATCATCTGCCTTCACTTCCCTTGTCAACGTCTGCACCCCTGCATTCTTCACGAAGGCATGGCGGTGTGGAGCGTGACCACTACTGCAGGTCTGGTTTGCTTGCGGCTAGCTGCATCATTCATCTTTTTGTTGACAGACCTCAACTCTCACCTGTGAACACCTTACGTCTTCAAAACCAACACTTCTGTACGGCGCGAAATGGAATCTTCTGGAATTACACATCTTCCTTCAGCAGCCTCATGAGTCTCTTTTGACAAGAGCTCTCAGTCTCCATCATAGCTCTCTAATACTTCACCATGGCCGCAATACAGCGGTGAGTAGTCGATAGGCTCCATCCAAGCACCTCTCGTTAACTCGGTGCGTAGGAAACCATGCAAAAATCTTTGGGACGGCCACTGCAAGTTTGGTGCCAGATGCCGCTTCAGTCATGATCCGACCACACCCTGCTACCATTTCCTGACTCGTGATGGTTGTCGCAATGGCGAAGACTGCTTCTTCTCCCACGAACAGCCCTCATCCCGAACGAAATTTGCACCTGCCTCAAGCGCCGACTCGGACTACGAAACACGCTTTCGGCAGTGGACCTACCTGATACCAAAGGATCGCCGGGAACGAGGACATCGCCAGGGACCGGACATCACTACTTTCTTCAAGGCCGGATGGGACTTGCTCGTTCTATCAGACGCAGGGAGTCAACAACGGCTGATCAAGAAGCTTGCCAGCGAGGAAGGACTGTATATGATCAAGTCAATGACGCAAGCTATGGATATCGATGAACAAGAGGATGGGGAAGCGCTCTTACTCTTTCACAAGGCGGTCCTTCCATTCTTTCAACTCATGTCTCACCGGGAAATAGCATCATCATTGGTTCTAGAGCACTCCGTCGAGCAGATCTACAATTTTCTTTACGGAAGTGGTGGACATCGAGGCGTCCAAATATTCCGTTTTTCCGCCAAAGTCATCTCAATAATGGTGACCGAAGATGACGACGACGAAGAACACCGAAAGCGTGGAACGGTGCTAAGACCATGTCTCGCTGTGATGGAGCGTCTAGTCGAGCTGAACCAAGGTGCCTTGTTGCACCAGGACTTCATCCCAATCGTCGAAACAATCTCTTCTTGTACCGATCCCCACAAACTGTTCCCGGACTCTCGGCGCAGTCTAGACAAGATTAGACTTCGACTAGGCTTGGGCTCATTGATTCCTTCAGCCATGACATCGAAGCAGGCAGCTGCCCCAACGGCAACCTTCAAGTTTCATCATGATCTACCAGGAAACTTATCTAGCGACGGCCCTCGACATGACAATGATCACCAGGACATCAAAGACATTCATATACTGCCAACGGAGGAAGAGATTAATTCTTCACGGCTAGAATATCTACCTTTCAACAACGCGACCAACAGCCATCTTCCTGGCTTGCCAGGTCTACTTGACCGACATTTCCGTCTTCTGCGAGAGGATGCCATCGGTGGCTTACGTGACGCTGTAAGGCGGGAAGCCGAACGTTTGGAAACGGGCACCTTCCAGGCGATGTCCCCAAAACAGCGCAATGGGGAACGTACGTATGTCCACCAGGATCTAAAACTTCGTCGTTGGGAAGCAGACAGGAGAAAGGGTCTGCAGCTGGTGGCAGATTTTGCCCAGCCGATTGCGGTGTCAAAGATTGGCGAGCGCCAACGCAAGGAATGGTGGGAGAGCAGTAGAAGGCTGCAGCCGACAAGCCTTGTTTGTCTTGTAAGCTCGACTGGTCACAACATCTTTTGTCTTGTCTGCGATCCTACCCCGACAGCCCCAAGCCACAAAAAGCAACGGGATGACGATCGATCAGAGGCGGCCCAGACACTTGCTGCCGAGTTGGATTACCACAGAAAGAAGACTGAAATGCCGAGTCTCCATAAGAACGACAATCGAGCTGCCGTGATGCTTACACTGGTTGACAACACTTCAAAGCATATCAAATGGATTAGCCGGCTTTTCATCAAAGTCAATTCCACGGTGAGGATGTCACTGGTTGAGTTTCCTGGTGTCTTACTACCAACATTCCAACCGACTTTACAAGCTCTTCAAGGTATGAGCAAACGACTGGACCTCCCATTCGCAGATTATCTGGCCCCGCAAGGAGCGGAGATAGGCACAAGAAACGTCCCTCCACCTTTGTACCTACAACGTAATGACTTCGCGCTTGATCTGAGTCCTTTGACCGACGGTGAACCCCTGACACTGTCAACACAACAGCCCTTCGATCGCGAGACTTTCAATGAGTGTACCAGTCTGGATGAAGCTCAGCAAACAGCCGTCCTTCATGCGCTCAACAGCAGCTTGGCATTGATCCAAGGCCCGCCCGGTACCGGCAAGAGCTACACCGGGGTATCTATCATCAAGGTACTACTACACAATCGAGAAGCCGCTGGATTAGGACCAGTCATTTGCGTCTGCTATACCAATCACGCGTTGGACCAGCTCCTCGAACACCTGGTGCAAGATGGGATCAAACAGATAGTCCGCATTGGTTCACGGTCCAAGTCGGAATTGCTACAGGAAGTGAACCTCCACGATCTAGCTCAGCAGATCCCCCAAACCAAGGACGAAGGGTATGAAAAGTACGTGTTGTATCAGCAGCTTAGTTCTTGCATAGGCGAAATTGAGACTCTGCTCAGAGATCTCAATGCCCCTGACTCCGACGATAGCTTGAGATCCTATCTAGAAGGATGCTGGCCCAGGCACTTCAAGCAGCTTTTCGAATCAGACATGCTGGATGACGGCTTTAAGTTGGTGCCGCGACGAAACAAAGGCATCATTAGCTATTGGTTAAGGAGCGCTGATCCAGAGAACACAAGAGACCTTCCCCTGAACACACTTCACGGAATACCTCTGGATGGCATGCCTATCTCTGAACGAAGACGCCTCCATGCGCACTGGATGCACAAACGTACCAAGCAGCTGGGTGAGCAGGTCAACAAAGCCTTGGAAGCATACCAACAGACACGAGAAGAACTGGATATGTACTACAAGGAGCAGCAACGGCGTGCTCTTTGTGAGGCCAATATCATTGGAGTCACGACGTCTGGCCTGGCGAGGAATCTCGACGTCCTTCGTCATCTGAATTCAAAAGTCATGATATGCGAAGAAGCAGGCGAGGTTCTGGAAGCACATACTCTCACCGCACTACTACCCTCCGTACAGCATGCCATACTTATCGGTGATCATGAACAGCTCCGTCCACAAGTCAAGAACTACGATCTGTGCCATGAGAACCCCCGAGGCAAACACCTAGCGCTTGACATTTCACTATTCGAACGTCTGGTGAGACAAGGGTCTGATATGAACAACCCGGCAATGCCGTACAGCCGACTCAAGATCCAGCGAAGGATGCACCCCTCCATAGCTGATCTGATCAGGCGCACTATATACCTTGATTTAGAGGATCACATCACAGTAAAACAGTATCGAGGTATCGATGGCATGGCAGATCGTTTGTTCTGGCTGAACCACAACAGCCGGGAAGATGGTGCAGACCTTACACAAGCTCATTCTGATTCCAAGAGCAACGACTTCGAGGTTGGCATTGTGTCGGCTTTGGCTTCTCATCTCATGCGTCAAGGGACGTACGCCGCTGGGGACATCACAGTCTTGACACCATACGTACGGCAGTTGCAGAAACTTCGCCGGTCCTTAGGCGAGATGTTCGAAATCGTAATGAATGAGAGAGACTCTCAAGCACTGGAAGAACAGGAGAATGCTGAAGACCAGGCTATAACCACCATAGCACCTCCTGTGAAGAAAACACAACTGCTGAGTGCCCTTAGGGTGGCAACAGTAGATAACTTCCAAGGCGAAGAAGCTAAAGTTGTTATCCTGTCGTTCGTACGCTCTAACGCCGAAGGAAAGTGTGGGTTTCTACGGACATCGAACCGCATCAATGTTGCCTTAAGTCGTGCGCGGCACGGCATGTACATTGTTGGAGACGCTCAGACAGCCTGCTCGGTACCTATGTGGGCAGAAATCATCAGCATCTTACAGTCAAGGGATTGCATAGGGGAAAGCCTGGCGCTGTGCTGCCCTCGACATCCCAATGACCCTATCAAGGTCAAAACACCCGACGATTTCGCGATCTTGTCCCCTGAAGGTGGCTGCAACAAGCGGTGTTCTTCGCGACTGCATTGTGGACACGCATGTCCTAACAAGTGTCACAGCGAGGCCTTGCATCTGGTTGTTCGCTGTCTCGAGCGTTGCTCGCGCACGAAGGAGGGTTGTAATCATGCATGCCCGAAGCCTTGCGGGGATCCCTGCGACACCAAATGTGAGGTCACAGTGGCGAATGTACAGCTACCCTGTGGGCATGATGCCAGTGTACCTTGTCATCAGGCCCAGCATCCCGAATTGGTTCGTTGCCAAGTCAAGGAAATGCACACGATGTCAGGCTGCGGTCACGAGATTCTCATTCGATGCGGCGACGATCCTGTTGCCGATGATATACAATGCACGGGCACATGCGGAACACCGTTGGCTTGTGGACATGATTGTAAGAAACCTTGCACGACGTGCCACACTCGTATCGACGGGCGCGTCGTGGAAACAGAGCATGGCAAGTGTACCTCCCGCTGTGGTCGGCCTTACACAACGTGTAGCCATGATTGCAAGAGCAGTTGTCACGGAGACGAGCCATGCCCGCTGTGTAACGAGCCTTGTCAAGTGCAGTGCCACCATTCACGCTGTGCCAAACGCTGCCACGAACCGTGCGTGCCTTGTGTCGAGAATTGTACCTGGACCTGTCCTCATGGACAATGTCAAATGCCGTGCGCGGTTCCCTGTGACCGACTTCCCTGCGCGGAACGATGCTCCAAGTTTCTCTCATGCGGACATCAATGTCCTTCTGTGTGTGGAGAAGCGTGCCCTCAATCTAAGTATTGCCAGGTTTGTGGTGATCAACATATCAAATCGAGTATGGTTGATTACTACGAGGCACTCACTTACTCAGAGATCGACCTGGATACAGATCCTTGCATCTTCCCTTCCTGTGGACACGTTATTACTCGAGAAAACTTGGACCAGCATATGGACATGAAGGATTTCTACGAATACGGTATCGATGAATCGGGAGCTGAGATCATCACAGCAGCAAAGGACACTTCTCAGCCATTGTCCATCATGGTGCAGAAGAGCTGTCCCGCTTGTCGAGCACCTATACGAAACATCCATCGCTATGGACGCATTGCACGACGAGCGTGGATTGACGAAGCGACGAAGAAGTTCATCATCTGGGCTAACGCAGGTTTTGTGCCCATGGCTTCTCGCATGAGTGAAGTTGAAAAACAGTTCCAGTCCCAGGCCGAAGACACTCGCGAGCAGGACAACCTCACAGAAACCCTCAAAACCTACTTCATGACAGGGGCGCGGTTGTCCCTCGAGGAATCTTCGGACAGTCAGATACGCACAATCGCCAATTTGACCAAGAAAAACAAGCGCTTTCAGGGTGGACTACGGCTACGGACTGCTATCAAGGTCTTCCTCTCTCAGGTCAACGAGAAGGAGCAACCCTTCAGCCGAATCTACGATCTTGTCCAAGATGCCAAACGTCATAAAGGTATCGAAGGAACCATGAAGTGGACGCCAGAGGTATTGCAAACGCGCAATCGACTTCTCGCGACTGTACTTCTCCTCCGATGTGAATATGCCATCATATCTAATTTCCTGTCCGCCTGCAAAGGGATCGCAGCAGCTATCAGTATCGACTTTCGGGATGTTCAAAAGGCCTGCGAACGCTTAATCAAAGAGTCCCAAATCAGAAATCAACCAGCTAACGAAGCTGAAGGCCATCTCTTCTGGGCTCGCTTCACAGCTCTGCAACGTAGCATGTCTGCCTCGGTCCCCGATGGCTCTCAACTCCTCCTCACCGCGCGAGAACGCCTCCAGACAGCCAGACAGCTCTGTACCCGATACCAGGGTCAAACAGCCGGAATGCTTTCGGAAGTCCAAGACATCGAGAAGGCGCTCCGTGACTCAAATTTTTATACGTCTGTCACCAACGAAGAGAAGGCTGCCGTCTACGCAGCTATGGCTTCGGACTTCCGCGGGACTGGTCATTGGTACTACTGTGAGAACGGTCATCCATTTACTGTCGGCGAGTGTGGGATGCCCATGCAGACTTCTCGATGCCCGCAGTGCGGAGCGGCGGTGGGCGGGCAGCAGCATCAGGCTGTTGAGGGCGTACGTCGGGCTGCAGATATGGACGAGCAGTTTGGGAGGCTTCATGTTTGAAAGGTTCACAATAATGGTGCCCCAGGGATGTATCAGCTGTTGGCTGTCAGGATAGGTCCTTATTGTAGGGGCTTTAGCGAAAACAGGAATGTGTAAGGCGTGGATAAAATCTCCTTCGCTGCTTCGAATGGGAGTTTTACCTTCCCTGCTATGGCATGTGATTCGGGGGCTTGTCATGTTGATAGTCAAACGCTGTAACGGGTATGCAATATCTGGTACCTCGATAGATCTTTCTCTTAGGACCATCAATCCCTTCTTATTATCTAGCCAGTACTTGACTCATTCCTGGTTTGAAGTGGCCCACTCATACTGCAGTTGATTTTCAATACAGCCAGAGAGGCGGTATCGGCTTAAGTATAAGTAATACGCTACAGTCGTTTGGGGAACATGATGGGTGAAGATAAGGAACGTATATGTATTAAGCGACCCTTCAACGAACCTAAAAGGTTCCATGGGTTTCCTGCGCACGTCAACCAAAGTTCGACCAAACGCCACAACGGCTTGAAAAGTCCATCCATCGCTCCCTAAATTCTCTGTTCCTCCATTCCATTCACCGTACAGACAACCCAAGAATTCCGCACTATGCACCGCTCTCTCCGCACAATTCCAATGACCCGACTTCCCAGACCATTACACCGAACTATAAAAACCATATCTGGGAAGCTCATGTTGACTCTTTCTAAAAAAACCGTCTATTTTTCCCCACCCCTCACCAAGTTCCCCTCCAAACTAGCCTTCATCAAACCCTGCCGATGCTGGCAGTTGCGCCCCTACATCGATTTCGATCCCGATGGAAAATACACTCTTCCCTGCGATCGCTCATATCGCCTCATTGGAGATGAGAGCGATTATCTCTCCTTTCAGACATGCGATCTTGGGGAGGTAGCCGTTGGAAAAAACGGGCTGCTTGATCCTGAAACTGCCTGTAAGACTGACCATTGCGGCATCCTACAGATCCGATTTACACAAACAGATATCAAGCTCGCTAACCTAAAATACGTATCTAGTCTTCCAGCTATTCGGAACCACGTGCTTGAAATTCCTGTCGTTCGGGTGGTCGCTTAACGATATCCTTTGGCACATCCATGACGCATTCAAATTCCCTCGCTCGTATACGGGACCAGAGCAGTACCATATCTGGACCATACCTGAAGGTATACACATTATCTTCACCTCATGCTATCATGTCAAATCCACCAAGAGTATGCTGACAGCTCGAATAATATAGGGACGCCACTACCGCGTGGACTTCTCCTCCGTCCACTTTCCCATATATCGAGCAATGATAAGCCCGCTCAAGCCTCCCCTATCGCAAAGGGTGATAGACTGGCGAGTGCTTATTATCTCGATATCTCTACGGCGATGACGTTGCAGGAACTGAATGGCGCTTTGGATTGTTTGCTTGATACGTATGGGGTGGCGATGCCGATATCGCAGTGGAGGTGTTGTGCATTTGGGAATAGTGCGTCCAGGCGTGTTTGTAACGTTTGCAGGCGTAGGTAGTCTAGTTTGATCAACGTATAACCTTTTCACTATCAAATGCTGTACGCCCAACTATGTAGGCATTCGGTAGCTTGTAAAACTTAGAGCGGTGCCCTGCCAAAGCTTCAGCTACAATAACGTAACAGATACGACTGTAGGAGGTGAAGTGCTAGGTAGCTTTAGTTAGTAGGAAATGCACCCCAGCCGACGTCGTGATCTATTAACCCATGACGGTGAGTGAGAAACAAGAATGACTTGTGTGAAAAATGAAACGCTGTGTGGCCCATGATCAAAACACGGTATTTTCGAAAAAGAGTTCCTTTAAGAACCCAGACTGCACACCAATTCGCATGTTCTTGGTCAACGACGCAAGCCAAGCCTTTTCATCTCGCAAATCATGATGCTGGTCCACCAATTCCTAATCTCATTTGATGTCTCAACCCCATTCCTGTGTTGTGCCCAGTGCCTTAGAGCTGATCCTGATAAGGCGGGACCCATACCCTCCGTGTTTGTAGTACAATGGTCCTCCTCGATGATGACCGAGATTGCGAAACTTTGCTGTGTTCTTCGGACTGTATATAGTAGCCGAATATCTCGGTCTATAAGGTCTTGAGATAACATTAATATGACCAACTCGAGGTTCGGAAAGTCTTCTTTATCATCCTCGGTGAACCGACTTTTGCGACTTTTCGACAAAGGCAGCCGTTCGATAGCTGGCAAGTCCAAGTCCAGATACCGAATGAGCCCAAAGCAACGCGGGGACAAGTTGTAGCAAAAGTACGAGAAGTCCTTCCAACAATCTTGCACAGAGAAACTCCATGTGTTGAGCCCATACAGTATAGGCCGGCTTCCTGCCAGATGGTGTTGCTGGTCCAGATGAGGTCTGGTGTTATTGTGAACGGTGTCGATGGCGAGTTTTCGATTGTCGGCCGCAAGTCATCGCTATCGATATTGGATGTTCATTGACCAAGTATAGGGAGTAGATCTTGTTTCGTATCTCAACGGGGAGACCGCGGAAAGGAACGGGCTTTCTCATCTTTCGCTCATATGCGCCAGTTGGTTGTTCGGGAATTCATGGATATAACTTCCCGCTCGGCCCGCAGCAGGTCCGTCGTGATCAAAGAGACTAGCTAAGGGGTAGACTGCCAATAGAGAGACAAGCAGACAAGATCTTTCAAGTGGAAGAATACAAAGCGTTCACAGCTGGTCAGCTGATCGGCAGAACTCGCTCGGCTGTCGCTCACGCGCTTAAGGAGTCTGCCGCGCGTCCTAGCCCCCACGTCTCCACTTTCTCCTTTAACGTAAAGCGAAGATCCCAGAAGCCACTCAGTGGAACACTATCAGCCCGAAGGACTTACCGAGAAATCGAGCATCCACGGGCCTTCGATATCATGGCGGAGCCACGAGATCGTCTCTCGTTCTGTGGTCTCCCTGCTGAAGTACGAATCCAGATCTATCGGCTGTGTCTGATCGACCCAAGTCCCATTGCTATCGTCGCCAAAAGATGTTGGGATCCTAAGCCCTGGCGCTTTGAGAAGCTGAGGCGTCAAGATATACTTGGTTCCGCAGACTTGCAGCTTGAAGTCCCAGAATACCTCCCACTAGCGGGTAATCTTACGCCGAACCTGATCCAAGTCTGTCGCACCGTCTATGCCGAAGCTTCACCAATCTTTTGTGGCTTCAACAGGTTCACTTTCAGAGGAGCTGACTGCTGGGAGGACTTTTTAACTTCGACTATTATTTGACCAGATATAGCCACCAACATATCAGCAAGTTGGAACTTCTTCTCCCAACCATAGAACGCACTGTCCGGAACGGTGACAGCTACATCAAAATACCTTTCAGTCAAACTAGCAAAGACGGTCTTAGATATCTCGGAAAACTCACCAATCTCAAGGAGATCACTTTGCTGGCCTCTTGGTATATCCCCTTCGAAGTTATCGAGCTCTTGCAAATCATACGCGAGAACCAACGCGGGCTCAGGGTAACAGTCGAGTACTGGGGTGATTCTATCTATCTTCGGCCAACAGATTCCGATAAGGAACCGCTGTTGTGGATCGACCATGCGCTGTTTACAATATCACGGACCTGGGGTTGGAAATTCAGTGAATGACCAAAAGTGCTGCAACCGAGGTTCACTGAGAACAAAAAGTGCGTTTCGAGGGTGGCCTTGGTGTCACTGGCTCACTTGAAGATTCATCTCAGCCGTTGCGTCCATCGGTGCCAAACGCCAGTGCGCCCAGTCATGGTTGTTTGATGATACACGAACGGGAATCGAACGCTCATTGGGAGTATATGTATTGAAACATCAATCATGGTATTTGCTCATTCTTCCAGGTATGATGCACCTTGTGAAGGAATATAGGGTCAGGCTGCCCAGTCAATTGATCAGGCCTGACAAAACATCGCCTTCTCCTACATGGCTTCAGAGCAGAATGTTGCAGGCGATGTATCGATTTATGATTCCTTGATATCGATGTACGACCAGCATGGTCGTCCTAAGTTACAAACAACAAGCTGCTTCGACATGACCTCCACCAGATGGACGGTAGCTGAAAAAAATATTCTCCACCATGAGACAGACATACCCAGTCATATCACCCAGACATATAACCTAAACGTCAAGCAACGAGTTGGATCATCAGCGCTTGGCTTCATGCCATCCTAGTTCACCATCCACCAATTTTCCCGGGCTGTGACAGAGGACTGGCAAAGACAGCAGCGGTAGCTACCGGTAGATCGATTTTTTCGCTCCCGGGACTACGACATGGTTAGTATTCTTGGATCCATCCGCAGCGACGTTGCTTACCAGGGTTGTGTTCGCTCTCCCTTACTAAGTCGTCGGCCTCGGGTTCGATCGGCGGCACACGATTGTCCAAGGGTACCCTGGGAGGCTCCATCGAATCATGAATGCTGAGTGGATTTTGGTTTGGGAATTGCGCTCTAAGCTCCCCCGCCCACATGTAGAACCATGATCGATGGAAATCATACTCCCAGTCCGGGAATTGCTGGTACCCAGCCGTGCTTCGATTTATGTTTCGATTCAAGCAATATGTTCTCCACTGATCGTAACTCTTGTCAGTCATGGAAAATTGTCCTGTTGTGTAGGCATGAACAACGTCGCCGGTGGTGATATCTCGCGGAGGCTTGCTGTCGTCGTATTCGATCTCCTTCTCACTTATGCGTTTGATCTGATGGGTATACTTCAAAGGCTCGACCATCTCGGCAATCTTTCTGAACTTTGTTCTGTATGTATCGGCTTTTTCATTATCTAGCACTGCAATGGCTTTAAGATCCGCGTCTGTCCAGCCAATTCGAATGTACCTTTCCTGCAACGCTTCCTCAGTTCTCGGTTCCCGGACATCTTTCTTCGGCGTGCTCTGCTCCGCCTTCTCTTTTCCTTTGCCAAGCATTTTGCGAAGCATCGTGAAGTCACCGTCGACGAGTCTCTGATCGTGGGTCCTGCGGGAAAGCGCTCTGAAGTAGAGGTTGGTTGACACGGCCGGAGTGATTCTGACAAGGGAATGAAGGATCCGAACAGGTTCTATATAGTCTCATCGTTGCGAGTATCCTCCAGTGCCTCAAGCAACTGATCCATGCCATGGGCAAGAATAAGCTGAGCCTTTCGTGATCGACATTCAGAAACATGTCTCACTAGTCCTGTTACAATGGCATCGAAATCGTGGGAAAGAGCATGCATCAGGATTGACATTCCCTCGAAGAGGAAAGGGGTCATAGTATCGGTATCGGTACCGTTCCTTGCTGATGATCTACCGTCACCCGAGGGGGTCTCAAGACGCTAAAGTCTCGATTTCCCTTACCTTTCTATCCTTCGACGCTCGAGGGACGACAAACTCAACCGTTTCAGGAGACTCGACGGTTTCAGGGGTGTATGCTGTGTACATCCACGTAATCAAGCTGCTTTGCTTAAGGAAGTTTTTACCGCAAGGCGTCTCGATCAAGAGCCAAAAGAGCCGAGAACGTGTCGCGGCCGATCTGAGCAAACTTGTTTCAATAAGTTTCAGCCATTTCAGATCGAGTAGGGGTACCCTTGACGGCGTCTTCGACATGCCCGCCTCTTGCATACCGCTGTTGTATTCAGAGCAGAATTGACACCTTCCATCAAAGGACCGGTACTCACACGTCCGCGATCAACATGATCTAACGAGTCTGGGTAGGGCAGAGAAATACGTTTTCTAGCAGACGAAGAGATAGCCAGGAAGCAGATCGTAGTCTTCGCTGTCAAAACAAGCTCCTAGCCCGAATAAACTTACCCGTGCGTGCAACCCATTTCTCAAACCCCTGAAAAACGCACAGATCGGCCGTCCTGAGGCAAGCCACCTGCAACAGCAAGGTCAGGGGCTCCAAGGAGCTCAGGCGTGGCATCGAAAGCATCTTCGACACAGTATTACATGCCTTCTCGTCTAGAACTACTCTGAGAGGATCCTTATTACAGAGTCAATAAAACATCACATGATTCAAGCCTGGATCATGAACGAATAATTTGTGCTTCTGGCGAGTGTGGAGACACAATCAATACTGTCGCGACCACGATGCCACCACTTTCAGGGGTAACCTAGCTTGGGCTCAACGTGCTCTCTTAAACCTACCACTTAAGACCGTGCCACTGATAAATACAACTCGATCCAACTTGCCTTTGGTCTAACGCAAGAGGCTTGTGCGATACTACTGGCTTTACGCTCGACCCACCCTCCGTGTCCGCGATTATCTTGGCCATGGGACAACGGGGAGAGCAGAAGACGCACCAGGTGTTAATAGCAAAAAATACGACCTCGTGCATAAAGAAAATCGTGGTATAGGTTGCCATACAACCATTCGATGTGTGCTGGCATTGACGTGCCATACATGTGCACCGCGGCGAGATGCGCGATAGGCGGGCCACGCACCACGACGGCTGCTTAATTATCTGGTTATCTATGTAAGAGCTTCCCGTCGTTTATCATCTACCTGCCGCGACATGGACTCGTCTAGCACAAAAGTTCTGTGTCAAGCCCAAGACTGACATCTACCAAACAACATTCTCCCCAAGATCAGAGTCCTTACAGACCACTTCGATGTCTTGTACACTTGACATCAATTCTTCCATAACCCACCCAGACTACTCGCCTTCTTTGAGCAGTCTTGCTGCTTCAAATGCCGGTTGCTTTGTCTTCACCTCCATCCAAACGCAAGTCTTTCAAATCCGACCCAATCTCTTCCTATTCTTTTAATCGTCTCGCTTCTTCAAGTGCCGGTCGCTTTGCCTTCAGATCCTTTCTGCAAGCAATGCAAGCCCTCATCCCGCATCTCCGGCACTCTGTAAGCCAGTCCAACCAGCGGTCGCATCCTTCGCAATGCGCCTTCTTCGCGCCAAGAGAACGGCGATATCTCTTTCCATGGCCAGAATGCTTGCAATCTTACTCCTGGTCGGTGGACCGCAGCCACTCTTCGTGATGCAGCAGCTTTGCTTGCTGTTGACGTCGTGCACACTGCTCCTGCTTGACCAAGATCGACATATACTCATGCCAAATCCATCTTGTGTCTTCGGAGCCAGTGCTCGTCTTTCCGGTGAGTGTATTCTCGTAGTGTTTTATGGTAGCTTGGAGAACCTCACTGGGCTCAGGTTGGTCACAGAGGGCTATCTCACATTGCTGGACCCGTCCTCCCAACGCGAGCGGCTGCAACAAGAAGGCGATATGTTCATCGAAAACATCTTCTGGGGAGGAGTATTTAGGCCGAAGTGATTCGCGAAGCCTAAGTTTCCAGTCTCTTGCCAGGATTGACAGTTCGGTTTGAGAACTCGCCCATGTGCATCCCCATCCCAAACCTCGACACGAAGGTTTTTAACTGTCTTGGAATCCGAGAGTATTAAACCACAAACGTAGACCATGTGGTGGAAAACGTGATCTGGATTGCAGCATAAATGTGCATCGACTTGGACGGTGATCTGCTTCGCTTTGTGGAAGGGGAATCTTCCAGTAAGTTTTGTCCCACGCCACTTTGGATCGTATCTGACAGCACGATCATGCGGGTAGAGACCGCAATTGACCTCAATAGTAAAATTTCGGCGGTACAGGAGATCTGACGCTTCCTCATAAAGGCGTTTGCTGATTGAAAGAACTGGCGGATCGTACCGATGTCGATTGCCATACGTCCAATAGCTACGCGAAGATAATGGCTGGAGACTTGAGAGCTATATATCATCAGCCATTCGATACCAGTACCGGGACAGCAGCAATGGACCTACATTTACTGAATCTTCGGATGGTAGACAGTATTCTAAGATCTGCGAGCGAAGCTCCACTGGGATCCCCATGAATGAGGCCTGTTTAGATGGTTCGGGAGCTTTGATGGAGGGCTTTTTGGCTCGGCGATTGGGTCTATTGCTTTTCCTCATCTTGTATGGTAGACAAATGACTCGGTAATGCTTCTCGAGAAAGATGATAGTATAGAGGAGATCGTGAAAATGTCGGTGTAGGGAAGCTTGGAGTCTGAGAATGCAAGTGCTGAAGGGTACGAAAAGAAATCGAGATTATGATTTGTAGAGGTGATATATGTACCTCGGTTCGTCAGCTACAACAGAAAACAGAATATTGTGATAGATATCAACAGATACATCTACTATGGGACAGTAAGAGTGGAAGCGTTTGTTTTTGTGATGAGTGACTACCTTCTGTCTAAGGGAAACCCGGATGACGACTGGATTAAGGATATAAATGAACACTGGTATAGTTGGGGAATTGTGGAGGACTGTTATAACATGGCAGATAGTAATCCCGACTTGCGAAAATCTGTTGATGAGTCCAAGCCAAGAAAAGATCATTGCCGGAATATACAACAGTATTCCGAAGTGAGGTTCGTATAGCCCACAGCTGTTACATATATAGCCAATGGACAAACAACCTAAACTCAACGTATCCAAAGGAAGCAAGCGTCATATGCGCATTATTGCGCAGATTTGAGCAAATATGCCAAGCCCTAAGTTGAGCTGGTAGAAGGGACAGTCCCGACTTTGTGAATTCAACGCTTGTGTGTCCGTAGTGATTGCTTACTGAACTGGTGGAGCCTCAGAAGAACAAACATTAGAGCTTGCATGTGGCAGGCCCCTTATCATTTTCTGACGAGAAGTCACGTGATCATCCGTGGAGGGGTTAGCGTAACCCGCATCGAGCCTAGCGCTCACGATCCTTTCTTGTAATTAGCTACTACCTCCATAGATTTCGATTTTTCATCAATCAATCATGTCATGACCTCTGCGTGCCTGCTGCCTGCATGCCCTCAAAACACAACCGTTAACCGAGCTACAGCTTGTGTCTCCAGATACAAAAGGCCTTAGGATCGGCGATCCCTAACAATCAATAAGTCAACTGTTGTAATGACACGAACCGGTATTGATATATTGCTCCACTCTTGTGCCCATGCAGTGCAAATCAGGAGCAGGGATTTTTGAAGAGCATTAGTTCGCTCGGCGATCATGCCAATTTGCTTTGAGACGAGTAATGAGCAGATTTGTCAATAAAGCGGAAAGAAGGGAGCGTATCCCCACATATATCTTTTCGACTTGAATTCACCCTCTTCCTCACAAAATAACAGACTGATAGTATGTCGGGCGGCAAAAGCCAAGCTGTAAGAGCCGAGTACCAGTATACTACTGCCCTTATAGCTTTCTGCAATATTTACCACTAGGCAGCTGCGAAAAGTCACTTTAGCAATCGCGAAAGGATTGCCCACATCGGGGTACTGATTGTTGAAGTTGGTAGGGAAAGGGAACAGTGTATTTCCGATAGCATGTGCGGGGATAGTTTCGTAGGAAGAACAGCCCGGACAAACCAATAAAGGCAAGGGCGTCTCTCAAAATACTAGAAGAAGACTACCGAACGTTTACATTAGCTGGTATCGACTGAGACTACGGTGAAACTTCTGTCCGGATATTGGGAGCCCAAAAGGAGGAAATCGATATCTCTCTACTCTGGATCTACCGATCAGGTCCCGTGGTATTTAGTGATGATGAGCTACAATGATGAAGAACGTCTTATATTCAAGGCGATCGAGTCAACTTAACATGGGTTACTTATGGAAGGTAGAGATACGAGAGACTATTGAGTATCATTCCAAGTAATTGTACCTAATGTATGCTGTGACAACCTTCATACCAGACGACAAAGGTGACGATTCCCAACCCCAAACGCGCAACCAATTGGAACGTCGCAGAACGCAGCGACTATTCGCAAGTAAAATAGGAGAATCAAAACTCATTTTGGCTCCGGCTTTCCCATCCAGAACTCTTTTCCATCGGTACATGTCCACATGAACGTGTCGGGATGATCATAGTTGTAGAGGGCAGCCTTGAACCGTGCTTCAATCGCTTCAAGCGTGGGTGGATTAGGAAGAGGGTGCTTGGCAGATGACTTCTTGGTTGTTTTGTTATATTTCTCCCAGTAGTTGTATACCGAGTCCGACTCGAATGCAAAGATCATTGCCCCATACTCGTTCTCAACGTCAGCTGCCAAGACTTTACGTGGCCGTTGCTGGTTGTATTTCATGCTATAATAGGCGTTTTCCTCGTTAAACTTGAAATCTTCGAGTCTGTGCCATCGTTGAAGGGCGATAGCGATGAGTGCAGATTGCCACCCGTCTTTGATGTCAAAGTGTAGCTTTGCGCAGGCAATGAGATCGTACTCGAGAGCCTCGACCGAGAATGGAAGGTCTTGGAGTTCGATTGGCTGTTCCCCTTCAAGGCATTTTTTGTCCTGGGACTCGAAGGTGGGGAAGACGAGGTCATCGCCGTCGCCGAAAATTTGTCGTAGAGCTAAGCAAGTGAACATAGTTTATGAATTGTTTGGCAAGTGAGTGTAGTTGGTGAAGGTCTTTCGAGATTTGACTTGGAGGGTGTGTATGCTGAAAATAAAGACAAAGAAAAGAGCCCATATATTAATATAAACACATCGGCTCCACAGAGTAGCTGTACATAGCAAAAGGGCGTAACATTGAGGTCGACTTGGTGCAAGCGGTGAGTAACACAGACACGGCGAGGAATCGTGACCCAAAACACCTGTTTCAGGGGTGGAGCCCACATCTTTCGTCTGCAGTAACAATAGACGACACTTTGACGTCTTCTCGAGAGAATTATGAACGCCTGGACAATGTTCAAGAATAGCTCGAAACGAATGGCGTTTACTATCATTGCTTTTCAGTCTATTATATCAGACTCCTTCTAGCAGCCAAGTCTTTCGAGGGACAGGATGAGCGGTTTTTCGTAAGACAGCAGCAAGAAGGCATGCTAACAGACCTACATACGGGACTCACGGCGCCTCTGAGCAGAGAAACATCCTCAACCTTGCCATGTCTGAGAGACCTTCGATGTTCAGCCAACCCAAATGACCCTTGTCCTTTTTCGAGAGCTAACGCGCGGCACGACCTCCTGAATTTCATTAGCCGCGTCGTACGAACCACTGATTCACCTGCGCTGGTGGAAACGACCAGGGTGATCATAAGAAGCTCGTTTACACCTTCTGCTGGATTTTTGCTCCAGCAGTGGGGGGCACTGGCTTGGGAAGGAAATGGCTTGTCACGTGTTGTTCCATGATGGTTTCTGCTGCTCGTCGGCATGGGTTTTGCGTTTTAACAGCAAGCCACCCTGCTGACCTTCGACTCCAGTTGCTATGTGGATGTCGGTACCATCTGGGACAGGGAGCTCGAAACAAGCCATCCTTCACTGTGCCATTCGAACTCGGCTCAGCTTTCGATCTTGAGCCCAAATGTCGTGGCATTGAAAGAACATCGCCAGTGTACCAGAAACACCGATCCCTCAGTCATTGAGCGTCTGGTACTGGATGACCCCTGCTCATGATGCTGGGGGGCAACCCCCCGGTTTTGGGTCCGGCAAAAAGCTACAATGTTGAGCGGTCAGAGCAGACAGAATTTCAGGGTCAGAGCGATTCCCCGGCCTCACAGGAACAGCCAGGTACTGTCACAGTTGTCCGGAAGAAAAGCGCAACGACATCCAACGTTTCCATTCGCTTTTAGTGCTTCGCAAAGCCGGAACGAGTGCTCACCTACTGCACGTCTTAACATCAGAAGCCCCTTCCACCAGATGTGCACCAGCCGAATCTACCGAATTTGTCTGATTATATCTGTTGGGAAACTACGCAGTCTATTCCTGACCTATCCAATGATGCAAAACGATCGTTGGTTCAACAACCTCAGCTCTACGCCCCCTTAATATCACCCAATCAAGGGATTGGCGACTCCTCAGTAAGGTCGATGAAGGCAGATGTGCCCATCGGGAAGTGGGGCGGCCCAGACGACTCTGGGATCCGCTCAGCTTTCTTAGATTCCACCGTCGTTCCCACGTCTAGACCCCTGGCTCCGCTGGAGGGGATGGAAACAAGGATTGCTGCGGCCGAGAACTTGTAGTCAAGAGTGGCTTCGTTTCCGTACTGCAGTAACCCAATCTGTTAGCTTTATTTGAACTTCTGAACAGTCACAGTTGGGATGGAAGGCAAAGCAGGCGATAACTAGCGTTTGGACTTACTGCGATACCAGCGCAGGCGAAATCTTCGTGTAGAGGCTCGTTCATCCAGATAATTTTCCGGATCTTGTGGTGTTTCCATTCCGTTATAACGCCCTACAAAAATAGAGGTTAGTCTTGTGCTTTACTACATAATTATCAAAAGAATGTCCCGACTTGCCTTGTCGTCAAGGTCTTCATCCTGACTAGCGTTGAACTTGGGGCCATGCATTTCGGAACCGACGATCGTCATTTCCTCCCCTAGATTGTTAAAGCGATCAGCAAATCCCTGGCACCCTCAGAGAAGAGGAAATACTTACTGAGAAATTCCTTCTGGTCTTCTTCGTCTTCGTCAAAGTCTGAGTCGTTTTCATCATGGTCAAACGTCATGTCCTGTTGTTTCCGATCCACGGCATTGAGGTACGCGTCGACGAAATCACCGGTATCGTTTCCATCAGAAACAGAACCAAGTAGCAGTTCCCTAGCTGGCAATCCACCCCATTTGTTCTTAATGCCATCGCCGTAGGGCCAGGATTTCCACTTGTGCAAGATTGGATGAGTACCGACTTCCAGTCCCAGTCCGCTAAAGGCCGAAAAGACGGCCAAGTCGACTCCCTTGAAGGCGCCAGGAACAAGCTTGCGACCAGCTTCTGTAGAGTGCGCATATGCGTGATGACAGAAGAATCCGAGACAGCCCCCTAATACAACGGATTAGCACCAAGGTGCATGGGATCTATACCAGGGGTAGACTTCTCGCACCTTTCCGCATGAAGTTGGGCTCTCGCAGCATTTGCGCCACGGTATCGTAAAGGGGTAGCTTCGTGGGGTCAGACATCGGAAGTGCAAGGTTTCCAATCGCTGTAAAGTAGAGGTTGTATGTCAACGTCACGCGGTGACCGGAGGTGACCTCAAGCACTTCGTGTTCGCAGTCACCGTAGAAGGCTGCCCAATGAATGGACTTGGGATCGGGGCCGGCCCAAGTGAAGTCGATGGTTTGGCCGAAATGCTTGACACGAAGTGTACCGCCTGTAAAATCAAAGGTCAGAAGCCATGTGCTGTATCAAATTGAAAGATGCTGGGTGAACTTTCTGAGGCAGTCCCTACTGACCTTCGTGTGCACACGGCAAGCAGACAACCAAAGAGCCAAATTGATTCAGTCCTCGAGGAGTGTCGACGTGGGACAAGAACTTGCCGGAAGGCGCCGAGTAAACCTCGTCGACTACTCAGCAAACACATCCAAAAGTGTCGATATGGGATGCTTACGTTCAACTTGTAAAGCTCAGCGCGTACACCGTGTGGCTGGGTATTGTTTTCTTGGGCTCCACCCATGGTATATGGCATCAAGATTTGCTGTACCGCATCCACGATCCCAAAATCATGCGGATGGAAGTTGGTGCTGAAAGCAGTGTTGTCAAGTTTCCCCGCTTTCCTGTAGCCTTCATCCAGTACATCACGGTTTTCGAGGCCGAACGTTGCGGGCTCGCAGCGCTGAACCAAGGCCTCGAAGCCTTGGGTGGTACCCTGAGAGCATGGAAATGAGGTCATGTGAGGATCGCGGTCGTCCCTGGCGTCCCATCTGATGGTCACGCCTGGGGTGCGACCATCTTTCGAGGTATCTGTGGGGTCGACAGAACCGCCGCAGGCGAAGGTAGCGGTTTTGCCATGGCCATTGACGATGGCAGTAAGTTTGCGTAGCAGCTCTGTATTGCTGTTTCTTGGAAGTTGAGCGGTCCCTGCTCCTTCTCGGTCCATGTTGGTTCCAGGGTAAAAGGCCAAGAAGTAAATTGGATTTGACACGAAGATAGAAAATGAGAGGAAGCATCATTAGCTTCTAAGAAGTTGAACAGTCTGAAGAAGGAACAAACGTTCGGAACGGTTTAGGCAACAGCCTCCAAATAGCTTATCCCTTGCATTGGAACAGGCAGCTTGTCACACCCAATGCAGTGGACTGTAAAAACCTCGCTACGCCAATCGCTCCTACTACTATCCTTCTTTGATACGTGCAGGATAAAAAACCGAGAAAATGGCACACTTGGCTCCCGGATGCACTTCTCTTGGTAATCGGCAAGATCATTGCACTCGATGACCGTCCAGTCTTTCCGGAAGTCTGCGCACACGATCCACAGCCAGACAGAACTCCGAGATAATATCAGGCATCTTTGACGTGATGTCCCGACGTACACTGCATCGCCGAGCATTGGGTAACACTACTGTGTCTTCCATATCCTGGTCAAGGATATCTTGCTATATACGCCTTCTCCTTAATAGCAGCCATACTGCCACGCTCGTCAATATAGAAGAACTTGCAAATCATTGGATTTGTAAGGGCGAACCGAGCCCAGCTCAACGGTTGGTCACCCTGAGCCATTCTCGAGACACCCCATGTGTCGAAGCTTGAGACCTAGTGGACTATCAATAAGTCACCATAGCTAGGGTATTTTGGTATCCTGTCGTTGATGCTGTTGTACCGTGATTTGTTGTTGTGCGAGGGAGTCTCTCGGCCGCCTGCGTGATCTTGGCGCTTACAAAGCAGCCGCCGGGAAAGCTTGGCGCTCACAGATGCCTCGGCTAACCCCTGAGCCCCTGAACATGCTTTCGTCTGCTCTTCTTAACCCTTCCTATCTAACAGCGTGTTCTCATCAAACTGAATGAGCTTGTCAGTCAGTCATCGAATGAGTCTACCGCGATTCTTTCCATATGATCATTGCATCTCCGCTTTGTAATTAGTGAGCAAGGATCAAGCTGCAGGAACACCATTCCAGTACTCTATCAGATACAATCACGACACTAGACGGTATTGAATGATTTGGTGAAGGCCCTGTTCGAGGACGAAGGGATCCTTCAGTCGGCTGATAAGAACAATCAGGGTCCCGCCGAACCAGTAGATTGTCTTATTTGGGGATTGACCTGGCGTCATTCCATCAAGATGACTGCTGAATAGAATCTGGCTCAAAAACCCTGATGAGCTGTCCGATTGATTATCACGAGAAGCAGCGACGATATCACTCCCACTTGGGCGCTCTTGATAGGTTTTACCTTTCTGAATAGGCTGTCTGTATGATAACGCGTAGGCAGTGTCTTGTTTGATATGGACGTCTTCCGTCAAAGTCAGGTTTTTCCCACGTGCAGCGATACAGAGCACAGAGTATGCAAGCTCACGGAAGGCGAAATCTCCAGTGGGCCATTGTAATAGGGTGACAGGGAGGCCTCTTCCCAACCGGGACATTGAAAACACAAGGGTTCGAAAGATCGTGCCATGTCGCTTGCCCTATGGGACATCGCCTATACTCTTGGGACGAACAAGCTTACGAGCTGGGAGGACGGACTGAACAGCATTACTCACGGAACATCTTTCAAGCGGATTCCGAGGCAAAAATATGCATGGACAAGCTTACCTGGTTGAAGCCCATATCTGAGCTGATCCCAGCAGTTGCTAGACTCGTTAGACATTCAATTCAGCTGGAATATCACTGGGTAGACTGCTACACCCCTTGGAGTCAAGACAAGACCAGTGATCATCTCCTAGAATGTTTGCCAGACAGTAGTGGGTTTTATTGTTCATCGAAAAAACTTCCTGCTCAAAGTCGATCGTGTAAATCCACTCTATGAAGAGGTCATTCAGCGGAGCAATGAAACTTGGAGGGGGCTCCTTATCCACGAAACTGGGACATTTTCATTTGAGGCTCGCCATTCACATCCACAGAACAATTATCATCGTCTTCCTCGGCCCAAGAATCCTCGTTAAAATCGGGCTTCAGCTTTCGTTTCTTCTCCTCGACGTCTGCAGGCACGGAAAGAAACTCTTCGTATCGGCGATCCCACCCATCCACCATTTGGCGTTGCTTTGCCAGCCAATTTTGGTACTCTTTGGGATTGGTCGGTATGGACTTGACTGTATCCCATCCAAGACCAGGTGGATAGCTGTCGTATCTATTGAAGAAAGAGAAGTAGCGTTGGCGATAACGCCATACTTTCGGACTGCGAGTACCCACAGTGGAAGGGAGAGAATATATTTCGAAAGGAATTTGTGCCAGCAAGAGGGCAAAGCGGGCGTGAGATGAGCAAGGGAGCAGAGAGAAACGAGCAGGCAGCAATCATGGACCATGAGTTTAGCGTACATTGAGCGACGCATGAATCTGCACCACACCGTTACGATACATGAAAACTGAAGTTACTGATCGTTTTCTGAGTATTCGCCAGTTGGGTCTCAATATCACTTCGTATCATGATCGACGGTCTTCACAAATAGAGACGGTGGATGTGACCACGTTGTATCGCTAAGGATCCCTAATTGCTTTTTCAGTGGTATAATCCTCCCATTTGGCATTCCCGAGGTTTCCCTGAAAAGTTCACCATCTGCCTCTTCCTCGATAAGGTTTCGAATGACCCATCGAATTGGGATGATTGGAGCCATTTAATCCATTTGCTCCGGATCCAATCGAAGCTGGAAGTGCTGCGAACGGGCTCGGTTTCGGTCCTTCGTCCTCCAGCTCCTTCATTTTCAGCATTAATGTGGCCATCAAATCCGGTACGAACTCCCTGGCAACTTTGTTATCAGAAGTCGCCCAGTCCTCGATGCCCGAGGCCTCGAAAGCCGTGAAATTGTGTGCTACAAACGTTGTAAGGAGGGACTTGAGTGGCTCCTCGTCGCCGACAGGATCACCTAATTTATCATAGATACCCAGAATTAGGTCCATGATGTTCGCGATGACAGGCGATCCAGGGAGGGGCCGACCGATTGTGACAAGCATAGCACGTAATCGAGACCAAGCCATGCTTCTCAAGTCGTCGAGGAAGTATCGACATCCCATGAGATAGAGCTCGGCATGTATTCCGAACGGAGCACTGTAATCCAACTGCTGGGGACTCCAGAGCTGGTGGCCAGGCCACTTATCAAATTCTTCCGCCTGTGACAACTTCGGTGCTGAATTTGTTCCGCTCCAGGTGAGATCCTTTATCGGTAGCATCTTCTGCTTCTTGGCGGGAGGTTCTTCAGTGGCGTCAGTTCTGGGTTTTGTATCATCCATCTGAGCGAGTGCGACATGAGTGTTTGAAGGTGTCTGGGAGATTTCAATCTGTCTATCTTCACCGGCATTCTCTTCAGCAGGCGAAAGGATCGGAGTGGGATACGGGCAAGTGTAATCGTTTGTATAAAGCCATTGGATGAACTTCTCAACTGAGGCGTTGTCCCACTCCGTCCAACGGATCGTTTGCTCCATACTTTCTTTCCATGATCCCTGGACAAGCTTGCGTAGGATATCCGAACGAGCAAGGACATCGGCATGAACGAAGAACGGTTGCGTAGAGGATCCTACGAATACCTTAAAGATATTCGATCTGAAAGTACTGCAAGTGAGGAGTCAGCGCTGTACTTACTTCAGATTCGAGGACCACAAATACCTAGATTGAGTGGCATTGTCCATCGCTACGAACTACCGGCAAGAAGTTCACGTATGGTCCAGCAGAAATCTTCGAAAGGCGTATCTGCGTAGCGTTGTAGATTGGGGCGTGATGTTGCAACAATGTGAGAGGAATCCTTGATGTGAGGTTTGAAGTGAGGCGGCTGACTCGATGCAGTCAGCATACAAGTGTACTGACTGCCTCGAGTGAATAAGACCAATTGTCTGTTGACCATCACATTACCTCGGGTAGTACTAGGGTAGCTAAACCGATCACCATTGCTCAACTCAAAGTTCGCCACCATTATAGGACGAGATATATCACTACGTCTGCCATCGTATCCCCTCGGCGCTATCACTCAACAAGTTTCCTCCGCAAGAGTCACGGACATCCAGGCAAACGATAGAACGACATCCTTCATCGAGCTATCGGCTGTTGTACGCTCTACGTTGCGGTCGATCTGCGACATCACTTGATCTGACATAACGAGTTTGGCAGGACAGAAGGTACACGCATAGCATACGAAGGGATAATGAATCAGTCTCGCATACAACGCGCCTCGTTCACCTCAGTTAGCATGACTCAAAACAGTCGAACAGCCTTATCGTATACCCAGTTCATACTCCATCTTCGCCACAATCTTATTCTTGGTCCAATCATGCACATACGCCGCACCACTCCGATCGTCCAACCCCATTCTCTCACTCGCAATCTTCAACGCTTCCCAGAAGCTTGGCAAGAGACTGCGGACCTCATCGTCAATAGTCGCCGAGTAGATGTCCCCTCGATGGCTGGTAGCACAAAGTTCTATACGGACATCCACGACGAACGAATCAATCGCAGAGTTGTTGTTATCCCCTTTGGCTGAACGCATAATAGCTTCCTTCTTACCGAGCGAGAGTCGCGACCAAGCTCGCGCAATACTGATATGGAGCGTGTTGTGGTAAGATGATGGTGCCTTTGGTGCAAGCGTAGGATCCGGGAGGCCTGTTTGGCTCTGAAACTTTCCCGGGATCCCTAAATAGAATTCCGTGTCAGCATGCCTGCAATACGAGTAAAAATGAGAACGACCGAGTATGTTCTATCCTGAATTGGCAGGGTATACGAGACCTCGACTGGCACCAGTCGAGATCTCGAATGCCTAGCGTACCAAGAACAACTCCAGAGTCAAGCAGGATTGGGCTTCAGGAACTCCGAAAACTACTTACCGAAAACGGCGGCGAAGTGATTAGCTCGACGTGTACGGATACCGTTGGCTGCCGCCTCGACTCCCTTCTGGAAATCATTTGGGGAGTAAAACTCGGTCCCACAGCCTGGGAAACCGCAAGACAGGACGCTGGCGCCGAAGGGGGTTGCGAATGGAGGCATTGCATATCCTGCAGTAGGTTTCGGAGTCAGCATGCCTGCAAAGCAGCTGTCTTGGGAATACAAATGAGATCGAACGACATGTGCTATCCTGTAGCTTGGCAGGGTATTCAATTGACCTGTCAATCGAGGTCTCGAATGCCCAACCTCGCAGGGATAGCTTCAATGTCAAGCGGGGTTGGGGTAAAGGAGCTCCAAAACCTACTCACCTAGATGTATGTCTTGCATATGGGCTGTCAAGCTGTCCCTCAGTCGGGCCTTGTCACAGAAGATTGACAATAGGACCCTCTTCACCTCGTTTTGTGGGAGATGGGGAGCGGCTGGGTCCAAGACTGCGGGTGCGAGGGGCTCTCGAGATGCGATAGTGGCGAAGAAAGTCTTTGGAGTGGTATGGCCCTTTTGTGTATACAGGACCCAGAATGTGACTAATTGGAGCCGAGATATTACCGCTTCACGAGCCTCGGTGTCAAACAGTGCGAGGAAACGTGTAACATCCTGCCATGAGCCAAGGGCACCTTCGAGCGGCATCCAGCATACATCGGACGGAATAAGCGATTCAACACCCAAGTCCCGTGGAATGCCAGGGGCATTGAATTCTCTGTATATCAGATGGAGGAAGCGATACGTCCAGAGCTTATCGCCATCCTTCTCGCGGAGAAACTCACTCATCATTACCGTGACTATTTGGTGAATTAGCTTTGCTGCCCTCACGGCCTGGGTCCGCTCTGCATCGATGGGCAATCGTAGGAGCTCGGCCCATCGCAAGATTTGACTGAAGCCAGCTAAAGGATATTGAATAATCCAACTATCCAAACCTGCAGTCTCGTATTCCTTGAGCGCCCAGAGCAGAGCCTTGGGATATAGGACCCATTTTCCATTCTCGCCAAAGTTCTCCCTACAAAAACTCCTCTCGAGTATGTTGATTAGCATCCATTCGAAGGCTTCACGACGGGTTTGTACTTCCGCATCTTCGGTTTGATCACAAGAGCACCAATCCTTTGTTTCAAGCGTACGATCGAGGATAGTAGCGAACAGCTGCGCAATACCTGATGCGCCAGTCGCGAGGCCAGCGGTAACAGCCAGTGTGAGTTGGTGGTCGATATACTTCTTGTTAGCACCCTTGTACTCGACTGTTGGGAGGGTGGCAACAATGTGCTCTTGGAAGATCGATACCCTCAGCGCCTGGGCACACTGGAAGCAAATACACTGAGCTGAGACCATCTCTTTGTTCTGCTTTGCTTGTGCCGCAGCCAAGGGAAAGTTCAAGGCGAAGTCGGTGGTATTCTCCTCTATCGTGTCAAGATGTTTCAAGACAATGGACATGATTTGCTCGTCTTCGCAACAAATCGAGCAGGCACCGCGGAAAGCCTCGATGTCATTCGATAGGTCGAGTGCCGCAACATCGATTTTACCATCCTGAGCAGAGACAGTGGAAGCTCGCATAGCCCGGTTGCTCTTGCGATTTAATATGTCTGCGGTGTATGAAGACTTCTCAAAAGCGGCTATGAATTGGAGAGCCTGGTTGATGGATCTGTTGAGCTCCGTTGCCTCCTGCTGCTCTTCCGAGGGTTCGTTGCGCAGCTTGAGGTACTTCTCCCTATTGGCTGCATGCGCTTGTCGGAGCTGCTCTCTTAGCTTGTTTTTCTCATCTTCCAGAACGGTCTTGGATTGCAATTTCTCCATGATCTTTCCAGCTCCATGAATGTCTTCAAGTCGGACCACAACGTCTTGCTTCTTGTGCCGAATGAGCAAGTCACGCAATGCTCCAAGCCGCCCACGAGTCTTGCAAAGGAGGGCCAATTGAGTGAAGGCTTCTTCTGCCAAGATGTTGCGGAGGTCCGAAGTTTTGATCTGCGCCTGTTGGAGCAGCAAGGGAACATTGACGAGGGCTTTGCCGGTAGCACTGTCCCACTCGGTCCCCAGGGAGACTGCTCGCGTATTCGGGCGTGTAGCGCTTGGAGTAACGACAATCTCCAGCTCTTTACACCGACTGTTAAACCTGGCCTCGTTCGCAAAACAAGCCAGAGATGACCAGCCCGAGGTGTAGTCAGAATCTTCATTCCTCAATCTTGCGAACGCTCCTTTGGCGTCAATAACAAACAGCTCGCCACTGGATGCAATCTTGAACAAGATCAACGCCTCATGAGCGGCGGCGAAGAAGGTTACGCCAACAGATATATTGGCCTGGGCTGGTCCCCCGTAGCGTTCACCAGTGATAACGAGGATAATAGGGGTCTTCAAAATATTAAGTTCTTCCGCGAGGTTGCCCAATTCATCCACCTGGGATGAGTCAATTATACCATCGGTCAACAAGACCCACACTTCCGAGTCTTGGATGAGATCGACAGCGTGGGGATGCTCCAAGATAGAGGACGGACAAGTACCACCACTACCGTAAAAATAGCGGGACCCGACAGTGTCAAGTTGTCGAGGGTCTTGACAACTGGACTCCCAAAGCACGACATGATCATCAGTGTTGGCATGCAGTGTCCTTACAGTCTGCTCCTGGGCGCGCATAATTGATCCTATGGTACTACCTGAAGCATCGACGGCGAAGAACTTCTTGGCGGTATCAAAGGAGACCTTCGTGCTGCTGCAGACGTCGGAGTCAGCATATGTAACACTAGACCAATACAATTGTCTCGGAGTACAAATCGGAGTGAGATGATAGTTTATTTAAACATGGCGGGGCATCCAAGACCTAGACTGATACCAATCGAGGTATCGAATGCCTGGCTTGCCAGGGAAAGCGCCAAAGTCAGGCGAGAATGGAAGACAACAGCTCCGAGAATTACTGACCCAGTTGGGAGTTCTGCCTCCTTCTCTTGCCATGTTGGAAGCCCCATATTGTCGATTTTCTCTGGATTTGCGGGTCAAGGGACACAGAGACACAAAGCTAATCGATGTTTAACAACGTGCAAAGACGCTTGACGATGTTTGTCAATGTATAGAATAGCAGGACTTTGTTGCAAAAATAGAAGTAAGGTGTCTTTTTATCTTGCGGTGAGTCGGATGGGGGGTGAGTCAGTTTCAGCAGTAGTGAGTCACTCCACAAGATTCGAGGTGGAAGGAGCGACGATGGGCAGCTGAAGAGCAACCGATGGGACGCCTTCTCTTTGTACGACTGCACCATGGTCGAAAAGCCGTTTGACTATATGGGAGGGCTGGCTTGCCGTTAAGCTGGGGGCGGAGCATCGTGGTAGCCAAGCTCGCACATTCTCAGCCGCTGTTCCTCTGAGTTGGCGGAGTGGGCATCTGATACCTCGACTGCCAGCCAAGTCCAAATCGGACGCCTTACCAGTGCACCTCCATGAACCAGATCTGGGAAACAAGAAGAATAAGTAGGAAGACAAAAGTGATAAGAAGCTCTGCAACCGAAAGCTTGGCGGTGAAATCTAGCGCCGGTAGATCTACGGTGGATCATCCTGGTCTAAGCCGCTTATAGAAACTTGCGTCATTGTCGCTAAAGCAGCTGGCGGAGTCAGCGGAGTCCAAATCTGGCAAGAGTTTTCTCTAACCTTTAGGCACGGGATAGCTCCATACTACGCGCTGAACAAAATCTATACTATACTTTAGGGTTAGAGCTAACTATATATATTATAAATAACCTTTAATAATCTATTTTAACTATATACTAAAAACTAATTCTATAAATTCTAAAGCTAAAACTCTTAATTCCTTTATATATATACCTATACTATTAAAAATAAGAAAATCTAGTATATACGACTAGGATTAGATACGTAGTACTTTCTAAATCTCGTTTATCTCGATCGTAGCTTACTACTAAAAGTTAGTAGGAAGGCCTTCTAGATAGGGCTAGCCCTATAAAAACTCGATATTTTTAACTCCGTACTATATAACCCCGTCCATCCCCTCCCTAAATCTGCCTGCCTATTTTATACGTAACTTCTGCTCTTCTAGCGCCTGTTAAGATTTTTAGGAAATTTTTACGAAGAAGCTAAATTTATAGACGGAAGTAGTATAATTATAGTAGCAGGTAGCTAAAGGTCGGGTATAGGACGCGAGATACTAGGGACGTTTTACGCGTATGGTATAGATTTTGTTCAGCGCGTGGTATGGAGCTATCCCGTGCCAACCTTTATCAAATCAATATACGGCGGATTGCAAAATTCAAAGGATGCAGTGACGGCTGGATTTGTACAGCACAGATCTTATGGCACTTGTACCTTTGTCAACAGGATCCAGTTGATGCGTATACATTGCGGCTAGAGAGCCCGTGTCATGCCACTCGCGAGATCTGGACCGCGAAGTTCTTGTCCTTTGCTTTGTCGAGCACTGCACTGCAGTATGCGCTTCCAGCTCAAGAGCGATATGCGGATTGATGGATAGGTTTGCTCAGAGTTCAATTATATCAAAGCCGCACCTTTTCTTTCTTCGTTACCTGCATTTGATGTTTCTAAGCCGTCCTTGTTTCTCTCCCCTAGTTTAGTATCTCAATATGTTTGCCTCATGTACCCTTGTCGTCTTGCATGGGCATTGTAACCCCCTCAGTATATCAGCAGCATGTTATCCATCCTTCCCATCCACAAGACAACATCTTCAGCACCCTCACCACCAACCAGATCCACCGCAATCACTACTTATCCAGTCAGTAGCACTGCGACCCTCTCACTTACTCATACTGCCAAAGCGTCTCGCGTCAATCGTTCAAAGCTCATCTCCACTGTTTCGCCTTTCAGCAACCCATGTTTTCCCCCTTCCAACATGTCAGATTTGATCGGGGCAGGATGACTCGGGTACCCGATAAGGAGCAAGAGCATACTTCACAAGTCCACAACCTACGTATGGAGAAAAAGGCCCTTCGCAACCAGCTGGACCCCCTCGTTTCCGATAACACGAATCTGCGCAGAGCTCACGATCGTCTTTCCCGTCAAAATGCAGAGCTTAAGAAGCAGCTGGAGAGTTCGGACCGAGATCGAATCACCGTTGCCAGGAAGAATCGCGAATTAAGCGCCCAAATCACCAGCAAGAATCAATCGTACCACGATCTATGCATAGACTACAACATGCTGGACGATGAACTTCGCAGCCTCCGCAGATCCCGTCAACAGCCCAACCGCCAGTCTCGCCGATACTAGAAGGGACCGTAGAGAGATCTGTCAATGGCGGACTCCAACAGCGTCAAGTCTGGCCAGGAACGGATGAGGAGGAGGAAGTGAGATCCAGGTGGAGGGTAGATAGAGCACTCGATGAGTCCTTGGAATATTGTCTTCGATCGAGAATACAGTTGAGAACGTTTGAAGCTTCTTTCATGATAAGTAAATCTGGACCTTCGCCTCCATATACCACGTTACCTCGTTGCCGTTTTTCCACTGTCTCGTCTTCTTCGCGTGATCCGAATCAGGAGCAGCGTGGCGCGTCACTTGTACAAAAACGCGTCCCCTACTTTCGCTACGAGACGTTTCGTTTTTCGAATCCTCCTTCTAGGTTCCGTCGTTAGTTCACCATCGTGTCCCTATCCAGCCTTCCAATTGCCCTGCTAGCATGCCCGACTTGTGACTTGCCATTCTGTCAACATGGGTGGCAAAGTCAAATATCAGATGGTGACCGCCCAGAAGGCCGCGGACGCCCAGCGAAAACAGGAGCGGCGTGCGGCGCAGCGGGTGGCCATAGCGAATCCCTATTGCACATCAGCTTGCACGAGCACTCCGACAACCCCAACTCTCGTGGTGGCTAACCCACACACTACTGGGTCGAAGCGGCCGTGGGACGCAGAATCAACGGCTCACCGACAAGACCCAAAGACCAATCTCGACCATAACCGCGGGTCAAACAACAGCGCGTATGCCAACTGCAGTGATGACAATATCCGATCCTGGATCCAACGACCCATTGACGATGTGCATGACAAGTCACCGCCAGTGAGCACAAGATCTAAGCTATCATATGTTGTTTCCCACTACGTCAAAAGACTCGGACTACAACTACAAGCTGAGGCATCACAATCTCAAGCGACGTACTCCTGTGGATCCTCCGACCGTCCATCGGACCCTCAAGCCTACTTTAGAGAAGGCTTGACGATTTTGATCCGGGCCTCCATGCTGCTGCAGGATGAAAAGTTGTTTGCAAACAGTGAAATCTCCAGCGTCGTTACCTAAAGATGCGTTCCAGGACATCGGCAAGGATATCAACAGTCAAACCATCGGAGTTTTCTGATTCCGGTAAGGGCCAAGTCCTTTATGCTTTCATCGGGTTCCTGCCAGTATATGCTTATATGATTCTAGGCTGAAGCAGATGTTGAAGGGATTCGAGCTAAATACTCATTATCGCATTATACGACACCTTGTCGGATGGGAGTCTGCAACATACAATAGGGATTTCCTGGAAGCTTGGGTCCGCTCAGAAATAGAGCAAGCGCTTGGAACCCTGACCGCATACAACCGTGAAGATGCTCTCACGATGCTCGACATGGCAGAAATGTACGGAGAAGGAAGAGAATCATCTCACGTCAACTCCCTGCCACCATCATTCACCAACACACTCCCCGTCATAAAGGCATCTTTCATCGCATGCAAATAAGCCTCCGCCACATCCTCCGGCGTCCCTAATTCTCCCGTCAGCGTCTCCTTCCTAAACACCTCCATAACAGCCACTCTCTGTTCCTCGGGAATCCCCTGGAAGATTTCTGTCAACACCGCCCCCGGACTAACGATGTTGACCCTGATGGGAGCCAGATCCACCGCTAAACCTCGCATGATACCTTCGATTCCCAGACCCCAAGCTGCCATGACAGTGCGGTCCTTGAACGGCTTATGGCTAATAGTCCCGCTTGTCAAAGTGATGGACGAGCGGAATCCGGGCGTCATATACAAGGGCGCGTATTTGGCCAGCACAAGAGGTCCGAAAAACCGCACATTGCCGACTTTTTGAATCGTTTCCACGGTAAGCTCACTGACTTTTGGGGCGTGGACGGCGTCGCCGGCGGTAGACACGATGTGGTCGATCTTCTTCGTGTTGTTGTCAGTAGCAGCCTTGAAAAGAGCTTCGATATTGGCTTCCAAGGTTTCGAGCTGGGCGAGATCGCAAGTGTGGCTGGAGATTTTGGCCGCTTTATCTGGGTAGGAGATTTGAAGGCGGGAGAGGGTTTTATCGATCTTGGGCTGTGTGGAGCTGGCGACGACCACGTGAGCATCGTGTTCGAGGGCGGCCTCTGCGACGCAAAAGCCCAGGCCTGAGGTGCCGCCGAGGACGAGGACACGTTTGTCTCGAAGCTTGGAGAGGTACTTTGAAGCTGGAGAGGAGGACATGATTGAAGTGTAGAAGCAGAGACTTGTCGAGTCTGGAGGAAAGCCTGGACTGGATCGGAAAGCAGCCTACTACACGCAGCTTTTTATGTCCCCCAGATGTCAAGATCGCAACAGCGCATTACAACAGGCAGCAAGGGATCGACCACTTAAACCGCTGAAGCCTCGGATCCTATGCAGTCATGTCGATCACAACGCTGTCACTCGGATGCTTCCGAAATCCTTCCCAATCGAAATCCAAACACCGACGGACTTTACGGACATATCTTGTCGCTTTCTCCGCCCACGGAAATCCTGCATGTTGGTGGCTGTCTTTGCTGGCTTGCTCAACAATCAATCCTCTATGGAACGCCATAATGCGGACAGGCAATACCGCCGCATTGGACCGAAAGTCCAGTGTCTCAAGACCAAAAGCGGACGGAATATTATACCGGTCGCCGTTAGGTTGTGTAGTTGCCTCGAAAGGAGAGGAGATTTTGCAACCGCAGAGATGATAAAGCAGAGGCAACAATTTCAAGACACGGCTCTCTAGATCCGCCATCTTCACGCACAGAAGGATTGTCAATAGGAAGTCTCAACACAGATCAAGTGTGCCTCCCGCATGCAAGCCTCGATCGAGACGCCGCCAAGCTTACATCAACATCATACGGTCAGTCACAGTCAGATGTAAGGGTATGAGTCCCGTTCAAATATCGTGGTTGCTATACATGTATTAAGTCTCGGCCGCGCGCTTCATCTCCCATCAGTCTTACTGCATGGTTTCGTGCAGTCGCTCTGTATCAGGAGACCGTGGCTTTGAAGAATCATGCAGGTATCCGATATGTCTCGGGAAGGAAAGCCCACCAAGGCTACATTGGCAACATCTAAGACAATGGAGATGACAGTTTGCTACCCTTAACGAAAGCCTGTTTCATATTGTCATAGTCGGACTTATTAAGTCGCTGTGCTGCTGCTTTTTTTTCTCTTTCCTCTTATCTTAATATTCGACCCACGGAAAAATCGGCTGCAGACAGGATCTTCAGCTCAGAGGCCTACCCATCAGTGCAACGAAATCAGCTCCAATCAACCGGAGTCACCATACAACACGAGAACAACCAAGAGAAATCTCGATAATAATTATGGTCCCTCCGGTGGTGCTAGCTATGCAGCAAAGTTTTGTGGTGGCCTTGTTCTACACGTCCATCTGCTCCGTCCTAATAGTTGCTGGGACCATCCATCTTTCTGTGCTGTACCACAGTCACATACGCGATGAAACACCGATCGATACTGCAATACTTCTACTCAGCGCCGGCGCTGGCTTCATTTCCGGTTACTACGATTGCCGCCTCCTTGTCGTCATGTCCTCTCTTTTGCTCTCCTACGCTATGCTGCGTCCTGTCCGCTTTATCGAGATTCGGAATATCAGCAGCCTTCCCAGAATTTGGAACATCAGCGGCCTCTTCAGAACACCACCGACTCCGATTACGAATCACTACACCATCAACAATAACACCTACAACATTGAACACAGTTATCTGGAAGTACCACCTGCAACACAACCTAACAACGCCACTGCCCCTCACGGACGAATCCCTATTCCTGTTCCAGTACAAGCAACAGTGACACACAACGTCCAGCATCGGTCCAACTCACCACCACCTCCGTACTCTGACAACCGAACTACTGGAAGAGCGGCGCATTAATGGTGGATAGTGGCGACCCGGGAAACGAGGAGGAGAAGGAGGAGGATAAGGACGGAAGGAACGAAATAAAGCGAGTATTCATTGATATCCAGAAAGAGCACACCAAAATCACATCAGCAACATCAACATTTCCTCCTCCCCCTGACTTCCCCTTCATCCCGGAAAAAACCCCCTCCCCATCGCCAGCCCCACATTCCCCCCATTTTCCATAAACTGAAACGTCAGCCACACCGCCGCCGCCGTCCCATAAATCCACAGCACAGGTCTAAAAACCGCATACCAGACCATTAAAATCAACAATTTCGCCTCCAAAATCTTCGTCACGACCTCCCAGGCGATCGGGGCCGGCGACCAAAAGGTTAATCTCAGACTCCCCAACGTCAAGGTAAAGTACGATTGCGTGGGGGCGTAAGAGGCAATTTCGTCGACGTAGGCCATCCATTTGTGGACGGCGGAGTCGACGTCTTGGCCGATTCGTTTGATGCCTGTGGTGCCGGGTTGGATTATGATCAGGTTGGTGTAGTGGTAGGCTGTGCTGGCGAAGGAGCGGGGGGTTAGTAGGTTTGGATCGGCGGGGTGGGAAAGGGAAGTTGTGGATGAGGGAATTGGGGCTCGATGTTGGTTTCTTTTGATCTTGTTCGAGGGTGCTGTTGTTGGTGGTAATGATAAGGTATCATCGACGCCGAAAGAATCGCTTCTTTTGTTTTTGAAAGGTGTCTTTGATATATCTTTTATTTTACCGGATGATGGAGGAAAGCTTTTCGAGCTCTGGTCTCCAAGTGGTGAGGCGGCAATAAGGAAGGTAGAGGCCGGCAAGAGTAGAAGGAGCACTCCCACGAATCGATACATCAATAGAGTCATGATAGATTGCGAAATGCAGCAGTATTTTAATCAAAGTAGCTTACTGCAATATCGCAATACTACCTGACATTAGATAACATCAATCTGGCGTTCTTGAGCTTGATCCCTTCGCGATCGACAACGTCGCAAGTGCGCTTATCCCATCCGCTGCTAGAAATATTTTCCGCCCAAATACCGCTGGAATTGAAACCGTAACAGCCGACGGGATAAAATTAAATATAGTACCAGTTCTCAGTTTTGCGCAGGATGCACTGGAGATAGCTCGTGTACGGCTGTACGTTATAGCATTACTTTGGAACACATACCGTACGTTCACGGCTAGTTTTTCACGCTTTATTATCAGCGAAATGTTCTCCGGAGACAATGCCACCTCGGTCCTAACGACTTCATAGGTGAAATCAAACTAGCATTCCTCGCCTTCTGCGCCGTTATATCGTCCTATTGAGCCTTCTCGAGACTCTGATCCGCCGTCATCTACCCCATCGTCTTCTTCTTCATCATCGAGATAATGTACAACGTCCATATCACTCTCTTCTGACGGACAGTCTCCTCCCGTATCACCTTCAGATCCAACCTCGCTGTCACCAGGTATACTTACCATCCACCATATCTCCTTCAAAGTCTTGAACGCAGATTTCTCATTACTTTAATTGAGTGCCTCCCACTCATATACCTGCATTCGATGTATCTGACGTCGTAATCTCTGGCGTCGAATCTTCTTCCACGAATTGTCATGGGGATCACCTAGTAATCCTAATGCCCGATTGAAACCTTCCATCAGATCGATCTCGCCCGCATCGACCATTCCCTTCAATTTCTCCTCCTGGCCCGCAAGCTACGATGATTAAGCACGCATCAAAATTTGTTTCCTACATATGAGTAGCAGAACGTACCGCATCGTGTAAGTCTCGATTCCAAGCATCCTATTCTCCAAAATGCTTACTAAACATCTCCTTCCAATTCACCTCAATCTCGAGCTCCTGCTCATTCCACTCCAATACCGGCAACACCGTATCATTCGCGCCCTTGCCTATCGCGATGTAATACCGCGGCTCAATAAAACACTCCTCCCCACCCGAACAAGAGCAAAGAAATTCAGCCATACTCTCCACAATCCTAGGCTTCAACCCCTCAAAAATATCCTCGCCAAGCTTGAAGACAGCCTTTTCATCCCCACACCGTCGGTTTTTGCGAAACACTTGAACACAAAACTCGTTGACCGCAAGGAGCCTTTTGCACATTTTCATCGTCGTCCGATGCGTCGAGATTGAAATAGGGATCCTCTTTGGACAGTGAGACATAATGCATGGCTGCGGTCCTCAAGTCAATAGAGATTTTGCATCATGCACATTAGCTGCCCAGAAGAGAAACTGCTTACCGAGATCGAAGACGATTTCTCAGGTTGCGAACAGTTCCTCAACAGGTTGCGAACGGTTCCTCATCTATGTCGCTAAGCTGCCTGGAGACGAGTCTGGCCCCATGTCCAGAGGTGCGCAAGGTCCTTTGCACGTATCGAGTTCATGAATACTTTTCGCCGGATCTTTGGTGGTAGGGGTTGGCGTTTAGAGAACTCCATGGTAATATTGGTTCGTGAACCAAGATTACAAGAGAACTTATAGACGATTCACCAAATCTTGCCTTGCAAAGGACGGGGCAGAGAAGACTTTGGAATAGATATAGACGAATAGAGGGATCCAACGTCGTTCCACCAATGGGCGCTATTTATTTACTTAGCGGGTGTTTGCCAAGACAATTACCCCTATTGACCCCTTTTCGCCCCTTTTCAATCATATCACAACATATTCAAGAAAGAAAGCAACAGCTTCGAGCTAGGATCGGCGACTTACTGGAACAGAAGTCGGAGTGGAGAATTCTACGTCGTCAACGCGCAGCTTGTTGGCTTCCAAAGCTATTGTAACCGTTTTTCGATATGCATAGACCATATGGTGGTAACGATAAGGACAAACGGACCACCGACCTGCCCGCTACTCGCTCAAACTTATGAATCGCCCAAGGTCTCACGGCAGATACGTAAAGATCTTCACGTGCACCAATCTCCTACAGGCAGCGGTAGATTTACCGCGCTGCCCTTTATCTACCCTACTCGGTGACTAATCCTCCCAGCACTGGTCATGATGTCGAAACCCCCTACCGACGGGTACAGAAAGCCTGCGAGGTCCCTATGACAGTCACTATCCCTTGGTTCTCTCAGAGTACGGCGCCAGTCTCAACACCGATGGCTTGGACGCTGGAGGCAGTAGATTAAGACGGGACACGTATAACCATGAGAGCTGGCAGGGTGGAGAAGAGGACGAAGAAGATGAGGAAGGAGATAATGCAAATAGAATGCCAGCCAGAGATCTCATGGAAAGAGGACTACGAGGACGTTTAATGCCGATTGCGATCTTGGAGTAAGAAAGGGAAGGGAAAGGCTTGTTAGTAATATGCTGGCGTGAAGGTCGGTAAAAATGTCTTAGTAGGCAGCTGTTTCGAATCAGCGACTGGTGATCCTTGGGGCTGGAATTTTCTGGGGCATACGATACAGCGCCTTCTCGCCGGTCGCGACGAGAGCAACGATGCAGGCAACAATGCATCTTCATCCGGCTGGGATGGTGCGATGGCTCAGAAGGCCTCCGACGGAATTTGGCAAAAGAATTAGAGATAGGCAAAAGAATTAGAGATAGGCAAAAGAATTAGAGATAGGCAAAAGAATTAGAGATAGGCAGCTTTCCAGAGTCGAGACGAGGGCCACCTCGTAAGCTCGCCTTCGTCGGCGACGGCGCAAAAACGTGTGGAGTCGTAGATGTCACAACAATTGGTTCCTGCACTCAGGAGTTCCAACCAGGGTTTATTCGTAATCAAACTCGCAGCACAGGTGGCCTTGTCATCCAACTCTCTTTCATCAAGGTCCAAGCTCACCGGATAAAGATATCGCGTCTCTTATGCGCCCTCTCCGCCTTCTTAATTCGGTGACCCATCGCTTGTTCTTCTGGGGTTTCAGTACCACGAGTATGGTTGCGGGAATATACCAGTCGGCCGGGTACTGCAACTCGTACACCCGAGCAACCCCATAACGAGCGCTCGGGCTACTAGAACAGCAACGAAAATGGCAAAAGGCGGAGCTGCTCGGACTTCGGACAAACAGAAATTGAAAGATAAACTTCAAGATAAGCTTTCCGATACAGCTACCGACATCAAACCTTAACATACAAACCAAAAGACCGTTATCTTCTCTAGTTGCATACCACTCCCCCCGACCCCGTATCCACATCCGTTCTCTACCAAAAGGACGGGATCCCGGGAGGCCTGACCGTTAATGCCATGCATCCATACCGTTCCCGCAACCCGCATCCCATCCCGCCAAACAGCTGCAGCAAAATGCGAGTATCTAAAAGCCTTTACGTACGTATATACTCCCGTAACAATTATAGCTATAAATTAAACCAGACGGTAGTATCTATCCCTGTAGATTCTGCGAACGAGCCAGCCATCTGTGCGACGAAAACATTAAACTTCGGTTATCTCGCTAACGCAGGTACCGCGAGAAACTGAGCTGCGCGCTGCTTGAACCCCACTCACGCGGCAGCCGTATCCATGTGCGATGAGAGCATATATTTGGAGACGAAAAAGTTGGAAAGTTCGGGTATCTTGCTAACGCAGGGACTTTAACCAGCTGTTCGAAGCACGGGCCACACGCGCCTGCTATCAGGCGTGCCCGCCATGCCGAGGGACCGTGCGGTATTGATGTATGATGGCAGCATGGGCATGGGTGAAGACCGGAAAGGGAGGACTGCTGCAGAACGCGTGGCATACGTATGTATTGCCTAGTTTGCCCTGGAAAAAGCAATTGATAAGATCCACAGGAGTTGCGGAAGAGGTTCTCCACGGAACATCGTCGAGATCTGGTTCCCAACCACTGGGTACCACCCCTCACCTCCCTACCACCCTGCCTCCCTCCCTCTTCCACCCCTTTCCCGTCCCCTTCCCTTCCCTTCCCTCGCCCCCAACCCCAATCAAATCCCCACAAACCCCACACTCAAAACCCAACCATCCTTATCCCTGACCTCGCCCCCCCTCTGCGTCTCCTTACACTTGAGCAGCAGCTTCAGCGCGTTCTGCCCTACGCTCAATTCGCTGATACGGATGAGGTGCCATTTTCCGAGGCTCGGGGGGTCGGAATGCCACATGGAGATGACACAGGGGCCGACGGAGGGGGAGAACGGGATGAAGCCGTGGGGTTTTACTGTTCGTTGTTGTGAGATGGGTGGTAAGGGGGGAGCGGGTGGGTGGGGGTATATAGAGGAAGGGGGGTGTCTGTGTGGGAGGAGGGGTAGACGGATTGGAGCGGGAGGAGGAGAGCGTGTGTATGGTAAAGGGAAAAGGGGGGGGAAAGGGGGTGGAAAAGGGGTAATCACTGGAATAAGGTCTCTCAACCTGTGCCCCCGGTTCCCTGACCAAATCCAGAATAACTTCATAGCAAACCTCGCGGTTGACCGTATGCGTGTATTCTTCTGTTTGAGGATAGCATGTCGTCGAGATGGGGTCAAAATTTAGCAAGTCTGTTGGGATGCGCTGAGTTCGTAGCTCGGATGCTGGTGCTGTTGGACCGCTGGATGCAGACGCCAATATTTGGATGGCGGAAAATAAGAGAACGTAGAGAGGAGAGGATAGGAACTGCATTGTGTTTTTCGGCTTTGTATATAACCAATGGTTAAAGCTTCAACAGGTGATTGAAGTACGAGTAGAGTAAGCAGTATATTTAAGGGGGCGGATCTGCTGTAGCGGCTAATATGACGTGCGGATAGTGGGAGTTTGCGAAGCGGCAAAAGAAATGAAGCTATAGCGAGAGCGCAAATGGCCAAAGCGCGCACGGACAGGAATCAAGTTTCTATTTCTCTAATCTTTCAAAAACGAAAGAGACCAGCAAGTGTGAGATGTATGAGACTAGTATACAATATCCTGTACAACGCCCGCTATCCTCCGTACACATGGACATATTAACTCATTACTCATCGAGCACATACATCAACGCTGGGCCTCCCAAACTTCCCCTTTCTCGTCCCCTTGCACCAAAGTAGCGTCAAGGACCCATCCAGACATGATCCCTCGGGTACATAACATCGTTATGTTTAATGGTGGTCGTGTTCACAAAACCCCTTCCCACCAAACCCTCCTCAGAATCGAGCCTATTCTTCGGATACCAACCCTCCTCCGAGCCAGCGACTCTCGTCGGATAACGACGACTCACATCACTTTCATCCTTGGAGACGCTCTTCCTTGAGAAATAGCTGGGGAGACGCAAATCGCGGAAGAGGGGCCGATAGGTAACGAAACATGCGCAGAGGATGGCTGCTGAGGGCTCGATTTGAGACCACATGTATACTGTCGCAACGGAGGCTATGGGGACGATGAATCAGTCGGTAGCTTCGGCGGAGAATTTGATGATACTTACATGAAAGATTGCTTGGGTCCAGATCGCTGAGGGTTGTTATGCGCACTATGCTGGCGATGCAGGCCCTGGAGCATCATCAATATCGTATCTCGAAAGAGAGCAACTGAGGTAAAGGAAAATCCACATACAGTCCACCCAAGCTCAGAATGGCTATCAGTTCATACTTCTGCCGGCGCTCCAACCGCAGGCCCCAAATTTGTTGGAATGGAAGCAAGAGTATGATGAGATCTAAAGCGAAGCCTGTTCCCACCGCACCATAGTACAGGGCTTGCAAGTTGATGCAGCGACTGTCTGGAGATCCGATGGCTTCGGCGCTGAACGCATCTAGTATGTTGCGACATTGGAAGATGTTTGCGGCGCATATTGATACTCCCCAGGCAAAGCAGGCCACGATCAGCACCGTGGCGACGAGACGGAAGGATTTGATGTCGAAAATGCGTCGATAGAGTAACAGGATTGATATGCGGACCAGAGTGACGGTACAGAGGTAGGTTATGAGAGAGGCGTAGAACGTCTTTTGCGCATCAGTGGGAGGTAATAGAGATACGAGTATGGTCTTACCTGCAGAAATACGACCATCTGGCGAGGAGTCAGGGAGGCGGTTGGCGACCCGGCTTTGCCTTCTCCAACCACTGTGAAAGTCAATACCTAGAAGGTCGGTGTTGGTAAGAGATTGCTTACAGAAGCCTCCGGTAACGATCATGGCATAGTTGGGCCATAGACTTGCGAAGATGAGCCAGTCGTCGATCTGTAACCTCGCTTTCATCTTGCGGCGAGCCAGGAACCGCAGGGCAACTGCGAAAGTCTCGAGGACTCCACATGCGATGCAGACATAGAGGATAGCACGTCCCCGCTCGTTCATAGGTGTTGAATCTGATATTGGGTTCCCCATGACTTTTTGTTCACCTCGGGGCAGTCAAGGAATCTCTGCTGAAAGGAAGTTGGTCGTTGCAGAGCATGATATCTATAACGAGGTCGGCCAAAGTTGTACAAATGATATGCCAGACGCTAAAACGGGATCTTTGACATGCAGTAGCCACTAGATCGTCGATTAGACTTCAGGTCGATCGCCAGCCACACACGCATGTAGTCCCGAAGGAGCTTCCCGTCAGGGACGAGTTTCCCACGGGTGGTTTGGGAAAGCCGCACCAGCCTTGCAACTATAAGCGCTACCGATTGCTTGGATCCGGGATGACGCAGGATTAACCCCAAGGCCCATGTCGATGGAGGAACGCCATGATCGAATCAAAATGAACTAGCGTTCGATATCCGGCAGTGCCAAACTCTATCACCTCCTATGTCATGCCCAGGAAGTCTATTTTGACCGCTCATACGACCCGGAGACCATGCAGCCTTGCGATTCCAGTACTCTTTTCGGCCACTTTGGTTGTCTCCACTTGGTTGTCTCCACATCATGATGCGTGTACTGGACAACGCTAAAGGTTATTGCCTGGCCTGTCAACGGCTGCATCATGATTGGACCCTTTAGATAAAGTCCAGAACGCCTTGGCGGGTCGGATCTGGGCTTGAGCTAAAGGAGCTGCATAACTCGCTTGCAGTCGGTGTTAAAACAGAAGGCTAAGGGATACAATATGGAATAAAAAGGTCCAAGACACAGCCACAAAGTGATCTGCTTGAGGCTTGGTGATTGAATTATAAGATCAGCCACAAGTAGTACGTCTATGACCTCAAGATCATACTCTCTCTTATTCAATTTCGCGGCGACAGAAGCTTTAGCATGTGGCCGAGTAATGTTGTCGGGAGTACCTCGAGAAAGTACCATACCATGCGAAGGACCTCCAAACTGAATGCGAACCAACTTATCACGAGGAAGAAGAATCGTGACTGTCACATGTAAGCGTATTCCTTCTGTGCCAGCATGATACTTTGCCACTCTATATCTCAACAAGTCAAAACAATAGTCCCTGGCGCGGTGTGTTTGCCCGCGTAGGTCCATTCGTTGGCGCTGCAGCGAACTGCTACAAACGCTGTGCAAAGGGTAATAGTCAGCAAGGATGCTTTTAGCCAGAGTTTCCGAAGCAAATCTAGCATCCATGTGTGATGTGGATGACGAAGACGTTATTCCCCAGCGTGGTTGCTGATATTCTCCTTGGCAGAGACTCAGGACCGAGAGAGAACACCAGTCTTCTCCAGACTTGTCGCCAGGCCTCTATGATTCGAACTTACAATAAACGACGCTATGGCATAGGAGGTCACTGCCGAGTCTGGATTCCCTGTTAGCAATCTGTTGCCACGCACCACAATACGTGGTCCTTGCGCCAACGCCTCTCTAGGCATTCTGGTAGGTCAGCCCCGAGATACTGTTCATCTTGTGCCAAGAAGGGCGAGTCGTCCCCGCGATCATGTTGCGATTTCGTAATCTTGCTGTTGCTGATATGCTCGTAATTGATGGATATCGCCATTGCTGCCCTTCGCCACATATCCTGGAAGGTGTGTGATGACCCAAACGATCTGCCTGGGCCAGATGGATCACAGGCGGTGGTTGTATTTGGTATTCCATCCGTGGCAGTATCTGATCCAAGTCAAGGCTATGATAGGAGTTCGTATGATGCGGCAAGCCATTGTTGCCGACTACACAGGTTGCGGGATCTCTATTGCGGGAGCCTGGATGTGCAGCGCACTGCTTCAAGTACTTTCTTCGGTGGTCAAAGCTCGAGAAGATAGGGGTGAACGGCACCAAGATGATAATGGACCCCTGTTGATGCCTCAGGCGGAGATGGGAAGCTGTTCTGGGGGGTCACGTTGAATGGTGACGAGCTCAAGGGCCATCGAGCTTTCGATGAAGATCTTATGCGGTTAGGAACCCGCTGAAGAAGGAAAAAGACAGGACCTTGGTCTGAGGTGGCGTAATGTTGTACCAACCCGCGTTTGACCCCGAGACACCATCCACCGTCGTCGTAAAAGTCTCGCACCACACGAAAGTTGATAGCTAGTCCACCAAGGATACCATCATAAAGAGAAGCCAGAGCTCTGGTAGAGAACAGGGGTGATCCAATCAGATCAGGTTGTTGGAGCAGGGCGTGTGGCCGCCATTATCATGAGAATGGACTGGAAGCGTCAATCATTGTGGCAAATTTGGCGTTCGTCGTACAACGCAACTAAACCTCTTTCAGCAACCCGAACGTGTTGTAGAGTACAGCCTCAGTCCAGACCACATAGCTTTTGCTCTTGAACAGAGAATGAAGATGAGTCCTGTAGCATGTAAATCTCCAGAATCACTTCAATCACCATAAATGCCCACCAGACTCAAGTCAAATGTGGGTCTCCCGTTGTTAGTCTGACTGTATGTTTCATGAATGCAAAAGTCCAAACCGGCCAGGCAATCAGATATGACAGCCGCAGACCTTAAAGAGATCGTCTGATGATGACGGCAAGGCCAGCGGGACGGGGGGGAGGCTTCCCGGGCGATGTCCAGAGATCTGGGATGCAGCCAATCTGTATGTGACTGGTCGGACGCTCGCAACGGGCAGAATCTATCCCTTCGACTGCTATGGTCCTCGATCCAGGGGTTTGGACCCTGAATAATCCCTCGAAGACCATCTTCAGATGCTGGGGGTGACAAATCTCACACCACAATCCAAGATCACTTCACTGTCCAGTATACTGGGTCTGTACAGTCGGGCGTCCTGTCTTATTTGTTGTGCTGAAGATTGATGCTGCCGTAGGTTCCCGGGGGGGCATTGCTATGAGGAGGTGTGGATGTTGAGAAATGACAGTCATGACGCGTGCCGGCATTGAGCATGCCAAAAGGGGAAGGGACCAAGTCCATTTCTAGCCTAGTAGAACCCGGGAGGTAGGCCCTGCGGGAAACCCTGCCGGATCGGGAATGAGCGAACCGCACGTGCTCCCGGAGACCAACCAAAACTCAACTAGTTATTTGATTCCATCGAACGTGGAATGCGAGAACCCTTGAACCAGATCGTACTGAGGATAGAATCGAAAGGGCAAAAAAGCAAAACATACAGCAGAAGGGATTCCCCAGTCGTCCCTCGGACCTGAATACTAATCTTTTGATCGGTGGCTTAATTCAGGATAAGCGGACGGGAATTTTAGCGACATAGAGGTGCAAAGTTGTCTATAACCGGCAGTCGCCGGTTTTGGAAATCCTTTCACCTGATCTAATCGTTTCAGTATTGAAACTTACGGCTAGAATTACAAGCTATATTACAGTATATTCAGTTCATATAATAGATAGAACTATTTTATTTTTTACCTTTGGCTATTATTCTATAGTACGTCTACTATATTCTATACGCCGGCAGAAAATTTATAATTGATTGATTGATTAAATTTTACTATTCCAATCTAGTTTGATATAATCGTTTATACGAGATTGATCTAATAATCTACAGTTTATTTAATTATCTATTATTTTGATTTTAATTAGATAGTAAAATTCTATATATTTTTTTTATATCAAATTTCTATAATTTAACCGAAGTTTCTATCTCGCTGTCTCTATTTATTACTTTAACTATATTTTGTAAAGTTATATTTATATTGATTTTCTAATTTTATCGATATTTGAATAGATACGTCGGATAAATTCTATTTTCTATATAATTTCAACCGTACGTCGAAGATAGAATATTAGTATTTTGTTTACTATTACGATATCTATTATTTAATTAAAAAGTTATTGGAACCAATATTTCTTTCTATAATTTCTATATAGACGGCGATCTTTTAATATATAGCGAATCGTCTACCTTCGAACTACTATTATAAAACTATCGCGGAGATTTTATTATTTTTATCAAATATTAAATCTTATTAGTATATCTTCTAATCTAAAGAACTAAAAAATAATTATTTAATAGTTTATCAAAAATGAAATAATTTAATGATTAGAGCAATATATAGTGATAACTAATAATATCAATACGAATTTAATAAATATCGAATTAAAAAATTATATAGATAATAAAATAATCTATTTAGTTAATTTGGTTTTGGTTTTAGTACTCGGTAAACCAATGGTTCGATAAATAAATCAAACGTTAGTATACTAGTATTGAATATACGATAGTAGAATTTATTTTTTAGTTTAATTAATTTATATAACGGTTCTTTCTATAGAATTTTAATTTGAATTTACTTAGTAATATAATGTATCTTTCTACCGATAATTTAACTAACGTAAAAACTTTTATAGATAAATATATCTCGCAGTTATCGCTTTTTTTCCTTTTCTTTTTACTAGTAATATAAATCTAAAAGTTTTAATATACGTATATACTCTCGTAATAGTTATAGCTATAAGCTAAACCAGACGGTAGTATCTATATCTATAATAACTATATCTAGCCGTACGGTCGTCGACTATTTTATTATAGCTAGAGTAATCTATTTCGACTTTAATCTAGATTTTTTTTTTACTATCTTTAAAATTTACTATCCGATTTCCCTATTTTCTTTTAATCTAATCGATCGGGTAAAACTTCTAGCCGTAGTAGCTAGCGTACTATCTAGCGACCTTTTTAAAACTAAATAGATTAAAGAATATTTTTATAGTTTAACGGAGCGTTTAGCTATAGATTATATAATAAATACAGCCGAGACGATAATTATAGATATTTACTTTTTAGTATAATAGATAGATATAGCAGAAATATTAAATATTTATAATTATTTATAACGTCGAAAAAGAAATAGTAAAGGATTTATAATCGCGATATTAAAGCGGATGTTATAAATACAGGCGGCGTGTTTCAAGAAACGCGGTAGTATTTAATATAGCGCTAGATTTTCTATTACGCCTCGACAGGCAGAGATATATAGATAGTCTAAGTATTAGTACTAAAGAATATCTTAGTAGTTTTAGTAAATAACTACTATAAATACCTTAATTTTAGTAATTTTAGTAAGTAAATACTATAAGTACCTTTAATTTTAATAGTTTTAGCGAGTAAATCCTCTAAAATAAAGCTAATTTAGTTACTTTAGTCTATAAATAATCTAAGTAGTAAAGAATCTTATTTATTTATATAAATCCCGAACTCGACGCCTTTAAAGTTTATATTTAATTTATTAGTTATCGCTATATACTATTCTAGTATTTAAATTAACTTATATTTAATTACTATAAATAATTATATATTATACCTCTATTTATAGATATATTAATAAGTTTAATTAATTTTTAGAGATACCAGATCTCTAGATAGCCCTATAATATTTTAAATATCTTTAAAATATCTATCGTAGGTTAATATAAAATTTCTATCCTAAGTAATTTTAGCTCTATAGTAAAAAAGTCCGAATTTAAAAGGAAAAAGATCTAGATAAAAAATAATAGTAGTAATAAAGAAAATAGTATTTTTACTATTAACTAAAGCTTTTATAGTATTAAAATTAATAAGCCTAATAAATACTATAGAGATTATAATAAACTCGAAAACTAGCTCGCCAAATTAGATATATATTTTATATTCTATTTAATAGATAAAGAAAAGAAAATTCTTTTTACTATATTTTACCTTCGAAAATAAGCCTAGTATTACGTCCACGACTCCACAGAAATTCTTTAAAAAAATTAGTTAAGTAAACGAGCCTAATTATCTATAGCCGCCTATAGCCGCTATAGCCGTCCTTTTTAATAGAACTTTTAGTAGATAGCTACCTGTCGGCTTTTATAGCTATTTTTACTATATATATTACTTTTTCCTTCTATAGATAGTTTCTCTTATTAGTTATTAATATAATTATTAAATATATATCTACTATTTTCTTCTTAATTACTTTATAATAAAGATACTTTATAATATTATAACCGTACCTCTATAGTTATATAGAATTAGTTATAATAATATATACTAGAATTTCTTTACTATTTAGTAGCTTAGACTATATTTATAGCTATAGCTAGACTCGAATATAACGCCTTCTAATATATAGAGATATTATATTTTAATAACTTACTATATTAGTCCCGTTATCCCGATCTATAGATCGAAGCGATACTATTAAAGTAGTAATATTAAATATCTATAAAGAAGATAAAAGATCCTTAAAACTATAGGTTATTTAGATAAATATCTACTTTATATTATATATAAACCAGTTTCTAAATAAAGTAATTAAGGTTCTATTTATAATATTATATCTAGAAAGGACTACTTTTAATTAGATATAGCTTTAAATAGAAGATTACCTCGATAACCCGGAAAGATAGAAAGAAAATAAAATATTATAGATTTTCTATACTTTCGGTAATCTTATTATAGCTATAAAAGAAGCCTTCGGAAATAATAATAAGGATAGAATAATAAATAGAAAACTAATAGTTTTAAAATAATAGAAGTTAGTAGCTATCTACGCTATTTAGTTTAGAATATTAGTTTATAAAATAGACTAGGAAGATTTAGCTTTAAAAATCTATTTCTATAAAAGATTCTAGATAAAAGTTAAGGAAGCTATAATAATAATTAAAGAACTAGATTTATTAGTAAATTTTATCGAGTTTATAATAAAGATCGATACTAGGTAGTATAAAATATATTTAAATAAACAGGCGTTTAGTAAAATAGGACCTATTAAAAGAAAGTTTAGAGGAAACCTAATAGAGCTCGATACTACCGAAACTAGAGGATCGAAAACTAAAGTTTATTATTTATATAGAAAAACGGAATATCTTAAAAAAAATTATTTAACTAAAAAAGTAATTAAAGTAACCGAATATTTTTTTAAAATAATAGGGGAATTATCTAATAAATATATAGCGAAAAGCTGGTTAGCCTACTATAATAATATCTACTCTATCTATCTATTAGATAAAAAGAAAATAGGATATTATTTTAAAGAACTAAAGAAAATATAGGAAATAAAGCCGATAATTAATTTTAAATTATATAAAACCGAAAAACCTTTTATAATAGTATTTAAAGTTAAAATCGGAAGTTAATAAATAATAGCTTTTATAAATAGAGAGGAGGATAATAAAGTTATAAAGAAATTCTATAATAAAATTAAAGGATATTTCTACGGATAAATAATAAATAATAATAGAATTCTCGATATTAAAGTTAAAATAAAATATAGATTAATTAAAATAATAAATTCTACTATAATCGAAAGTTAGAAAAGTTATATTATTTTAGGAAATAAGTAGAAAGAATCGATTTTAGAAAAATTAATAGAAAAAAGTACTATCGGTAAAAAATTAAAACTATAAATAATATATTTCCTAGTCTATAAAAACCTTTTATATAAAAAAATAGACAAAGTTTCGATAATAAACTATAAAGAGATTAAGGACTTAGATAAATAATTTAAAGAAGGCGGAGAAGTTTAGAAAATAAAAATTTAGAAAAATTACTATTACCTCTTCTAATAACTTACTAGAAAATATAATAAAAGTAAAAAAATAATCTAATAACTTTAGATAAACTATATTAGAAATATATACTAGAATATAGTTAAAGCTATAAATAAAATCGAATACTATAAACTAAACTAAATAGACTAGAATAAAGAAATACCGGACCCGGTACTTAGTATTTAATCTAGAAGCGAAGAATTTAATTAGTACCCGTTTTTATTATTATAGGACGAAATAGTAGCTAAAAAATAAAATTTAGTAAAACTATTGAAAGAACCGGAAATAATTTATAATAAAGATATATAATTTAAAATATATAAAAATAATAGCGAAAAAGCCTTTTACTAGATCTTTTTTAGAACCCTATATTTTCTATAGGTTAAAAAAAGTTAAAATCTTTTAAAATCTAATCTAAATTATCTAAATTAAATCTAGATATTAATTTAATAGACGCCTCTTACGCGGCTAGTATAAAACTAACGGAAAAGTAAAATATAACCAGATTATTAAATTTATTAAGCTAAAAGAATATACGTTATTTCTAAATAATAAAATTACTTTTATATTTATCTAAAACGCGATAATAAATAATAAAATATTTTTATTTACTAAAGAATCGGCGGAGATCTAACTTCTAGGTTAAATATTTATTATAAATTTTCTTTTCGGAATTAAAAACAAACTTAATATAATAATAAACCTCGGAATATTTATTAAAAATACCCGCGATATTAGAACGAAGTTTATTTTTTTTATTTTTAAAACGCTTCCCTGCGGGAATTAGTAGAAATAAAGGGAAAAAAAAATAATATATAGATAGTATTAGATATTAGAAGATTATACGATTTCTAAACCCGAGTATATTTACTATAAATATTACTACTAACCTCGACTTAATACTTTTTTAGAGAATTATAGATATATAAAGAATAAAGAAAAGATATTATAATTTCTTTTAACTAGATATAATAAAAAGATTTTAGTCGATTTTCTCTTCGAGAATATATAATAAAGATATTAATAAAAAAAAGAAAAAAAAAAAAGAGAAAATCCTTTTTATACCCTATATAAGGTTTTTACGCTAGGTAAAAAGCGATATAAAGGGGGCCGTATTATATCTATAACTCTATAGAGGTTCCCTAGAAGGATTAGTTAGATAGGCGAGGCTAATTATCTATAGCCGCCTATAGCCGCTATAGCCGTCCTTTTTAATAGGATTTTTAATAGACAGCTATCTATTAGCTTTTATAGCTATACTTACTATATATATTACTTATTATTTCTGTAGATAGTTTCTTTTATTAGTCGTTAATATAATTATTAAATACGTATCTACTATTCTCTTTTTAATTACTTTATAACGAAGATACTTTATAATATTATAACCGTATCTCTATAGTTATATAGAATTAGTTATAATAATCTATACTAGGACTCCTTTACTATTTAGTAGCTCGGATTACGTCTACGGCTGTAGCTAGACTCGAACGTAACACCCTCTGATATACAGGGACGTTATATCTAATACTAGATAAAATCTCTCCTTCGCTAATATATAGACGATAAAAAAGATTATAAATATTACTTTATATAGTTTATAAAAATTAAAAAAGCTATTTATAGAGTTTCTGGAATCTCGAATAAAATTCTAACTACTAAATATTTTATTTAATACCTTTAGTAGAAAAATATAATATCTAACTACGCCGTATAATTTAAAAAATACGTACTACTAATAGAATAGAATATTAACTCCCTATATATAATATTTAGACGAGGATTTAAAAAGTAAATAAAAAATAAATTTATATATAATAGTCAAATATATAATATATTAGATAATCTAATCGAAATATCTATTAATTTCTATAATAAATTATATAAAAGAGATATAGAAAAATACTATAATAGTAAATTATAAAGTAACGCGGGATATTATTCGGAATAAATCTATAGAAGACTATAGCTAGGTAAAAAAACCGGAGATAGCTACTATAAACCTATACTAATAGAACTAGACTCTATATAATAGCAACGTAAAGGAAAGAATTCTAGGGATAGTAAAAAAAATAAAAATCCTAAAACGTACTATAACTATAGTAAACTAAACTATTTCGCGAAAAAGTATCGGTTAAATAAAGTATAACGACGATAGGTTAACGCTATACTAAAGAAAGATTCTAAAAACTAGTAAGAAATAATTTTAGAAAACGATAATAGTAGTTTTAAACTCTAGAGAACTAGTTTAGATAAAGAATTTATATTTATAGAAAATAATAAAGTAGTATAGGAAGCTATAATAAATAATACTTTACTATAAATATTGATAAAATCTACTAGAGGAAAAGCCGTTTCTAGATAGAAAATTATAATAATAGAAGACGTTAGACTAATATACCTTTAAATTCTTTATAATAAAAAACTAGTAAAAAAAGGATTTATAGTAATCTATAAAAAATTTAAAAAGATTTATAAAATATATATTAATAACAAGTACTTATAGAATAACTAGTAGTACTAAAAAGTAAATAATATCGTCGATTTATAGGAAAAGAAACTAGAAAGTAATATCTTTAAAAATAAAAATATTTCTAAATCGATATTATAATAAAAAAATATAATAATAGGAAATTAATATATACTATTTAGTTAAACGGCCTACTATAATAATAACTATAGAATCTATAAGTAAGAAAAAAAAGGAACCGGGTAGTATCTATAGAAACTACGCCGACGCGCTCCTATAATATTTATTAAAGTCGAAAGTTATAATATTTATAACTATTCTAGATATATTATATATAGCAGATACGAATACTAGAAGAAATAATAGAAAAGAAATAGAATTTTTAATTAGAAACTCTGTAGATATATTCTATAAGTAAATTATAAAAATATAAAATATAAAAATATAAAGGACGATTTAAAAAAAGTTAAAATCTTATAATAATAGATATACTACGAGCGTATAACTTTATAGCCCGGAAAAAATAACTAAATTTAGCTAGCTATATATATATATTCGAGATTAAAATAATTATCGAAACTAATAACGGACTATAAAAGGTTAAAGTATTTATTAAATTAGATATAACTAGAAATTTTATATTAGAAGACTTAGCTAAAAAAAAAAAGAATTCCTTCGAGCTAAAAAAAAGGATCTATATAATTTAATAGTTATTAATAGAAATAAAATACTAAATAGATATAAAAAAGTTATAGAAGAAATAATACCGCTCTAAATAATAATTAATTAATATTAAAAGAAACTTTAGTTCGATATTATTTAGATAGCTAGCTACGAAATCGTATTTAGAATTCTTTAATTAAAAGATAATAATCTAGTAATAGACTAGAAGAAAAGAATATTTAGCTTTAAATAATACTCCTATATAGAAAGTATCTAGCCTACGCTAAAATAGTATTTTTAGATAGATAAAAAATAGAATATAAAGCGCGAAATTATAGCTTCGAAGAAAAATAACTAAAAACTATTTAGATTTAATTTATTAGATACCGGTAAAAATTAGCTAGATTAAAAAAATAGAGGAAAAAAGAAAAATTATAAACCTTTTAAAAACCCTTTATTATCTAATAAAAAGTTAATAGAAAATCTATTAAAAATAAATCTAGATAAATATAAAAATTAGATAAACTTATTTCGGAAAAAGATAAATATAAAAGTACTATCTAAATATTAAACGTAGGATTATAAAGTTAGATTTAAACTAAATAAATAATCTACGTTTAGATCTATCTATCTATTATCTATAACGGAGTTTAAAATATTCCGCGAATATCTAGATAAAAATATAAAAAAGGGATTTATTAAAAAATTTTAATTACTAGTAGGATAGCCGATCCTTTTTATATTTAAAAAAGATAGAATATTACGCCTATATATTAATTACCGGAAGCTAAATAATATTATAATTAAAAATCGATATTTATTACCGAATATTAACGAGTTTTAGAATAGACTTTCTAGAATATAATATTTTATAAAATTAAACTTTTAAGGAATATATAATCTTATATAATTAAAGGCCGGAAAAAAATAAAATACAGCTTTATAAATACGGTACAGTTATTATAAATATATAGTTATACTATTCGGATTTATAAATACTCCGGTAATCTATTAGAATATAATTAATAATATATTTAGAAAATATCTAGATATATTTATTATCGTCTATTTTAATAATATTCTAATTTTTTCTAAAATATTCGAAGAATATAAATAATGTATTAGTAAAGTTTTTAAATATCTAAAGGAAAGATATTTACGCTTTAAATTAGAAAAATATAAATTCTATAAAAAAGAAATTAACTTTCTAGAATTTATTATAGAATATAATAGATTATATATCGATTCTAGTAAATTAAAAGCTATTATAAAATAGGAAATACCGATAAATATTAAAAAAATCTAAAACTTTTTCGGATTTATAAACTATAACTAAAAGTTTATAAAAAACTATTCTAAAAGAGCTTTCGTTTTAATAACTTTAATAAAAGATACTATCGAATAGTATTAAGAAAAAAAAGAATAATAAATATTCGAAGATTTTAAAAAAAAAAATATAAAAGATCTAGTATTTAAAATATTTAATTTATAGAAACTATTATAAATAGAAATAGATTTATAAAATCTAGCTATAGATATATTTCTTCTATAATAGTATAATAGTAAATAGTACCCGGTAGTATATATATTTAGAAAATTATTACTAGCGGAATAAAATTATAATATTTATAATAAAAAACTACTAGCTATAGTAGCTGTACTAGAATAGTAGAAAATATATATCGAAAGGTTACTAGAATTAATAATTTTTATAGATTATAAAAATTTTATATATTTTATAATAATAAAATATGTTAATAAAAATAAATATTATAATTAAAACTATTCGGTTAATATAAATTTAAAATATACTATACTCTAGATAAAAAAAATAGAAAAATAAATATTTTAAATTAAAGAAATAATTATATAAAAATAAGAGATATTTTTATTAATAGTATTTTTAAAATTAATAAAAATAGATACTATTAGTAAATTGGTATAAGATAAATATAATACTATATATACTAAAAGACTACTAAAAATAGTTTTCTATTAAAATAGAAAAACTATAAATACCGGATAATAAAATTAATAAATATATTAAAAAATACTATAATAAAATACTATATAAATATCTAGGCGTATTAAAAATAATATAACTTTTATAATAATATTACTAGTTTTCTAATATAAAGCGATATATCGAAGTATATATTAAAAAATATTTTAGTTATTAATAAAATAAATATACTATATATTTTCGTTATAAAAAAATCCAGTATTAGAAATTACCGAATTTTCTATAAAAGGAAATTATATTAGATTTTATTATTAAATTTCTAAAATCGAAAGATTTAATACTAAATATAGAATATAATTTAATATTTTATAAAATTTAATATTTAATATAATAGATAGATTTATTAAATATATTTATATAATCCTATTATAAAAAGATTTTATAGTAGAATAACTCGGATTTATTATTCTAGATCGACTATTTCGATACTATAGACTACTAGAAGTATTAATAAATAATAGAATTAAATTTTTTACTTTAAACTATTAAAAAACCCTTATTCCTTTATTTAGTATAAAGCTAAAAATATTAATAGTTTTCTATCCGATAATAGATAAATAGATAGAATATACTAACTAGATTTTAAAATAGTACCTAAAATACTATATTAATAATATTTTAAAATAATTAGATTTAACTTTTACTCATAGTATAACTAGTATTTAATATAAAAGAATTAAATATAATAAAAGAAATACTATTCTACGCCGATAATAGAAAAAATCTAAATTTATTTAGACAATCGCTATTATATATATTAGCGGAATTAGTAATTTAAAAAATTAATATTTAGAAAAGAATCTATAGAAATATTCTAAAAATATAGAAATACTCGGATAATTATTAAAATAAAAAGCGAAAAATAGTATTTTAGCTAAAAAAAGGAGATAAAGTATATCTTTTTATTAAAAATCTAAAAACGAAGACTCTAAATAAAAAGCTTAACTATATTAAAATCGGACTATTTTTAATTAAAAAGATTAAAAGACTTTAGAATTTTAAATTTAATTTATTTAAAAATATTAAAGTATACTCGGTATTCTATATATTTTTTTAAAACCAGCCGACTCTAGACTACTATTATAATAGATATTTAACTTCGAAATATAGAAAGATAATACTTTTATAGTCGAAAAGATTCTATAATAGGAAGGTTAGAACTATCTAATTAAATAAAAAGGTTATTCTATTTCGGAAAATATTTAAAAACCTAAAAAATATTTAATAAACGACTAAAAGGCTCTATAATAGTTCTAATAAAAGAAGCCGAAAAAGTTATTAACTAGCCGAAATTACTAGATAGAATAATCTATTCGGAAGCTATAATAATAAAAGAATCTAAATTAATAAATAAAAATAAATCTATAGAATTTTTTTTTATTTTAATACTTCGAGATTTTATAGTTTACTATTAACTATAAAAAACTATTTTTCTTTAATATAATTTAATTAATAAAACAGTTACTATTATTTTATATACGCTTTATATAATCCCTTTTTATTACGTCTACGATTTCATAGAGGTTCCCTGGAAAGATTAGTTAGATAAACGAGTCTAATTATCTATAGCCGCCTATAGCCGCTATAGCCGCCCTTCCTAATAGGACTTTTAATAAACGGCTATCTATCGGCTTTTACGGCTACTTTTACTATATATATCGCTTATTATTTCTATAGATAGTTTCTCTCGTTAGTCGTTAATATAATTATTAAATACGTATCTACTATTCTCTTTTTAATTATCTTATAATAAAGATACCTTATAATATTATAACCGTACCTCTACGGGTATATAGGATTAGTTATAATAATCTATACTAGGACTCCCTTACTATTTAGTAGCTCGGACTACGTCTACGGTTGTAGTTAGGCTCGAACGTAACGCCTTCTGATATACAAGGACGTTATACTTTTTTAATTTTTTTTATTTATTTTTAAAACGACGCTAACGCGTAGTATCTAATAGAATAAAGTTATAAAAATAAATTTATTTTATATAATTAATATACTTTTTAAAATTTTCGTCGATATAATAAAATTTCTCTAACTAGAAATAATTCCGATAAAAATATATAGTTAAAATACTAATATTTAATAATGGAACTTTTTTATAATAATTTTTAATTAATAATTATTTCTTTTTATTTATAAAAAAAAAGATAGAAAGTTTTTTAAAATAAAAAATCTAAAAAAGGAACCTAGTATTATAAATATAAATAGTATAGTCTAGAAAATACAGTAGTATCTAGTATAATACTAGATTTTCTATAACGTTTTAATAGATAAAAATATATAGATAATCTAGATATTAGTACTAGAAAGTATTTTAGTAGTTTTAGTAAATAAATACTATAAATATCTTTAATTTTAGTAGTTTTAGCGAGTAAATACTCTAAAATAAAGCTAGTTTAGTTACTTTGATCTATAAATAATCTAAGTAGTAAAAGATTTTATTTATTTATATAGATCCCGAACTCGATACTTTAATAACTTATATTTAATTTATTAGTTATTACTATATACTGCCCTAGTAATTAAACTAATTTAATTTTTATTAATTTAAATAATTACTCGTTATATTTTCGTTTATAAATATACTAATAAATCCAATTAATCTTTGGAGATACCAGACTTCCAGATAGTTCTATAACAGCGGGATATTTCTAGAACAGTATACAATTGTAGACCAGACGAAAGATATATTGTAGAACTAATTTATACCCCAGAAAAACTGGGGCGTGGCCTAGTAATAAAGAGAGGAAGAAAGCGGGGAAGGATCGAAATTCGATACGCTAGCGACGCTTTGGCGACTAGACGGCGAGCCTCGTTTCCAAGCGTTCCAATTATATCTTCAAGGCCTATATAACGCGTTTGGCGTTTACACGCGAATAAAAAAAGAAATAGTTAAAAAGAAATAATTGACTACGCTGTAGTGTAACGTCCCTGTACGTCAAAAAGCGTTACGCTCGAATCTAGCTACAGCTATAGGCGTAGTCCGAGCTACTAAATAGTAAAGGAATTCTAGTATTGATTATTATAACTAATTCTACGCAGCCGCGAAGATACGGTTACGATATTATAAAATATCTATATTATATAGATAATAAAAAATAGTAGAAATATATTTAATAATTATATTAATAACTAATAAAAAAAACTATTTAAAAGAAATAAAAAGTAATATATATAATAAAAATTGCCGATAGTACCGATAAATAGCTATCTACTAAAAGCCTTTATATAAAAGTCGGCTATAGCGGCTAAAAGCGGCTATAGTTAATTAGATTTATTTATATAACTAATTTTCTAGTATATTTTTATAGAATTATAGATATAATATAGTCTTTTCTATATCGCTTTATATCTAATTTTTTTATCTATAAAATTATTAAAACCTAATTTTTATTTATTTTCTTTTTTTTTCTTTAATATTATTATTATATATTTTTAAAAAAAGGATTATTTAAAATCTTTCTATCGAATTTAATTAAAGGATATTATTATATTTTTTCTTTATAATCTTTATATTTATAATCCTTTAAAAAAATATAAAATCGAAATAAATAGTAATATATATAGTAAATATACTTATATTTAGAAACTTTATAATTTTTTAATTTTTAATATAATTTATATTATCTATTTTTTTTTATATATATATTTTCTTTTTTATTAATATATTTAGAAAAATATTTTAAAAATAAAAAAAATAAATTTCGGTCGGATATTAAAAATATTTTTAATAAATATACTAGAATATATTATTATATTAAATCTTTTTTAGATTTTAAAAAAGAGATCTATAATTAGTATTTTATTTAAAAATCGGATTTCTACTATCTTTTTAGAAAATAAAAATATTTTATTATTTATTATTATATTTTAGATAAATATAAAAATAATTTTATTATTTAAAAATAATATATTCTATCTTATTTTAATAAACTTAATAATCTAATTATATTCTACTTTTCTATTAATTTTACGTTAACTATATAAAAGATATCTATTAAATTTATTCCCGGTTTTAATTCGGATAATTTAGATTAGTTTTTAAAAAAATTCAATTTTTTTCTACTTCCGGAAATAACGGGCGTATAAAAAAATATCTAGTTAAAGATTTCTTTATATTTTTTTATTAATTTTAAATTATATACTAATATTATAAATTATATCTATATCTTTTAATATTTCCGCTAATTTTTATTTTTTAGCGACTATCTCGTCCTATAATAATAAAGTTAGAGACTATTTATCTTTTAGTTATATATTAAATATAGAGTCTAGAGTTCTTTTTTCTAGATATTTTTCTAGTTTAGATATAAAATTACTTTTAATCTTTTCTATTTATTTAATAATATTTTTATAGATTTTTTTAATATTTTTTATCTATAATTTCTAGATTATTTTCTAGATTTTATTATATTTTAGCGCTAGTTATAAAAATAGATAGTAGTATTTTTTCTAGATCTTTATTTCCTATATTTTACTTCTTTTTTTAAAGAAATTATTAATTTTCTTAATTTAGTCGTAATCCGTATTTAATATAATATCTAATTTTTTATATAAAAGATTTTTATATATAAAAAGATATATTATCTATAGTTCTATTCTTTTTCCGACTATATTTTTTTATACCGGTATTTTAGAAATAGATTTTTTTTATTTATTTTTAAATATAATATATTATTAATTATTTTTAATTATTATAAAATTTAAAATTCTAATAAATCTATTTCTTATTTTAACTTCTTTTTTTTTAATTCTATTATTTTATAACAGGAGTATATAGATATATCTATAGATTTATCTATATAGTTTTTTTATAATTCTATTTTTTTTTTCTATTTACTAGAACTATAGTTTTATAACTTCTAATTTTAACTTTAAACGCTACTATAAAAGGTTTTTCGGTTTTATACGATTTAAATTCTAATATTAGTTTCTATTTTTTTTTTTTTAGTTCTATAAAATATTATCCTATATCTTCTTTATTTAATAGATAGATAAAATAATTATTATTATAATAGACTATCTAATTTTACGTTATATATTTTTTTATTTTTTTTCCGGATAATTTTTTTATTATTTTAAATTAGTATTCCATTATTTCTATTACCTTTTTAATTAGATAATTTCTTTTAAAATATCCTGTTTTTTTATATAAGTAATAAACTTTAATCTATAACCTTCTATTTTTAGTAGTATTAAATTCTATTAGATTTTTTTTTAATCTATCTTTTAATAGGTTCTATTTTATTAAACGCCTATTTATCTAGATATATTTTTTACCATCTAGTATTAATCTTGGTTACTATTTTAATAAAGAATACTAGCGAATCTAGTTTTTTAATTATTTCTATACTTTTTTTAACTTTTATATAGAATCCTTTATAGAAATAGACTTTTAAAGCTAAATCTTTCTAGTCCGTCTTATATACTAATATTTTAAACTAAATAATATAAATAGCTACCGATTTCTACTATTTTAGAATTATTAATCTCCTTTTTATTATCTTATTTCTATTATTATTTCTAATAGCTTCTTTTATAGCTATAATAAAATTACTAAAAATATTAAAGATTTATAATATTTTATCTTCCTTTTAGCTTTCCGGATTATTAAAATAGTTTTCTATATAGGGCCGTGCCAAGTTAAAAGCTACTTTTCCTAGATATAATATTATAAATAGAACTTTAATTATTTTATTTAAAAACTAGTTTATATATAATACGAAGTAGATATTTATCTAGGTAAACTAAGGTTTTAAAAATCCTTTATTTTCTTTATAGATACTAGGCGTAGCTGTTCTAATAGTATTATTTCGATTTATAGAATAGAATAATAATACTAATATAGTAAATTATTAATATATAATATCTTTATATATTTAAAAACGTTATACTCGAACCTAGTTATAGCCGTAGGCGTAGTCTAAGCTACCAAATAGTAAAAGAGTTCTAGTATAGATTATTATAACTAATTCTATATAGCCGCGAAGATACGGTTATAATATTATAAAGCGTTTATATTATATAGGTAATTAAAAATAGTAGAAGCTTATTTAATAATTATATTAATAACTAACGAGAAAAGCTATTTAATAGAAGTAAAGAGCGATATATATAATAAATATAGCCGATAGTACTAATAGGTAGCCGTCCGCTAAAAGCCTCTATATAGAGGTCGGTTATAGCGGCTATAGACGGCTATAGTTAATTAGGCTCGCTTATATAGCCAATCTTCCAGTGCGTTTCTATAGAATCGTGGACGTAACATGTAAATTTTATTTGACGAACTATATATCTTTAGCTGTAAAAGTTTCTTTATACGTAAATATAACAATCGTTGCCGTATATAACGTTGATGAAATATATATATATATATATATATATATATATAAACTCAATATAGTTCCAAAAATAAATCTTTTAAAAAGGAAATAAAATGATTTATAATAAATATTTTTAATATAATTAGTAAATTAAATATAGTATAAAAATTGAATAATCATTTAAAAGTGATTAGTAATCAGTATATTTCAATACTACCAACTTTTAATTAATATATAGATAAATAATATCAATTGTTAATTTTTTAATTAATTATTAAATCCAGCGATCTTTTAATAAAATCTAATATATATAATTATAATATTTTTGTTTTCGTATTAGATATAATTTACTTCCGAAATATATCTATCGAATAGAAAATTTCTATAATTAATTTTTCTATTACGATATTTTTATAACTTCTATAAAACATTTCGTCTAGACGTTTTAATCGATTCTAACGTTGCAAATTCTTTCTATCTTCTTTATATAGACGGCAATCTCCTAGTATATAGCGAGCTATTTCCCTGCGAGCTTCTATTATAAAATTACCGCAATGGTTTTATTATTTTTAGAAAGAATTTAGTTTTAATAATATATCTATTGATTTAAAAATATAATAGAGTTTCAATAAATAATTAAATAGAAACAAGTTAGTTTAATTATTAGAACATTATATAACGTATATTATAAATTAATATAAATATTATATAAATAATAGAATCTTGTAGTTTTAATCTAATTATTATAATCAATATATCAAATATAATATAACAATTATATAACTATTTAATAGTAATAGATAATTAATACGTTTGAATATTATTAAATATTAGACAATATTTATATATTTCGTTTATATTAAAAGGTTTATAACTAAATACTATATATTATAGCTGGTCAATAAAATCTAATCTATATAATTATAATAGCTCCGTATTCGTATTAAATATTATCGATTTTCGGGACGTATCTATCGAATAGAAAAATTTTAAAACTATCTATTCTGATACGATTATTCTATAACTTCTATAAAAATTTTCGTCCAGACGTTTTAATCGATTTTAACGTTGCAAATCTCGTACGTATTTTCAACGTAGTAGTTGTAGATTAACTCTCTATCTTCTATATATATAAAGCTCTTTCTTGTTCGTCTATAGCGTAATATTCAGGCCGCACGCTATTTTTTCGCTATTTTATCAATTTCAACTCTAATCTTTAATTATTTTTTTTTTTAAAAAAAAAGTTCGGAAATCTTTTATAAATACTATAATAAAAATCAAAATTAATGTTTATTTTCTATCTTTTTTTTTAAAAATTGTAAATTAATAAAATTTTATAAATAATAATTGTTTAAAGGCGATTAGTCTATATCTTTAATTGACAAACTATTAATTCGATTAAAAAATCGTCTAAATAGTGCCAAAAAAACAATAAATCTGATAAATAAATATAGAATCTAATTATATTAAACTTTTACTAGTTTTTATTTATATTTCAAAATCAATCGAATTTTTCGGATCGGGTTTCGAATCCGGATTACAGAAATCGACCTAACTCGAATCGGTTCCGACTTTTCTAGATACCGAACTAAATCGGATCGAATTATTTTAAAATTTAATCCGATTTAATTCTAGATCGAATCCGGAAACGGAAAATCTATATTTAATCTATTAAAGTTAATAAAATCTCTTTTTTTATATTATAAAATCGATTTTTTTATTATAAATACAATAATATATTAGAGTAGTATATCTATTTAATTCTACAATTATTATTAGCTATAGATAACTAGTTAGATATTTTAATAATCTTTTTTATATTCTTATTATTTTCGGCTTTTTTTTAATCTCTTTTTCTATATTTCCCTCTTTTTCTATATTTTTTTCTTTATTTTTTTCTTTATTCTGATTACTATTAATATTTCTAGTTTATTTTTTACTATTTTCGAGTTTAATATTATTCTATTTAGCAGAATATCATTCTATTATCTAGTTTTTATTATTAACTTCGACGATAATATTTGATTTTTTAATCTTCTTTTTAATACGAAAATTCGATAGCTATATAAGCCGTACTACTACTATAGCAAAATTCTTTAGTAAATTTCGACTATTTTTATAGGAATTTTAGTATTCTAGCGATTTTAATATTATAGAACTATTTGGAAGGTCTAGTATTTCCAAAAATTGATTGGATTTATTAGTATATCTATAAACGGAGGTATAACGGGTAATTATTTAAATTAATTAAAATTAATTTAGTTAAACACTAGAATAGTATATAATAATAACTAATAAATTAAATATAAGCTATAAAGGCGTCGAGTCCGAAATCTATATAGATAAATAAAGTTCACTATTATTTAGATTACTTATTAACTAAAATAGCTAAAATAGCTCGATCTTATAATATTTATTTACTAAAACTACTAAAATTAAAAGTATTTATAGTATTTATTTCCCTTTTAAAAGGTTTCTATCTAGAGTTATATTGAGTATTTATATATATATATATATTCTATCAACATTATATACGGTAACGATTATTATATTTCGCGTATAAAGAAATTTTTATAGCTAAAGATATATTCGTCAGGCAAGGTTCGCAGCGTAGTTAATTACTTCTATTTAACTATTTCCTTTTTTATTCGATTACGAATCCTCTACTATATAAATATAACTTCGTTACTCGCAGTCCTCGGTCTACTAGTCCTTCCTCGACGTTATATATAATTATCAGCTTCTAATATTTCCGCTATATCTATCTACTATACTATAAAGTAATTATCTACGTCTGTCGCTTCGGCTATACTTATTATATAACCCGTATCTAAACGCTCCGCTAAACTATTAAAGTATTCTTTAACCCGCGTAGCTTTAAGAGGGTCGCTAGCTATAGGGTCGCCTGCCGGTACGCTAGCTACTACGGCTAGAAGCTTTACCCGGTCGATTAGGCTAAAGAGAGGTAGAGAGGTCGGATAGCGCGTTTTAAGAGCGGTAATAAAGAAATCTTTATCGAAGTCGGAATAGATTACTCTAGCTATAATAAAATAGTCGACGACCGCGCGAGTAGATATAGTTATTATAGATAAAGGTACTACCGTTTAGTTTAGCTGCGATATAGCTATTACGGGAGTATATACGTACGTAAGAGGTTTTAGTAAATTATAGTATTTACGAGGGGCTTATATTGCTAGTAAAAGAAGAAAAAGCGATAACTGCGAGGTAAACTTATCTATAAAAATTTCTACGTTAAATTATCGATAGAAGGATACGTTATATTACTAAGCAAATTTAAATTGAAATTCTATAGAACCGTTATTTACGTTATCTAAACTACTTTAGGGGCAACCGTATGTTTTGCAACAATCTGTCTACGATAAATCTACGATAAATTCGCTAAAAACAGCTAGTTCTCGAGAACTAGTTGCAGATATTCCGAAAATAACGAATTAGAATAAACTAAAGAGTCGATATCTAGTTATATAAAACTCCGAATTAGGTTTAGTTCGTTTTAACTAGCTGTTTTCGACGAATTGTCGATTAATTTCTCGTTAATATTCGTTCAATATTCGTTCAATATTCTATTAACTACGAATTAGTCTTATAACTTTAAATATCATTAGTAAGCAAATCAAGCGAACCTATAGATCAAGTAATTCTCTAGCTTAATCCGTCGTTTCTAGAACCCTAACTACTCTATAGGAGCCGTAAAAATCGGATAAAAATTTCTAAAAAAGAGATTTTCGCGGGATTCGAACTCTGAACTAATTAGTAATCGAAATCATCCTAGATAAGATTCAGAGAGTCACGTAATATAGAATTTAATTATCTATCTCATCTATACTAATACTACTGATAGAGTAAAATACAGATTTATTTATTTAAAGTAAATATTTTAGTAATAAATTTTATAACTTTCTATTAATATTCTATTAACTTTCTATTAACTATTTATTAACTTTTCGTTAATTGATCGTTTTTTTATATTGTTAATCTATTTTAAATTAATTTCGAATTTAATTTAATTTTATATTATTTTAAATTAGAACTTTAATAGTAACTTTTAGTTAATTAGAACTATCCATTAATTTATATTCGAATTTCCTTTATAATAAACTAATAATCAATATATCTTTAATCTTTAATTAATTTCTTATTTTATCTAATTTTAAATCAATAAAATATCGATATATTATCGTAGGACATACGGTTGCCGCTAAGATAGAATACAAGTTCTGCTATCGTATATTCAATACTGGTATACCAACGTTTGATTTGCTTACCGAACCACTGGTTTACCGGATACCAAAACCAAAACAAATAATTAAATAAATAGTATTTATTTACTAAAATTACTAAAATATTTATTAGTACTAATATTTCGGTCGTTTCGTATATTTCTACCTACCGAAATATAATAGGAAATCCAGTATTATATTAAATACTACTATATTCCCGAAAGTATATTATCTATATTTATAATACTAGGTTCCTTTTTTAAAATTTTTATTCCGAAAAACTATCTATTCTTCTTTTTTATAAATATAAAAGAAAAATTATTAACTAAAAATTATTATAAAAAAGTTTTATTATTAGATATTAGTATATTAGCTTTATATTTTTATTAGAATTATTTTTAATTAGAGAAATCCTATTATATCGGCGAAAATTTAAAAAGATATATTAGTTATATAGAATAGGCTTACTTTTATATTTTTATTTTATTGAATACTACGTATTAGCGTCGTTTTAAAAATAAATATAAAAAATTAAAAAAAGAATTATAAAAAACGTATATATAATAATAACATCTACTTTATTAATTAAATTATATTAAAAAAGAATAATATATTATAGTTAATCGAAAGCTATAGAATATTTAAATATTAAAATATAAAAGTAATATAAATCCGATTTTTTCTATTAATTTTAATTTTTTTATCGATATAGTTTTCTAATAGATTATTTTATCTAGCGATTTTAGTTAATTAATAATTTTTTTAATTTCTTTTAATAGAACTATTATAGAACTTTCTAGTAGTTTACTAAATATTTTTTAGGCTCCTAAATATTTTCCGAAGTAAAATACCCTTTTTATTTAATTAAATAATTTTAACCTTTTTATTATAGAATCTTTTCGACTATAAAGACGTCTTTTTTATATATTTCGAAGTTAAATATCTATTATAATAGTATTCCGGAATCGGTTAGTTCTAAAAAAAATAAATAGAATACCGAATATACTTTAGTACCTTTAAATAAATTAAATTTAAAATTCTAAAGTCTTCTAATTTTCTTAATTAAAAATAGTCTAATTTTAATATAATTAAATATTTTATTTAAAATTTTTATCTTTAAATTTTTTATAAAAAGATATACTCTATTTTTTTTTTTTAATTAAAATATAATTTTTATTTTTTATTTTAGTAATTTCCTAAATATTTCTATATTTCTAGAATATTTTTATAGATCTTTTTTTAAATATCGACTTTTTAGACCGCTACTTCTACTAATATATATCGTAGCGGTTATTTAAATAGATTTGGATTTTTTTTATTATTAATATAAAACGGTATTTCTTTTATTATACTTAATTTTTTTATACTAAATACTAATTATACTATTAATAAAAGCGAAATCTAGTTATCCTAGACGTCGTTAATATAATATTTTAGATGTTATTCTAAAATCTAGTTAGTATATTTAGTTTATCTATTTATTATTAGATAGAAAGCTATTAATATCTTTAATTTTATATTAAATAATGGAATAAAAGTTTTCTAATAGTTTGAAGTAAAGAATTTATTCCTATTATATATTAATACTTCTAGTAATCTATAGTATCGAAATAATCGATTTAAAATAATAAATCTAAATTATTTTACTATAAAGTCTTTTTATAATAGAATCATATAAATTTATTTTATAAATCTATCTACTAAATTAAATATTAATTTATATTCTATCTTTATTATTAGGTCTTTTAATTTTAGAGGTTTAATAATAAAATCGATAGTTTCTAATATTGGATCTTTCTATAATAAATATATATAATATTTACTTATTTTACTAATAACTAAAATATCTTTTAATCTATACTTCGACGTATTACTTTATACTAGGAAACTAGTAATACTATTATAAAAGTTATATTATTTTCATTACGCCTAGATATTTCTATAGTATTCTATTATAGTATTCTTTAATATATTTATCGATTTTATCGTCTAGTATTTATAGTTTTCCTTTTTTAATAGAAAACTATTTCTAGTTATCTCTAAATATATATAGTAATATCTTTATTTCGTATTAATTTACTAATAGTAATCTATTTTTATTAATTTTAAAAATACTATTATTAAAAACTTCTTTTATTTTTATCTAATTATTTTTTCGATATAAAGTATTTATTTTTCTATTTTCTTTATCTAGGATATAATATATTTTAAATTTATATTAACCGAAGAATTTAGACTAATATATTTATTATCTATTAAATTATTTTATTATTATAAAATATTAACGGTTTTTATAATCTATAAAAATTATTAATTCTAGTAATTCTTTAGCGTATATTTTCTATTATTTTAGAATAGCTACTTATAACGTCCCTATATATTAGAGGACGTTATATTTGAATCTAGCTACAGCCGTAGGCGTAGTCCGAACTACTAAATAGTAAGGGAATTCTAGTATAAGTTATCGCGACTAATTTTATATAGCCGTAAAGATATAATTGTAATATTATAAGGTATCTTCGTTAAAGAAGTAATTTAAAAGAGAATATATAAAGATATTTAATAATTATATTAACGACTAATAAATAAAGCTATTTAATAGAAATAAAAGATAAATATATATAATAAAGATAGCTAATAGTATCGATAGGTAGCTATTTTACTAAAACTCTATTAAAAGGGTCGGCTATAGCGGCTATAGACGGCTATAGATAATTAGTATCGTTTAGCTAGCTAATTTTCTAAAGTATTTCTATAGAATTATAGACGTAATATAATCTTTTTTATATCGTTTCTTATCTAGCGTTTCGTATACGGGGTTTATAAAGCCTATTTTGCTCTTCTTTTCTATTTTTTTTCTCTAATATTTTTATTATATATTTTCGAAAAGGTAATCGATTAAAGTCTTTTTATTAGATTTAGTCGAGGGATATTATTATATCTTTTCTTTATAGCCTTTACGTTTATAATTCTTTAAAAGAATATAAGATTAAAGTAGGTAGTAATATTTATAGCGAGTATATTTATATTTAGAAGTCTTATAATTTCTTAATTTCTAACGCTATCTATAAAGCTGTTTCTATTCTCGAACCTTTTCTGGTTACTAATATCTATAGGGTAATATTTTAAAGATAAAAAGAATAAACTTCGGTTTAATATTAGGAACGTTTTTAATAAATATACTAAAATACGATACTATATCGAATCTTTTTTTAATTCTAAAAAGGAAATTCGTAATAAATATCTTATCTAGGAGTCGGATTTTCGTCGACTTTTTAAAAAATAAAAGCGTTTTATTACTTATTACCGCGCTTTAAATAAGTATAAAAGTAATCTTATTATTTAGAAATAGCGCGTATTATCTCGTTTTAATAAATTTAATAATCTAGTTACGTTCTACTCCTCTATAGGTTTTATACCAGCCGTATAAAAGGCGTCTATTAAATCGATTCCGGTTTATAATTTAGTTAATTTAAATTAATTTCTAAAAAATTTTAATTCCTTTTAGTCTTTCGATTTAGGAAGCGTATAAAAGAGTATTTAGTTAAAGATTCTTTCGTACCGTATTTGATTATTCTAATCTTAGGTATTAATATTGTAAATTACGTCCGCTTCGGAAACTTCCGCTAACTTTTATTTTTTAGCGACTATTTTATCCTAAGATAATAAAATTAAAGACTATTTATCTCTTAGTTATACGCTAAATATAGGGTTCGGCGTATTATTATCTAGATATTTTTCTAGTTCAGGCGTTAGATTATAGTTAACTTTTTCTATTTCTTTAATTATATTTCGATAGATTTTTTTAACGTCTTTTATCTATAGTTTTTAAATTAGCTCCTATATTTTATTATATTTAAAGCCAGTTACATTAGTAAATAGTAGTATTCTTTCTAGATTTTTATCTTCTAGACTTCGCTTCTTTATTTAAATAGATATTAATTTCTTTAATCTATTAATAATTTATATTTAATCCGATATCTAATTTATTATATAAAAGGTTTTTATACGCGAAAAGATATATTATTTATAGTTCTATTCTTTTCCCGACTATACTTTCTTATATTAATATTCCCGCAATCGATTTTTTCTATTCTTTTCCTAAAATAATATACTATCTAGTATTTTTTATTATTATTAAATTAGATATTCCGATAAGTCCGTTTTTTATTTTAATTTTAACGTTTATAATTTTATTATTCTTTTGTATATTTCTACATATATCCTTTAATCTAATCGTATAGTCCTTTTATAATTTTATTTTCTTCCTTTCTATTTATAAAAGCTATTATCTTATTACTTCCGAATTTTAATATTAAGAGCTACTATAAAGGATTTTTCCATTTTATATAGTTTAAATTCTACTACTAGTTCTTTTTCTACTTTTTTAGATTCTATAAAGTACTATCCTATCTCTTCTTTATCCGATAGATAAATAAGGTATTTATTATTATAGCAGGCTATCTAACTTTTAGTTATAAATTCTTTAGTTTTTTTTCTAGGTAATTTTTCTATTACTTTAAACTAGTATTTAGTTATTTCTATTATCTTGTTATTTAGGTAATTTCTTTTAAAATATTTTATCTTTCCGTATAAATAATAAGCTTTAGTTTATAATCCTTTAGTTTCGGTAATATCGAGCTTTGTTAGGTTTCCTTTAGACTATTTTTTGGCGAGTCCTATCTTATTAAACGCCTGCTTATTAATATATTATTTATACTATCTAGTATCGATCTTTATTACTAGTTCGATTAAGTCTATTAGTAAATCGGGTTTTTCGATCGCTACTATAGTTTTTTTAACTCTATTAGTAAATTCCTTAAAGTAGGCCTTTAGAACTAAGTCCTCCTAGTCTATTTTATAGGCTAATATTCTAAACTAAGTAGTATAGATAACTACCGACTTCTACTATTTTAGAACTATTAATTTTTTTACTATTATTTTATCTTTATCGTTACTTCCGAAAGTTTCTTTAATAGCTATAATTAAATTACTAAAATAATAAAATATCTAAAATATTCTTTTTTCTTTATCCTTCGAGGTTATTAAGATAGTCTTCTATATAAAGCTAGATTTAATTAAAAGCTATCTCTTCTAAATAGATTATTATAAATAGAATTTCAACTACTTCGTTTAGAAACTGGTTTACGTATAATATAAAGTAGATACTTATCTAAATAAACCAAAATTTTAAGGATTTTCTATTTCCTTTATAAATATTTAACGTTACTATCTTAATAGTATTACTTCGTTCTATAAAACGGGGTAACGAAACTAATATAGTAAGTTATTAAAATATAATATCTCTATATATTAGAAGGTATTACGTTCGAGCCTAGCTATAGCTATAGGTATAGTCCGAACTACTAAATAGTAAAGAAATCCTAGTATAAATTATCGCGATTAATCCTATATAGCTATAAAGGTACAGTCGCGATATTACAAGGTATCTTTATTATATAGATAATTAAAAAGAGAATATATAAGGATTTTTAATAATTATATTAACGACTAACGAAAAAAGCTATCTAATAGAAATAAAAAAGTAATATATATAATAAAGATAGCCGATAGTACCGATAGGTAGCCGTCCTACTAAAATCCTATTAGGAAGATCGGCTACAGCGGCTATAGGCGGCTATAGATAATTAGCGTCGTTTAGCTAGCCAATCTTCCAGAGTACCTCTATAAAATCGTAGACGTAACAAAATTTTTCTTTTAGACGGCGGTTAATATTATTAGCTATTTAGAAGTACTAGAAAACCTAGAGCGTCCTAAACGTTTCTAATAATTCCTCGGGCGTTTAGAACGCCCGGGAGCCGTTCGAGCCCGCAGGGTCTCTACTAAAATTATAGACCCTCGAAGACTACTTTTCGAAAACTCTGATGTAAAAGTAATATGAAAATATTATAAAATATTTTTCTCTTTATAGAACCTCTGTCCGGGGTTATAATTGAGTTATTATATATATACGTTTTGTTATCGTTGATTTTATACGGTAATAATAAATATTGCTTGTACAATAAAGAATTTTCGCAGTTAAAAGTTAAGTAAAGTTTACAGCGTTGATCGTTTTTATTCTATTATATCCTCTATTTAATTACTATTTCTCCTCTATATAAGTGCATCTTTTGTTACTCGCAGTCCTCTACGTATCTCCAGGAATAAATATCGCTCTCTATATACGAAAGAGCGAGCGACTTTCTAGTATATAGCCTTATATAACGTCCTTGTATATCAGAGGACGTTACGCTCGAGTCTAGCTACAGCCGTAGACGTAGTCCGAGCTACTAAATAGTAAAGGAGTTCTAACGTAGGTTATTATAACTAATCCTATATAGCCGTAGAGGTATAGTTACGATATTATAAGATAACTTTATTATAAGATAATTAAGAAAAGAATAGTAGAGATATATTTAATAATTATATTAATAACTAACGAAAGAAACTATTTATAGAAGTAATAAGCGATATATATAGTAATATTAGCTATAAAGGCCGACAGGTAGCCGTCTACTAAAAGTCCTATTAGGAAAGGCGGCTATAGCGGCTATAGGCGGCTATAGATAATTAGGCTCGCTTGTCTAACTAATCTTTCTAGAGAATCTCTATAGAGTCGTGGACGTAACACTTTATCCCAGGATTCCCTTATACTATTTCGAAATACGTACGATTATAAGCTACTAATATAGCCTCCAAGACTATCTACTAGGCGGTAATACTATTCTTTATCCTCGTTAATTTATCTTCGTCTATAGTCGTACCCGAATCCAGACGGCCTACTAACCTATCTAGATACTCGACGACTACTAGCTCGGATTCTAGTAAGATAAAGGCCCCTGCTAGAAATTTAATATAGTTACTAAGACCGTACGGCTCCGGCGGATTTAGAATATAAGACTTTAATATCGTAGTTAGAATTAACGGATTTCGGGATTTAAAGTCCGTTATAGTAGACGGACTAGCGAGGACTCGGTCGATATTATCGAATAGCTTAAATTTAGCGATTTCGTATTCTATTTTTTCTAATTAAAAAGGTATAATCGTAGTTTATTATTAGTAGAAGTTCTATATATATCAGCCTACAGCCTAGGCTATTGCGGAAGATACGTACGTTAGATACGATAGTAGGTACTAGTAAAAGAAAAAAAAGAAACGACTATTAAATATATTTATTGCGAAAATACTATTACGTTATATTTTAAGTATATTATTACTACGAGCGTATTACGGAACAGATTCGAGTTAATTTTATATAATTCTTTAGTTTAAATTAATTAGACTAGGGTACTAGTTCTTATACCGTATATCTAATACTAGCCTACTAATACTAAAGTAAATCATTTACGGAACCGACGGTTAACCGGATATTAAAAAAATAAACAAAATAAGATAAAATATTTTTATTATATAGATAATTATAGAAAAGGAATGAGATAGTATTTAGTAATTATATTAACGATTAGATTGGCTATTTCGGATCGAGTTTCTATCGAATTCTATAATCCGATTCGACTCGTTAAACGGTCGAGTTCGAATCGAGCTCGGATTAAATTCGAATATCCGTTAAATTTTCTATATATAAAATAAACCTATATATATTTATTTTTAAAATTTTTATAATAGATAATATATTAAACAAATATATTTAAATTTACTTGAATCCTTCTAGCTAGCGTAGTTAATTAACTAGAGTTTCTTTAAATAAAAGGGTAAAATATTTATACTAAAATTGTATTTTTATACTAGAGTCTAGCGTTTAAACGGATCGGATCGGATTATATAATCCGATTCGAAATTCGATTCGGATCGAACCGTAGAATTTTCTAATCCGACGGTCAGACTATTAACGATTAACGAATAAAGTTATCCATTAGATATAAGAAACGATATATTTAGTTATAGAATCGTCGTATCCGCTAGAAACGTTCTATTAAATAACTAAAACTCGATAGTTCCAGCGGTTTCAATTGGACCAAACTATTAGCCCGTTTAGCTAAATAATAAATATTGTATTTTTATAAAATCGTCGACGTAATACTAATTTTGCTTCTATACTAGCGCGATTACTAATTAATTCGTTTTTTAAACGAAATAAATTTACGAAAACCTTTTTATATTCCAATTCGATTCGAATCGGATTTGAGATTCTAGAATTCGATCCGATTCAACTCGTTTCGAGATCCAATTAGACTGAAGGCGATACGTATTTAAAATAGTATTAAAAGATGTAGTTCTAAATTAAACGATTTCAATTATTATTTTTAATTTTATACTTTGGCGTTTATATATATTTCAAAAATCAAAACTGAAAAACGTTATTAAAATCTTCTTTAAAAAATATTATTTTGTTTTTTACTATTATTAAATCTGAGTTTTGTATAGATAAAATATAAAAAAAATTGAAAATACGTAATTTTATAATACGAAAAATTGTATAAAATCGTTATTCAAAATAAAATTTTTATAATTATTTCATAAATTTGTTAAAATTCAATTTTCTATTCAAAATATAACTTTTACTTTGAATTTAAAATCTTTAATTATCTATCAAAAATTAGTAAATTGGCCGTTTCGAATCAAGGTGACGATTCGAAAACGCGGCAAACGAGGTTAATACGGTTAAATTACTAATTTCAGTTAGTAGTTCGTCTAATCGGATTAAATTTCGGGTTTCAGAATAAGATTTTAGATTCGAATGACAATCTATAAAATATATTATAACTATTGTAAATCAAATCTATTTCTAAAATACGAAAGTAAAATTTTAGATAAAAGGAAATTGTTAGCGCAGGCGCGAATAGACGCGCTAGCAAAGATTAGTTTTTCTACTAAATGAATCGATTATATTATAATTAATATAAACGACCAATTTTAGTAATTACGTTAAAAAAATACGAAAATAATTTTAACGAATTAGTTTGTTGACAGTTTATATATAAATTGATTTAGATCTAATTCTAATAGATTAGATTTTATTTCAATACGTATTAAATTTAAATTCAACAGTCTAGATCGAATAAAACTAGCGTATTTTAGCGATATATCGCTTTCAAATTTTATAATCTAATTGTAAACAAATTATTAGTTAATTAGTTTTCCACAATTATATTTATATTGATTTATTCTATAAAATATTGGTTTTGTTATAGCTAATAAATTCACTTTTATCTTTATTCGCCAATTGACGGAATCACGTAAAATACAATTGTCGGATAGAATCAAAACTTTTTATCTAAAGCAAAATCGAATACGCCGTAGAAATAACACGAATCTCGGTAGTTAATATAACGTCTTTGTATATTGTAAAACGTTACGCTCGAGCCTAGCTAGTAGCTACAGCTATAGAGATAGTCCGGGCTATTAAATAGTAAGAGAATCCTAGTATATATTATTTTAATAAATCTGGTATAGCCGTAAAAGTAAGATTATAATATTATAAAGCGTTTTTGTTACGTAAATAACTATAAAAGATGAACGGGAATAGTATTAAGTAATTATATTAACGACTAATTGTTACGTCCATGACTCTATAGAGGCGCGCTGGAAGATTGGTTAAACAAGCGAACCTAATTATCCGTAGCCGCCTATAGCCGCTATAGCCGATCTCTATAATAGAGTCTTTTAACGGACGACTACCTGTCGGTATTATCGGCTACTTTTACTATATATATCGTTCCTTTATTATTATTAGATAGCTTTTCTCGTTAGTCGTTAATATAATTATTTAATATATTTCTACTATTTTCTATTAATTACCTCTATAATATAGACGCCTTATAATATCGTAACTATACCTTCGTAGCTATACGAGATTAGTTATAATAACCTATACTAGAATTTCTATACTATTCGATAGTTCGGACTACGCCTATAGCTATAGCTAGGCTCGAGCGTAACGCTTTTTAATATATAAAGATATTATATTTTAATAATTTCGGAAAATAAATAAAGATCGGATTTTAATTTAGCTAATATTATTAGAATAACCTGTAGAAGTTTTAGTTAATTTAGAAACTACTTAAAATATTATATTAGAAAAATATATAAAAAAATTTAGTATCTCTTTAATTAGAAAAACGGAACTTTATTTTATAAAAACTATTAATAAAATAAAGTTCGTTAGAATTAAGTATTAAACTAAATCCTTATAGATACGAAGTAATAAATATAAAGAAAAAATTATTTTCGATATTATAAAAATATAAAAAGATATCTATCTAAATATCCTTTAGTTTATATTATAGAATCTAGAGATCGTTTAGAAAACGATACGGGTAAAAATAGGAAACTATCTATTTAGTATATTTAAAAGACTAGCTAAAATAAAGAAGATTTATAATACCTTTACTCGGAAGTAGTAGGCTAAAAAGAAAATAGCTACTATAGATAAAATTCTATAACTATTTAAGAATTTCTAGAACGTATTAACGGAATTAAAAAGAGAATTACCTTTACCGGCTTATATCTAGGAAGATTATAAAATTATTATTATAGATTTCGATAAATTAAAAGCTAGATTGATTTATAAACTAAATAATAAATAATCGAAAGTACTACGAAAATATATCGATTATAATTTTAAGCGAAGATATATATAATATTCTAAATTAAAAATAAAATAATCGGTAATATTTATTCTAAAAAAAACAGGGATTTCCGATTCTATATTAACTTTAGACGACTAAACGTAGTAATATAAAAAGATAAATATCTTCTATTCTTTCGAGCAGACTTTAAAAATAAAATCGGAAGAGCCAAATAGTTTATTAAACTCGACCTAAAGGATATATTTAATTTACTAAAAACTAAAAAAAGGAATAAATAAAAAATAGTATTTAGATCGATTTACGAATTATTTAAATATCTAGTAATACCTTTTAGATTAATAAACGTTCCTACGACTCTATAAAAAGTAATTAATAAAGTATTATACGACTATATAGATATCTTTTTTATAGTCTATATAGACAACGTATTAATATTTTTAAAAGTAAGAAAGAAATATAGTTAATATATTTATAAAATATTATAAAAGTTCCGAGAATATAATTTTAAAATAAAAAAAGAAAAATTAGAATTCTTTAAAAAGAAGTTATATTTCTAGGATATATAATTAAACCAAGAAATATTATTATAGAAGCTAATAAATTCTAAACGATAAAAAAATAGCTAGTACTAAAAAATAAAAAAGATATCTAAAGCTTTTTAGAATTTACTAGATTTTATTAAAATATAATAAAAGGAAATATAAAAAAGACCGTTCCTCTAATAGATCTTTTATAAAACGATAGAATAATTTAATAGATACGAATAGAAAATAAAATATTTAAAAGATATAAATAGAATTTTATAAATAAAAAAGCTTTAGATATATTCGATCCGGATGAATAAATCATATTCTATATAGATATATCGGATAGAACTTTAGAATTATATATAGTATAAAAAGAAAAACTACTAGATTACTATTCGAGGAAGTTAATACTAGCGGAAATCAACTATATAATAATAGATAAATAAATATTAGCTATTATTATAAACCTTATAGATTAAAAAATATATATAATAGAAATGGTAAAAAATGGTAATAATATATATTAATTATAAAAATCTTTTATTACTATTACTAGATAAGAAATTTAATTAGAAATATATAAAATAGTTAGAAAAAATTACCTATTACGATTTCGAAATATAATATATTAAAAGAACGAATGATATAATTATAAATACTTTAAACCGAAAAGCGGACTATAAAACTATAGAAAAAATAAGTAGACTACTTTTTAAAAAAAACGGAAAAGTATTAGAAAGAATAGAAACGTTAAAAAAAAATAACTAATATTATCCGACGCGAGTATAATTTTAAAATAGTAGGATATTAGAATATAACTAAAATATTAAAAAGAATCTAAAAAAAACTCATATACTAATATTAAAATAATATATTAAAGAATATATAAAAAACTGCCTTAAATAGTTATTATTAAAAAAAAGTAAAAAAAGATCTATTAGTAAACTTTATCCTATATAAATACCGAAATAGCTTTATTAGTAGATTATAATAGACTTCGTTAGAGAATTTCCGGAGTCTATCGACCTTTATAAATAAATATTATATAATATAATAGTAATAATTATAGACGGATTTATAAAATATATAAGGTTTATATCTTATAAAATAATAATAACGGCGGAATAGCTGGTATTTTTATTATTAAAAACGGTTTTTTACGAAAATAGTATCTTTTAAAAAAATATATTAGACCGGGATAAATTCTTTATTTTAAATTCTATAAAAGAATTAGTATAGATAGTAGAAATTAAATAGGCGATATTAATATCGTTTTATCCGTAAACCGATAGATAGATAGAAAAAATAAACTAAATACTAGAGTTTTATTTACGAATATACTATTTAGAGGAAAGGGAAAATTAGATTTAGCTCTTTCCGACCGTCTAGATAGAAATTAATTTATTATATAATAAAGATATTAGAATAATACCGGATAAGCTTTTATATAGAAGAAAGTTAAAATAAAAAGTTATAACTAAAATAAATAACCTAGCGGCGTTAATAATCGCTAATAAAATAAAATAAAATTAGGATAAAACTAAAATAAAAATCTAAAAAGTTAAAGTAAAAGTAAAGTAAAAGATAAATAAATTAAAGAAATACTATAATATTAAGAAAGGAAATAAAGTACTTTTATTAATAAAAAACCTTACTAATAAAAAACTAGATAGGCTATATATAGGAGCTTTCGAAGTATAAAATATTAAAGAAATAACGGTATATTATAAACTTTCGATAATAGAAATATTCCCGAAATTCTATATAAGATTCTTTAATAAAGCGCTAGAACAGGTATTATTAGTAAATGCTTAGTATTACTAGAAAAGAGAAAAATATAAAATAAAAAAGATTATAGATAAAAAGAAAGAAAGAAATAAAATTTTAGTTAAATAGAAGGGATTCCCCGACGAAGAAAATATATAGGAACTAAGAAAATATCTTAGAAAGATTTAGAGGATTCTAAAAAGATTTAGGAAAGCGCTATAATAAAAGCTATATTACGTCTATAATTCTATAGAGACGCGCTAGAAAATTAGTTAGATAAGCGAGCCTAATTATCTATAGCTGCCTATAGCCGCTATAGCCGATTTTTATAATAGAATCTTTTAGTAGATAGCTATCTATTAGTACTATCGGCTATTTTTATTATATATATCGTTCCTTTATTTCTATTAGATAGTATCTCTCGTTAGTCGTTAATATAATTATTAAATACGTTTCTACTATTTTCTATTAAATACCTCCGTAATATAGACGCCTTATAATATCGTAACCGTACTTTCGCGGCTATATAGAATTAGTTATAATAATCTATACTAGGATTCCTTTACTATTCGATAGTTCGGACTACGCCTACGGCTGTAGCTAGACTCGAACGTAACGCCCTTTAACGTACAGAGACGTTATACTAATAAGCGAAACTATCTACTAGACTATTATAAACGATATATATAATAAAAAGGCCGATATATTCGATTGAATCGATCTATTAAACAAAGATAGCCCCGTAGCTCTAGCGGTTCTAACTAGATTAAGCTATTTCTTTATCAGCGAATTCTAAAATGGATTTTTAAATTAGATCGGCTGACAGCTATCTCAATCTAAATAATCTAAAAATCCAAATAATCCAAAAATCTAAAAAGTAGATTTTCGATAGATTAGAGCTCTAATAGTATCTATAGTACGAATATCTATTTAGTAAACGGCCTAAAATAGAATCTATATATAAGCCAAAAATAAATCTATATAACCTAACTCGAAAATAAAGTTTAGCGGCCGCCGCTAAAAGCGAGAATAACGGAAATCGAATATCTATTAAATAAACTACGCTAGACCTATTCTAGTTAGATTCTAGTAAAGAAACCTAATCTTTTCGATCTAGACGAAGCTAGCCTAGCGGTATATATAGGTATATATAGGCCTACTAACTAATAAAGATTTAAACGAATTTAAAATCGAATCTCTAAATCTTTTTAGCCGGTTTTAGCCGTCTTAGCCGCTTAGCCGTCTTAGCCGTCTTAGCCGCGTAGCTACGCAGCTTCGAGTATACCCGAAACCGGCTAATAAACCGCTTATAAGCCGCTCTTAGCCGTACCGGCTAAAAACCGGCTAAGACGGCTAAGACGGCTAAAATCGGCTTTAAGCCGATTTTAGAAAATGCTGATATTATTTCCACGATTTTATAGAAGTATTTACGTTTATTAGTCAAATAAACGGACTAATAATTCAATCTAATTAGAGCCGCTAGAACTATAGAGCCGCCTTTTTTAAATAGGTCGGCTCTATCGAATATATCGGCCTTTTTATTATATATATCGCTCTTTATAGTATAGTAGTATTATAAGCACAGACGGCGTACCTTTAGGAACGCGGTAGTATTCAGTACAGCGTAGGATTCCCTATTACACCTCGATAGGCAGAGATATATAGGACGGCTTTAATATTAGTACTAAAAAATATTTTAGTAGTTTTAGTAAATAAATACCCTAAATACTCTTTATTTTAGTAGTTTTAGTAAGTAAATACTATAAGTATTTTAATCTTAGTAGTTTTAGTAAGTAAATACCCTAAAATAGAACTATCTTAATTATTTTAGTTAATAAATAATCTAAATAGTAGAGGATTTCATTTATCTATATAGATTCCGAACTCGACGCTTTTATAACTTATATTTAACTTATTAGTTATCGCTATATACTGCTATAGTAATAAGACTAATTTATTTCTATATTAATTTAAAGTAATTATCCGTTATACTTTCGTTTATAGATTTACTAATAAGTCTAACTAACTCTTAAATAAACTAGGACCCCTAGATAGTTCTATAATACTTTAAATACCTTTAGAATATCTATCGCAGGTTAGTATTAAATTCCTACCTTCAGTAATTCTAGCTCTATAATAAAAAGTCCGAACCTAAAAGTAAAGAAATCTAAATAAAAGATAATAGTAATAATAAAGAAGTTAATATTTCTACTACTAGTTACTATAACTATAGTATTAAAATTAATAAACCCGATAAATACTATAAGGACCGGAATAAATTAGAAGAATGGCTTATATAACTAGATATATACTTTATATTCTATTCTATATCTAAAAAGAAAAAAACCCTTTTTACTATATCCTATCTTTAAAGACGAGCCTAGTACTAGATAAAACCTCTCCTATACTAATATATAGACGACGAAGAAGATAATAAATATATCTTCGTATAGTTTATATAATTTAAGATAGCTATTTATAATACTTTTAGAATTTCGAATAAAATTCTAACCGCTAAATATATTATCTAATACCTTTAATAGAAAACCGTAGTATCGAAATACGCTATACGGTTTAAAGAATAGTCGCTACTAACGAAATAGAATAACGACGCCTTATATATAATATATAGATAAAGGCTAAAAGAACGAATAAAAGACGAATTTATATACGATAATCGAATATATAAAACCTTAAATAATCTAATTAAAATATCTATCGACTTCGATAATAAAATATATAATAGAGATATAGAAAAACGCTATAATAGAGGACTATAAATTAATACAGGATATTATTTTAGAAAATTATATAGAAGATAGCTATTAAATAAAAATACTGGAAATAGCTACTATAGATCTATATCTATAGAATCAGATTCTATATAATAGCGACGTAAAAGAAAGAACCCTAAAGATAGTAAAAGAAATAAAAATCCTAAAATATACTATAATTATAGTAAACCAGACTACTTCGCGAAAGAATATTAATTAAATAAGATATAGTAATAATAACTTAACGCTACGTTAAGGAAATCTAAAGACTAGTAAGAAATTATCTTAGAAAACGATAATAATAGTTCTAAACCCTAGGAAGCTAGCTCGGATAAAAAATTTATATTTATAGAAAACGATAAAATACTATAAAAAGCTATAATAAATAATACTTTACTATAAATATTAGTAAAACCTACTAGAAAAAGAACCGTTTCAAGATAAAAAATCGTAATAATAGAGGATATTAGACTAGTATACCTTTAAGTTCTTTATAATAAAAAACTAGTAAAAGAAGAATTTATAATAATCTATAAAGGATTTAAAAATATTTATAAAATATATATTAATAACGAATATCTATAAAACGATCAGTAGAATTAGGAAGTAAATAATATCGTCGATATATTAAAAAAGAGACTAGGAAGTAATATTTCTAAAAATAAAAATATCTCCGACCTAATATTATAATAGAATTATATAATAGTAGAAAACTAATATATACTATTTAGTTAAATCGCCTGCTATAATAACGATTGTAGAATCTACGGATCGGAAAAAAAAGGAGCTAGATAGTATCTATTAAAACTACGCCGACGTACTTCTATAGTATCTATTAAGATCGGAAGTTATAATACTTATAACTATTCTAGATATATTATCTATAGCAGATATAAATACTAGAAGAAATAGTAAAAAAGAAATAGAACTTTTAATTAGGACCTTTATAGATATATTTCGCAGGTAAACTACGAAGATAGAAAATATAAAAATATTAAAAATAACCCGGGAAAAGTTAGAATCTTAGAGCAATAGATATATTATAAATATATAACTTTATAGCTCGGAGAAAGTAACTAAATTTAGATAGCTATATATATATATTCGAGATTAAAATAATTATTAAAACTAATAATAGACTATAGAAGGTTAAAGTATTAATCGATTTAGATATAACCGGAAATTTCGTATTAGAAAATTTAGCTATAAGGAAAGAGTTCCTTTAGACTAAAAAAAAAGATATATATAATTTAATAGTTATTAATAAAAATAAAATACCGAATAGAGATAGAAAGATTATAAAAGAAAAAATACCGCTCTAAATAATAATTAACTAGTATTAAAAGAAACTTTAATTCGATATTATTCGAATAGCTAGCTATAATATCGTATTTAAAATATTTTAGTTAAAAGATTATAATCTAGTAATAGACTAGGAAAAAAAAGTATTTAGTTTCGAATAATACTTCTATATAGAAAGTATCTAGCCTATACCGAAGTAGCGATTTTAGATAGATAAAAAGTAAAATATAAAACGCGAATTTATAACTTTAAAAAAAGATAATTAAAAACTAATTAGATCCGATTTATTAGATACCGGTAAGAGTTAGCTAGAGTAAGAAAATAGAAATAGAAAGGAAAATTATAAACCTTTCGAAAATCCTATACTATCTAATAAAAAGTTAATAAAAAACCTATTAGAAAGGGTTCCAGATAAATATAAAAATTAGATAACTATAAAAGTACTACCTAAATATTAAATATAAAATTATAAAATCAGATTTAAACTAGGTAAATAATCTATATTTAGACCTATCTATCTATTATCCGCGACGGAACTCGAAATACTCCGTAGATATCTAGACGAAAATATAAAAAAGGGATTTATTAAAAAGTTTTAATTACTAGTAGAATATCCGATCCTCTTTATATCTAAAAAAGATAGAATACTCTGTTTATATATCGATTACCGAAAGCTAAATAATATTATAATTAAAAATCGATATCTATTACTAAATATTAGCGTATTCTAAAACAGACTTTCTAGAATAAAATATTTTATAAAACTCGACTTTCGAAAAGTATATAATTTTATATAGATAAAAGCCGGAAAAAAATAGAAAATAGCTTTCTGAATACGGTATAATTATTATAAATTTATAGTAATACTATTTAGATTTATATACGCCCCGGTAATCTATTAGAATATAATTAATAATATATTTAAAAAATATCTTAATATATTTATTATCGCCTACTTCGATAATATTCTGGTTTTTTCTAAAATATTTAAAGAATATAAGTAATATATTAGTAAAGTTCTTAAATATCTAGAAAGAAAAGATTTATATTTTAAACTAAAAAAATATAAATTCTATAAAAATAAAGTCGACTTTCTAGAATTTATTATAGAACGGAATAGACTATATCTCGATTCTAGTAAATTAAAAATTATTATAGAATAGAAAACGCTAATAAATATTAAAAAAATCTAAAAAATTTTCGGATTTATAAACTATAATTAAAAGTTTATAAAAAACTATTTTAAAAGAACTCTCGCTCTAATAGCTTTAATAAAAAATATCGTCGAATAGTATTAGAAAGAAAAAAAATAATAAGTATTCGAAGATTTTAAAAGGAAATATATAAAAGACCTAGTACTTATAATATTCGATTTAAAAAAACTATTATAAATAGAAATAAATTTATTAGATCTAGCTATAGATATATACCTTCTTTAGTAATACGATAGTAAATAGTACCCGGTAGTATATATATCTAGAAAATTATCGCTAGTAGAATAAAATTATAATATCTATAATAAGGAACTACTAGCTATAGTAGCTATACTAGAATAGTAAAGGATATATACCGAAAAATTACTAGAATTAATAATCTTTATAGACTATAAGAGCCTTTTATACTTTATAATAATAAAATAACTTAATTAATAATAAATACGATAGTCTAAACTCTTCGGTTAGTATAAATTTAAAATATACTATATTCTAGATAAAGAAAATAGAAAAATAAACGCTTTAAATCGAAGAAGTAATTATATAAAAACTAAAAAAGTTTTTAATAATAGTATTTTTAAAATTAATAGAAATAAATTACTATTAGTAAATTAGTATAAGATAAATATAATACTATATATATTCCGAAACGATTAGAAATAGTTTTTTATTAAAAAAAGAAAACTATAAATACTAGATAATAAAATCGATAAATATATTAAAAAGTACTATAATAGAATACTATAAAAGTATTTAGATAGAATAAAAATAATCTAATTTTTATAATAGTATTACTAGTTCCCTAATATAAAATAACGTATCGAAATATATATTAAAAGATAAATTAGTTATTAGTAAAATAAATATAGTATATATACTCGTTATAGAAAGATCTAGTATTAAAAACTATCGGACTTACTATAGAAGAAAGTTATATTAGACTTTATTATTAAACTCCCGAAATTAAAAAACCTGACGATAAATATAAAATATAACTCGATATTTAATATAGTAGATAGACTTATAAAATATATCTATATAATTCTATTAAAAGAAGACTTTATAATAAAATAATTTAGATTTATTATTCTAAATCGATTATTTAGATACTATAGACTGCTAGAAGTATTAATAAATAATAGAGATAAGCTTTTTACTTTAAATTATTAGAAAATCCTTATTTTTCTATTTAGTATTAAACTAAAAATATTAATAGCTTTCTATTTAATAACGGATAGATAGATAGAATATATTAACTAGATACTTAAATAATACCTAAAGTACTATATTAACGACGTTTAGAATAATTAGAATTTACTTTTACTAATAGTATAATTAAAATATAATATAAGAAAATCTAGTATAATAAAAGAAATACCGTTCTACGCCGATAATAGAAGAAATCTAAATCTATTTAGATAACCGCTACTATATAGATTAGTAGAGTTAATAATCGAAAAAGTCGATCTTTAAAAAAGAATCTACGGAAATATTCTAAAAATATAGAAATATTCGGGTAAATACTAGAATAAAAAGCGAAAAATAGTACTTTAGCTAAAAAAGGAGGATAAGATATACTTTCTTATAAAAAATCTAAAATTAAGGACTCTAAGTAAAAAATTTAACTATATTAAAGACGGACTATTTTTAATTAGAGAGATTAGAAAACCTCAGAACTTTAAATTTAATCTATTCAAGGACGTAAAAGTATATCCGATATTCTATATCTTTTAGAACCAGCCGATTCCGAAACGCCGTTATAACAGACGTTCAACTTCGAGATATAAGAGGAAGATATCTTTATAGTCGAAAAGATTCTATAATAGGAAGATCAGAACTATCTAATTAAATAGAAAAATTATTTTACTTCGGAAAATATCTAGAAATCTAAAGAATATTTAGTAAATTACTAGAAAACTCTATAATAGTTCTATTAAAAGGAGTTAAAGAAATTATTAACTAACCAGAATCGCTAAATAGGAGAATCTATTTAAAAACTATATTAATAAAAAGATTTAGATCTACGGAAAAAAACGGATCCGCGGTAATAACTTTATATTCTAATATTTCGATATTTTATAGTTTACTATTAACTATAATACGCTACTCCTCTTCTATATAATCTAATTAATAAAACAGACGCTATTACTTCGTAAATATTTTATATAATTCTTTCTTTAATTTTTTATATTTATCTTTAAAATAATACTAATATATAATATTTAATAGAATAAAGTTATAAAAATAAACTTATTTTATATAACCGATATACTTCTCGGAACCTTTACCGATACGATAGAATTTTCCCGACTAGAAATAATTTCGATAAAAATATATAGCTAATATATTAATATCTAATATTAAGTCTTTTTTATAATAGTTTTTAGTTAATAGTTATTTCTTTTTAACTATAATAAAGAAGGGATAATAGTTTTTCGGGATAAAAAATCTAAAGAAAAAACCTAGTATTATAAATATAAACGACGTACTTTCGGGAACGCGGTAGTATTTAGTATAATATAGGATTCCCTATTACGCTTCGATAGGTAGAAATATATAGGACGGCTTTAGTATTAATACTAAAGAGTATCTTAATAGTTTTAGTAAATAAATACCCTAAAATAGAGCTATTTTAGTTATTTTAGTTAATAAATAACCTAAATAGTAGAGGATTTTATTTATCTATATAGATCCCGAACTCGACGCCTTTATAGCTTATATTTAATTTATTGGTTATTACTATATACTACTCTAGTAATAAGACTAACTTATTTCTATATTAATTTAAAGTAATTACCCGTTATACCTCCGTTTACAGATATACTAATAAGTCCAACCAATCTTTGAACAAACCAGGACCTCCAGGTAGCTCTATAATAAATAGATAGCTTTTTTTATTAGTTATTAATATAGATATTAAATATTACTCCTATTAATCTTTTATAATTATTTATATAACGTAGACGTTTTATAATATTATAACCTTATTTTTATAACTCTACGAGAATAAATATTATAATCTACGCTAGAATACTTTTACTATTTAATAGTTCGAACTACGCCTACGGCTGTAGCTAGATTTGAATAAAACGTTTTCTAATATATAGAAACGTTATATTATTAGTCCGTTTATTCGATTAATAGATATAAATACTTCCGTAGAATCGTAGATATAGACTGGCCGGTTCGGGTCGGATTTCCGTCGAACCGTCGGATATCCGACTCGATTTTAGTAATTCGACCCGGATTTAATTTACTAAACGATCGAATCGGATTAGAAATTTAAATCCGACTTTTAAATTAGATTATAGATTTTAACTCGAAAATCCGATCTAAAAACCCGATCTAATACGATTTATATTTATATTTAATAGTTAAATATAAAAGTAATTATAGATGATATAATATAGTAATATATTCTATTTAATACTATTTTATATAATAGTTATCTAGAAATATTAGTTTATATATCGATACTAAATAAATAGTATTATTATATTCTAAATAATTCTATAAATATATATCTTTTCTTTAGAACTTTTAATTTTTTAGAATTTATTATTTACTAGTTATTATTATATCTTCGGCTATATTTCTAGATTCTATATTAACTTTTCAATAAACCAAGCGCCTTTCTGCTAAATAGTAATACGCTTAGTATAGATTACGGTAAATTAATAATTTATAAAAAATAAATATAGTCGGATATATATAGTAATATAGTAAAATAATATATTTATTTTTTAGAAATATCTAAAGTCTTTAATATATCGTTAGAAAAAATTAGAATTTAAAAATAGTATATTATAAAGGAAAAATTATATTTTAATACTAGAATTTTATTTTTATATACGATTTTAGCGTTTTAGCGGATTAAACCCGGATATCCGACTCTGATCCGGGTTCGAATCGGGTTATTTTATAGAAAAATTCGATTCGATTTAGATCGGATTAGTTAATTTGAATTCGAAATCCGATCCAACGGCCAGTCTATATAGATATAATACAATGTTTTTATAGCGTTTTCCTAAATCTTTTTAAAGTTTTCTAGACGTCTTTTAAATATTTTCTCGATTTCTATATATTTTTTTTATCTAAAAATCTTTTCTATTTAATTAGAAATTCGTCTATATCTTTTATTTATTAATTATATTTTTAATTTTATATTCTTTTTTTTTTAATAATATTAATTTCTCGTAAATAGTATATATACCGGCGCTTTTTTAAAAAGATCTATATAGAATTTCGAGAAAATTTCTATAGCCGAAAACTTTGAAAACGCTATAATTTTTTAAATATTTTCTATTTTAAAAACCTCTATATATAATTTATATAGTTTTCTATCCATTAGACGTTTTATATATAGTAATATTTTATTGCTTTTACTAATATTACAGTAATTTTCTCATTTATTTTTTAGATTTTTATTTTAACTTTATTCCAATTATTTTTTATTTTATTAATAAATATTTAAATAGTGGAATTTTTTAATTGTAAAAATAATTTTTATTTTAAAATTTTACTAAATAGTAATTTGTTCAATATAGTCTAAATATTTTTATTATATAATTAATTAATCACTTTTTATTCTATTGGAAAAAATTTAATCTAGTTTTTTTTTCTAAATAGTAGATTTTTAGATATATTTCTAATATTTAGTTTATCTTTTCCGTTTAACTATCCGTCTAAAGATAGAATATAATTAATATTATCTATTTTATTCCAACTATTTAAATTAATTCTTTTATAATTGTTTAAATAAATAGTTTATCTCTATCGGATATAAACTTTTCCGAAATTTTATTTTTATAAAAAATTGTTTTTAATAATAGAAATAATAGCTATTTTTCTACTATTTCAATTTTATATAATTTAAATTTAATTTATTTTTATCAATTTATCTATTTTTATTATAATTATATTATAGAAAATTTAGATTATCGGATCGATAGATTTTGGGACATCAATTATAAAATATATTATAATTTATTAATATTGTTCCTTCGATATCTAAATCGATTATAATTTTTCTATTAATTTTAACTATTTTATATTCCGGTTCATATTATAAGTACGTACGGCGTGACTTCGGGAACGTAGTAGTATTTAGTATAGCACCGGAACTCCTTATTACGCCTAGATAGGTAAAAAGAACTTGGTATTATTATCTTAGTTATCTTAGCGAGTAAGGTACCTAAGAAAGGTATTTTAGTTATTTTAGCGAGTAAGGTACCTAAGGAAGGTATCTTAGTTATCTTAGCGAATAAGGTACCTAAGGAAGGATATTTTAGTTATCTTAGCGAGTAAGGTATCTAAGGAAAGAAAGATTTTATTATCTATATAGATTCCGAACTCGACGCCTTTATAGCTCGTATTTAATTTATTAGTTATCGCTATATACTACTCTAGTAATTAAACTAATTTATTCTTATATTAATTTAAAGTAATTACCTATTATACCTCCGTTTATAGATATACTAATAAGTCTAACTAACTTTTAAAGATACTAGGACCCCTAGGTAGCTCTATAATACTTTAAATACCTTTAGGATATCTATCGTAGGTTAACGTAATACCTCTACTCTAAGTAATTCTAACTTTATAGTAAAGAAGTCCGAATCTAAAGGAAAGGAAATCTAAATAGAAAATAATAGTAATAATAAAGAAGTTAGTACTTCTACTACTAATTACCGGTTATATAGTATTAAGGTTAATAAACCTAATAAATACTATAGGAATTATAATAAACTAAAAGACTGGCTCGCGTAATTAGAAATATACTTCGTATTCTATCTAATATCTAAAGAAAAGAAAACCTTCTTCGCCGTATCCTATCTTCGGGGACGAGCCTAGTACTAGATAAAACCTATCCTTCGCTAATATATAGATAATAATAAAAATAGTAATAATATCTTTATAAGGTTCGTAAAGTTTAAGAAAGCTATTTATAATATCTTCAGAATTTTAAACGAAATACTAACTACTAAACGCTTTATTTAATACTTTTAGTAGAAGACTGCCGTATTAAAGTATACTATAAAACTCTAAAAATAGGTACTATTAATAGAATAGAATAACGACGTTCTATATATAATATACCGAAGAGGATTTAAGAAATAAATAAAGGATAAACTAATACGCGATAGTCGAATATACGAAACCTTAGATAATCTAATTAAAATATCTATCGACCTCGATAATAAACTATATAAAAGAGATATAGAAAAACGCTATAATAGTAGACCGCGAAGTAATACTAGACGTTATATAGGTAAACTATATAGAAGATAGCTACTAAGTAAAAGGATCGGAGATAGCTACTATAGACCTATATTAATAGAACTAGACTCGATATAATAGCGACGTAAAGGGAAGAACCCTAGAAATAATAAAGGGAATAAGAATCCTAAGATATACTATAATTATAGTAAATTAGGCTACTTCGCGAGAGAGTATCGATTAAGTAAAGTATAGTAACGACAGTTTAACGCTACGCTAAGGAAAGAATCTAAGGACTAGTAAAAAGTAATTTTAGAAAATAAAGACCGAATCTCTAAATTCTAAAAAGCTAGCTCGGATAAAGAATTTATATTTATAGAAAACGATAAAGTACTATAGGAAGCTATAAATAATAACGCTTCGCTATAAATATTAACTAAATCTAGCCTAGTATAGAAAAAGTTCTTCGGGAATTTTAAAAAAGAATATACTTTTAAACAGGTACCTATTCTAGAAGGAATATAATTTACTATTATAGAAAGACTGAAAATCCTTTACCCTAGAGTAATAAACGATAAGGAGCTAGTAAGGAAAAGATTTAAAAAAATCTATAAAAGATTTAAAGCCGTTTATAAAATAAATATTAAAAACGAGTACCTATAGAACGACCAGTAGAATTAAGAAGTAAATAATATTATTAATATATTAGAAAAAGAACTAGAAAGTAATACCTCTAAAAATAAAGTTATTTCTAAACCGATAATATAAAGAATAAACGTAATAATAGAAAATTAATATGTACTATTTAGCTAGATCGTATATTATAATAACGATTATATAACCTATAAGTTAGAAAAATAAGGAACCGGATAGTATCCGTTAAAACTACGCCGATAAACTCCGGCGACGCCTATTAAAATCGGAAGTTATAATACTTATAAATATTCTATATATATTATATACGATAGATATAAATACTAGAAGGAATAGTAAAAAAAGAAGAAATAGAATCCTTAACTAGAATCTCTATAGATATATTTTATAAGTAAACTATAAAGATAAGAAGTACGAAAATATTAAAAATAACTCGGGAAAAGATAGAATCTCGTAGTAATAGGTATACTATAAACGTATAACTTTATAGCCCGGAAAGAGTAACTAAATTTAGCTAGCTATATATTTATATTCGAGATTAAAATAATTATTAATACCGATAACGGACTATAAAAGATTAAAGTATTTATTAATTTAGATATAACCGGAAATTTTATATTAGAAAACTTAACTAAAAGGAAAAGGTTCCTTCGAACTAAAAAAAAGGATCTATATAATTTAATAGTTATTAATAGAAATAAAATACTAGAAGGAGATAGGAAGGTTATAGAAGAAACGATACTATTCTAAATAATAATTAACTAGTACTAAAAGAAACTTTAGTTTAATATTATTCGGATAGCCAGCTATAATATTATATTTAAAATACTTTAGTTAAAGGATTATAATCTAGTAATCGACTAGGAGAAAAGAGTATTTAGCTTTAAATAATATTTCTATATAGGGAGTATCTAGCCTACGCCGAAATAGTATTTTCGGATAAATAAAAAGTAGAATATAAAGTACGAACTTATAATTTCGAAAAAGAATAACTAAAAACTATTTAAATCCGACTCGTCAGATACTAGTAGAGGTTAGCTAAATTAATAAAATAGAGATAGAAAGGAAAATTACGAACCTTTTAAGAACCCCGTACTATCTAATAAGAAATTAAAGGAAAATCTATTAGAAAAGGTTCCAGGTAAATATAAAAACTAGATAAACTTATTTTAGGAAAAAGTAACTACTAAAATACTATCTAAATATTAAATATAAGATTATAAAATAAGATTTAAACTAAGTAAATAATCTACGTTTAAATCTATCTATCTATTATCTATAATAGAGTTTAAAATACTCCGTAATTACCTAGACGAAAATATAAAAAAGAGATTTATTAGAAAATCTTAATTACTAGTAAGATACCCGATCCTCTTTATATTTAAAAAGGACAGAATACTCCGCTTATATATCGATTACCGAAAGCTAAATAATATTATAATTAAAAATCGATATCTACTACTAAGTATTAGCGAACTCTAAAATAGACTTTCTAGAATAAAATATTTTATTAAATTCGACTTTCGAAGAATATATAATCTTATATAAATAAAGGCCGGAAAAGAATAGAAAATAACTTTTCGAATATAGTATAGTTATTATAAATATATAGTAATACTATTTAGATTTATAAATATCCCGGTAATATATTAGAATATAATTAATAACGTACTTAAAAAATATCTAGATATATTTATTATTACCTACCTTAATAATATTTTAGTTTTTTCTAAAATATTTAAAGAATATATATAATATATTAGTAAAGTTTTCGAATATCTAGAAGAAAGAAATTTATATTTTAAACCAGAAAAGTATAAATTCTATAAAGAAAAAGTCGACTTCCTAGAATTTATTATAGGACGAAATAGATTACGTATTGATTCTAATAAGCTAAAAGCTATTATAGAATAGGAGACTCTAATAAATATTAAAAAAATCTAGAGTTTTTTCGGATTTATAAATTATAATCGAAAGTTTATAAAAAACTATTTTAAAAGAGCTTTTACTTTTATAGCTTTAATAAATAATACCGCCGAATAGTAATAGGGAGAAAGAAAATAATAAATATTCGAAGATTTTAAAAAGAAATATATAAAGGACCTAGTACTTAAAATATTCGACTTAATTAAACTATTATAAATAGAAACGGATTTATTAGATCTAGCTATAGATATATACCTTCTATAATAATACGATAGTAAATAGTACCTAGTAGTATATATATCTAGAAAATTATCGCTAGTAGAATAGATTTACGATATCTATAATAAGGAACTACTAGCTATAGTAGTAATACTAGAATAATAGAGAGTATACGCCGAAGGATTACTAGAGTTAATAATCTTTATAGACTATAAAAATTTTCTGTACTTTATAACGATAAAATAATTTAATAAAAAATAAATACGATAGTCTAAATTTCTCGGTTAATATAAGTTTAAAATATACTATACTTTAGATAAAGAAAATAGAAAAATAGATATTCTAAGTCGAAGAAGTAATTATATAAAAATAAAAGAAATTTTTAGTAATAGTATCCTTAAAATTAATAAAGATAGATTATTATTAGTAAACCAGTATAAATTTAGTATAACGCTATATATATTTAGAGACGACTAAAAATAGTTTCCTATTAAAAAAGGAAAACTATAAATATTAAATAATAAAATCGACGAATATATTAAAGAGTACTATAATAGAATACTATAAAAGTATCCAGGCGTAATAAAGATAATATAACTTTTATAATAATATTACTAGTTTCCTAATATAAAGTAATACGTCGAGATATATATTAAAAAATATCTTAGTTATTAATAAAATAAGTATAGTATATATACTTATTATAGAGAGATTTAGTATTAGGAACTACCGGACTTATTATAGAAGGAAGTTATATTAGACTTTATTATTAAACTCCTAAAATCGAAAGATCTAATAATAAATATAGAATATAACTCTATACTTAATATAGTAGATAGACTTACGAAATATATCTATATAATTCTAACTAGAGAAGATTTTATAGTAGAATAATTTAGATTTATTATCCTAGATCGATTATTTCGATACTACAGATTACTAGAAGTACTTATAAGTAATAGAAATAAACTCTTTACTTCGAACTATTAGAAAACCTTTATTTCTCTATTTAGTATTAAATTAAAAATATTAATAGCTTTTTATCCGATAATAGATAGATAAATAGAACGTATTAACCAGATACTCGAATAGTACCTAAAGTATTATATTAATAACGCCTAGGATAATTAGATTTCGCTTTTACTAATAATATAACTAGCGCTTAATATAAAGGAATCAAGTATAATAAAAGAAATACCGTTCTATACCGATAATAGGAAAAATCCGAATTTATTTAAATAACCGCTACCTTATAAGTTAGTAGAATTAGTAATTTAAAGAGTCGATATTTAGAAAAAAATCTACAGAAATATTCTAAAAATATAGAAATAATCGGGTAACTACTAGAATAAGAAACGAAAAATAGTACTTTAGCTAAAAAAGAGAGATAAGGTATACCTTTTTATAAAAAATCTGAAAATAAAGATTCTAAGTAAAAAACTTAACTATATTAAGGTCGGACTATTTTTAATTAAATAGGTTAAAGGACTTTAGAATTTTAAATTTAATCTACCTAGAGACGCTAAAATATACCCGGTATTCTATATATTTCTTTTAGAACCAGCCGACTCCGGAACGCTGTTATAATAGACGTTTAACTTCGAAATATAAAAGGAAGATACTTTTATAGTCGAGAAGATCCTATAATAGAAAGGTTAGAACTATCTAATTAAGTAAAAAGGTTACCTTACCTTAGAAAATATTTAGAAACCTAAAAAATACTTAGTAAACTACTAGAAGGCTCTATAATAGTTCTACTAAAAGGAACTAAAGAAGTTATTAACTAGCCAGAATCGCTAGGAAGTACGATCTATTTAGAAGCTATATCGATAAAAGGATTAAAATCTATAGAAGAGAATAGATCCGCGGTACCTTTATATTCTAATACCTTAAAATTTTATAGCTCGCCGTTAACTATAATACGCTACTCCTCTTTAATATAATTTAATTAACGAAGTAAACGCTATTACTTTATATATATTTTATATAACTCTTTCTTTAGTTCTTTACGTTTATCTTCTAAACGACGCTAGTACGTAGTATCTAATAGAGCAAGGTCGTAAAGATAGGCTTATATAATATACTTAACGTATTTCTCGGAACTATTACTAACGCGATATAACTTCCCTAACTAGAAATAATTCTAATAAAAATATATAGCTAATATACTAATACCTAATAATACGACTTTCTTATAACGCTCTTTAGTTAATAGTTTCTTTTATTTACCTATAAAAGGAAGGAACGAGGGATTTTCGGAACGAAAATTCTAAAGAAAGAACCTAGTATTATAAGTACGTACGGCGTAACTTCGGGAATATAGTAGTATTTAGTATAGTACCGGAACTCCTTATTACGCCTAGATAGATAAAAAGGACTTAGTATTATTATTTTAGTTATTTTAGCGAGTAAAGTACCTAAAGAAGATATTTTAGTTATTTTAGCGAGTAAAGTACCTAAGGAAGGTATCTTAGTTATTTTAGCGAGTAAGGTATCTAAAAAAGGATATCTTAGTTATTTTAGCGAGTAAAGTACTTAAAAAAAGGAGGATTTTATTATCTATATAGATCCCGAACTCGACGCCTTTATAGTTCGTATTTAATTTATTAGTTATCGCTATATACTGCTCTAGTAATTAAACTGACTTATTTTTATATTAATTTAAAGTAATTACCCGTTATACCACCGTTTATAGATATACTAATAAGTCTAACCAACTCTTGGAAATACCAGGACCCCCAGGTAGCCCTATAGCAGTTCATCTTTTATATATTTTTTTAAAAATTTTTATATTTTTATTTTTTTAGATTCGTTTTATTAATTTTATAATTTTTTAATATTCCGTTATTCTAGAGTTATAGATTTATTAAATAATATTTTTAATTTCTTTAGATCTTTTTACTTTTTCTAAAACTTCTCTATTTTTTTATAATAAGAATTTTTTTATTTTTTATACTATTTTATAGTCTATTTTCGGATTAAAGATATCGGTAATAATATTATTATTATCTTTATTATATTTTATTTTAAAACCGTAATAAATTATTCTTTAAATCTATTTTAATTACTTTTAGTTAAAATCTTTATCTATTAAAAGTAATAGAAATTTCTTATAGTCTATATAGACTTTTATTTTCTTTATTATTTTTTAATATTGGATTTTCTAGTATATAAAATCTACTATAATAACTAATGTTTTTTTATTTTTTATTATATAGATAATTTCTATACAAGTTAATTTCTTTAAATAATAATTTGAAAATCTATCTTTTTAAACTATATATATCTCTAGTACTCGATCCAGAATATCTATATATAGTATTATCTATTCGTTTTAATTAAATATTTTTGGATTTTTTTATTTATAAAATTTTATTATCGACTTTAATATACTAGAATTACTTATAGTAATATAACAAATCTATTAATAGAACGGATTCTTTTTTATAATCTTCTATTATATTTTAATAATATTTTATTAATTATGGAAAACTTTATTTAATCGTTTTATTTTTTAGTATAAATTTATTTTTAATTATCTTTAATTTACTTACTTTTATTTCGATATTTTCTGATTTTATTATAAAATCTAGGAAAGGTTTTTTTTTTTAAAAAAAATTCTAATTTTTTTTCGTTTATTTTAAAATTGTATTTTTAATATTATTTTAATATTTTAGTTATATATTATTTAAATTTTTTTTTCGTATTCGAAAACAATGGTATATTATCTATATATATTATAACGAAACAACTAAAATTGTTATATAATATTTTATTTACTATTTATTATCGTATTATAGATATATTTTTTTATTTAGAAAATATTATAAAATATTCGAATAGTCTATATTTTAAACTAAATACTATCTTCTATTTTCTTTTTTCTTTAATTTTTAAAAGATTAAAATCGTCCTTTAGATCGAGTTTTATAAACGATTTAATTTTTTCTATTCTATTTTTTAAATCTATAAAAAAAAAGAAGATATTTAATATTTTATATAATTATATATATATACTATTAATCATTCGGATTTTTAATTTTAGTCTTTTACGAATTTAACGCTAGAGGCGCTAAGTCGATCAGATTACGCAATTATTTAGTATTCAAGTATTTTACCGAAAACTCGAATTAAAGATTCCCGAAGGAGTTAGATCTGGACTAAAACCTAGAAGGAAACCGTAATCTATTTAATTTTAATTAACTTAATTTCCTTCGATCGATCGGGCTAGGCCGAGACGATCTACTATCTAGTCTTTCTATATTTTAAACCTCTATAAAAATCGACTAGGGTCGATAGAAAAAACTCAAGTATTAGGTTAGCCTTCGAGGGATTCGAACCCCCGACCCGTCGGATTAACTCCGTTAACTCCGAAGAACGCTGGATCCGCCGGGCCTCCAGATCACGCAGCGTTACCACTGCGCCATTCAGACCTTTATATAATTATATCAAATCTTTTCTAGTCGATATAGAATTGAAAATTTTTTTTTAATATAAATATAATCGGTTATTTTATTTCTATATTTTTTTAAATCTTTAACTATTTATTATTAAATCTATAGATTAGTCTAGCTTTTAGTTTTTTCGAATTGTTTATAATAATTTTATAATCTTTTCAAATAAAAATCGGTAATAGTAATCAACTTTTAAATTTTTTAATATATTATGGAATTTTATTTATAGCTATTAATTTCTTTTTAGTCTACTATTTCTAGATAAAGATATTATAAAGCTTTTTTATTTCGATTAATCTTTTAGATATTTTAAAAAGATAGCTTTTTATCTTTATTTATATTAATATCTATTCGATTTTTAGATTCTGTTTTATAAACTAGAAAATACCGAAATATACTTCCTTCTATATTTTTATAATATCGAAAATAATTTTATTTTTATATTTATTATACTATATCTGGAATAGCCTAATTTAAAACTAGATTTTCGGAATTTCTATTTTATTAATGGTTTCTATAAAATAAAGTTCTATTTTTCCAACGAAAATAATATAGAAATTTTTAATATAATCTTCTAATATAATATTATTTATTGTTTTCTAATCGACTAGCGTTTTAGTAGGTTATCCGAATATCGAAAGATAAATAAAAGTTTAATTTTTATCTATTTTTCGGAATTATTAAAGTACAATATTTCTATATATTAAAGAGTTCTATATTCGAGCCTAGCTATAGCTATAGATAAGATCTAAACTATTAAATAGTAAAGAAATTCTAGTATAGATTATTATTTCTAGTCCCGTATAGTAATAAAAGTAAAATTATAATATTATAAAACGTCTTTATTATATAGATAATGATAAATTATAAATAGATATTATTTAGTAATTATATTAATAACTAACGAACAAAACTATCTACTAGACTATAAAAGGTAATATATATAGTAATAAGACCGATATATCCGATAGAGCCGATCTATTAAACGGAGGCGGCCCTACAGCCCGAACGACTCTAACTAGACTAAACTATTAGTCCGTTTATCCGATTAAAAAATGTAAATACTCTCGTGAAATCGTGGATATAACAGTTAGTAAAAATCGTTTAAAAAATTTAAAGCAGATCGTCGAAAAAACTAAAGAACGAAAAATTTCGACCGTGTTAGAAGATATATCTAATCTATTAAAATATCAGATATTATCAAAATCGATGAAATTAACAGCGTGCCGCAGCGGCAACTTTCGTTAAATACTATATAATCTTGATATTACAAATAATTCAATATTTATTAAAAATCGTCGATTAGATCAATCGATTAGAAACAAATATCGAATATCTTCTAAAGATCCAATTAGACTGGCCGTCGGATCGGATTAGAAAATTCTACGGTTCGATTCGAATCGAATCTCGGATCGGATTATATAATCCGATTCTATCCGACTAATCTGCTAAGTTTATATAATTCGTATAACTCTAGTATAAAGATTATACGAATTATTTAAAAAAAATTCTAATTAATTAGCTACGCTAGCTAGAAAGGTTCTAGTTGGATTAAATATATTATTTAAATATATTATTTATAGAGTATAATTAGAAATATTAAATGAGTTATATTTAATTATCAATTAATACTTAGCGGATTTCTATCGGGTTTTCGGATTCGATTCGAACCCGATCGTTTAACGGGTCGAACCGGTTCGACTCGCTAAAAAATCGGATCGGATTATAGAATTCGACGGAAATTCGATCCGAAGTAGCCAGTCTAGATCCAATCCAGCTATCAAGGAATTATAGAAATCCAAAAGTAAATAATCAATAAATTAAATATCAAATTTGATAAAATAAAAAAAGGAATCGACTATTTATTAATTAGATCGGCGAAACTAAAATGAAATCTCGAGAAAATACTTCTATCGACGAAGTAGAAAATAGAAAAAAGAGTAGAAAAAAGTCGGATATTTTGAAACTAAAAAAATTAAAAATTATAGTTTTAAAATATAGAAATTAATAATCATTACCAAATATAATAACAATAGTATTAAAAAAAGCGATTTAATTATATCATTTCCCGCGTAGTCGGTCGTATAGCTATTTTATCGAATTATATTCTATTATAGATATATTTATATCTTTTTTCGAATTTAATTTATATATTAAAGATATTATCTTTATAGTAAATCTAGTTTATAAATTTTTAAAAGTTCTTCAGCCTTGATATTATAAAAAACCAATAAATTTACTGAAATTCTATAATCTACTTTTAAAAGAATATTATATTAGCGATTTTATGATTATCATCTCTAGTATTCTAAATATCGTTAATATATTTAAATTCGATTAAATTAAATAGATATCTTATATCAATAATAATATATAGTAAAAAAAGTTAGATTTCAATTAAAAAATATAAGTAATTTATTTTAAAAACAAATTAAAATCTATATAGCGAGATTATTATAAAATTATTATCTAAACGATAAATTATATAGTTTATCTATTTGGATATAATATCTACTCTATTAGAACCAGCGTATTTTAGTAACGGCTATATTCTATAAAATTTTGTAATTTTAAAGATTTTACTTCTCGTAATTTTTAATCAATAGGATTATACATCCACATCCACTCGTCCCACAGAGATTCATGTCCGCTATACTCACTTTCCACCAGCGTACAGCTGTATATTACTACCACGTGAGTCATAATCTTTTACTCGACTATCGGCTGCCTGTAGAGAACCAGGCTTTTGCAATCTCTTCGTTCGGAATGCTAGAAACTGTAGATCCAAGTATGGGCATGGAATATATCAGCACACGCTACCATGCCAGCTGAGGTCGCATCTAAGCCATGTAATCATGCAGAGCACCTCCGCTTTGGCTTCGGAGGGTGTAAGGGCATATGTCAGGATCTGTCCGCAATCCAGTGGCCCGAACCTTGATTTCTCACCCAACCACGCAAGATCAAGGCGTTAATGGGATTATTTCTTGTTAAGGCAGCTAGAATGTAGATCTCGTTTCAGCCGTATGCACAATATACATGAGCTCAATTGTTTTGCACGAATCACCCGTAGCATTAACACAGCCGATCCAAAGAGAAGGGCGACAGTCGATCCAAAGGATGAGCAGTGTTGTACATGAGCTCAACTGTTTTGCACGAATCACCCGTAGCAGTAACACAGCCGATCCAAAGAGAAGGGCGACAGTCGATCCAAAGGATGAGCAGTGTTGTACATGAGCTCAACTGTTTTGCACGAATCACCCGTAGCAGTAACACAGCCGATCCAAAGAGAAGGGCGACAGTCGATCCAAAGGATGAGCAGCGTGCATACACTACTGCATGATATCAGGAATGGATTCTGAGTTGCGTTAACTCAGATCCTGCTGTTCAAGGCTGACTTGAGCCGCGGCTGAAAATTTGACAGGCATTAAATCTCTGTCTTGCCCAGGAGAACCCCCGAGACCGAAGGTTGCTCAGCTTCATCCATACAAGCGATCAAAGTCCCAGATGGCAAGCCAACAGCAGGAAGTCCTACTTAAAGACGCCGAACCTGGCCGCCAGGAACCCCAATCGTCGTCAAACCGTCATAGATCTACCTTTGCTGATGTATGGCGGAAATGGTGGGGACTGGAACTTACCTCACTCCTCCTGGGAGTGGCCTCTATCGTCGCGTTATACGCTTTTTTAAAAAACCGTGACGGCAAGACAGCTCCACGAAATAGTGTCGTCGCTGGGGTCAATATCACCTTGAATACCGTTGTGTCCATCTTGGCGACGATTGGAAAAGCTACCCTAGTGCTGGCGGTCTCGGAGTGCATTAGTCAATTGAAATGGACCTGGTACTTGAACAAGTAAGTCAACTGTGGAGCATCTCCACCGCGTTGTCACCCCTTCACCTCTTGAGGCCCTCCTGGTCGTCTAAAAGGAGTAATACTGACTCCCTCCTGTCCTTAGACACAGACGCCTTGAAGACTTGGATGTATTTGACGGCGCCAGCCGCGGCGCCTGGGGTGGGCTTGAGCTGTTGTGGAAGATCAATATACGGTAATTTCGAAGCTCTGAACCCCATCTAAAAACGTAGGGTTGACCATTCGCATAGCCAGATTGCCTCGTTTGGCGCTTTGCTTGTCGTCGTTGGACTTCCAGTAGTCCCTTTATCTCAACAATTGGTTCAGTACGATGTGCGAAACCAACCCATCCCAGGTCAACCAGACACCGCTAGCCTTCTCACTGCGATTTGCTGGCATGATTCAAGTACGGACGACGGGGCTGCTTTTGGTCAGCACCGTCATTTGACTTCATCTTTTGGATAGAGCTGACACAACCTTCAGTACAATACGGATTGACGCAAGACGAACAACCGCTTGAAACGCCCTCCCCTCCGCTATTGATGAAAGCCGCTATTCTGAATGGACTGTACGCGGGGACCACTACTATCGACCATATTCAGCCTACATGTCCAGGCGGCAACTGCACCTATCCGGACTATCGCTCCCTGGCGATTTGCACTCGGTCCGCAGATGTCTCCTCACACCTTAAACATAAGAACGCCTATGCCGATGATTCGCCTGAAATTACCCCAGACAATTTCAACGTGTGGCAATGGTACCTCACCGATTCCAATTATTTGATCAACGATGGGACGAACCTGTTCAGCCTAAGCTCAGCAGCTAAGAAGAACCCAATCAAATACCATGAATATAGTACTTCACCATCGGTGGCATTGGATTTCAGCCAGTCCATCGCATTCAAAGATAGCTCCGCCCCCGTCGCAGATGTATTCGTGATCTATGCAGCGTCGAAGGATTCGAAGGACAAGGACAAAATTGGTGCGTTGGAGTTCTTGCTAGAATGGTGTGTGCAGAGCTATACTACCACAGTAACCAACGGAACGGCCACAACAGAGAGACATGAAGCAGTCAGTAATTTCTCCGTGCCAGGTAGCGTCAAAGGAATCCCCCAAATGAGTCTAAAGGATGGGGATTATCGCGATTTTACGCTTGGGGCCGGGACTCTCGAATTCTATCAGAACTACTTTCGAGACATCTTTCAAGGCAAGGCGTGGCGCGTCGGCAATCCTACCCAGCTCTATGTCAGCAATGACGCAACACAGGTTCTCTTTCAACCGGTCAATATCTTCGGGCAGACAGTTAATGGTGTGGATGTCACCCCCAACCAAGGTGGTGGCATGGATGAGTTGCAGAAGATCTTTGACAACATCGCTGTGGCCATGACGAATGTGTAAGCAACTCGCGCCGTCTTTAAGTATGTCGGCTGCTAATCATCCTCTTTCGCGTAGCATCCGAACCAACTATAATAACGCCTCAACCACCACCGAGTCCGAGGACAACTTTAACCCACTGATTAACGGCTCGATATGGGTCCAGGAAACATATGTTAAAGTTCAATGGGGCTGGATCGCCGCACCCATCAGTCTCCTAGTGGGCAGCGTGCTTTTCGTGCTTGGAGTCATCATCTCATCCTTATCTTGTGACCATCGACAGAGACCCGAGGTGTGGAAATCGTCGAATCTTCCTCTCCTGAAGGCGCTGGAAGGAGATCTTTATCAAGAAGGCCCAAGTGGTATGAAGAGTCCAAGATCGATGGAGGAATGGGCGAAGCAAGTGCCGGTAAGGTTAACAAGGGATGCCGATGGAAATAGTTGGAAATTGGTGAGGCATTGGGGCGGGGAGAAGTCTGAAAACCAGGACGATAATTAAGAAGCCGGAGCTAAGCCTAGTCAAGCAATACTGCCAAGCCTACAAGAAGAGAACCGTGATAAATGCCTACAAAAAACGAAAAAGGCAGCGTCCTCGCTACAAAATTAAGCGCCAGCGAGCTTGAAAGTAATCGACAGTAACTCGAATCTGACATGGACTTGGCATTCTTGGCGTCACGTGACTTCGCGGGCTGGTGGCTAGTCTGGCCGTTTTGTCGGGTTTCGAACCCGGATCGGAGGAATCGACCCGAGTTTCTAACCGTATTAGGAAGTAGATTAACTTTAACTAGTAATTTTAACGCGTTAGCCACGTTTGTCGCGAAGTCGGATCGCTATTTTAAACCGAAGTGGCCAGTCTACTGGTGGCTTTGTAAAAACTTTCGCGTGCTACTATATTTAGTTCTTTAGCTTTTAAAATTTCGTTAATCAAGTTTCTATAATTATTAGCTAGATTCGAACGTAACGCCTTTTGATATATAGAAACGTTACAAAAAAATTATCTTTAGATAAATTTATTTAATTATTTGTTTTAGCTTTGGTACCCGGTAAATCAATGGTTCGATAAATAAATCAAGCGTTAGTATACCAGTATTGAATATACGGTAGCAGAATTTATATCTTAGTTTAGATAATATAAATAACGATTCTATAGAATTTTAATTTAAATTTACTTAGTAATATAACGTATCTTTCTACCGATAATTTAACTAACGTAGAAATTTTTATAGATAAATATATCTCGCAGTTATCGCTTCTTTTTCTTTTACTAGTAATATAAACCTTTCGTAAATATTATAGTTTACTAAAACCTTTTATATACGTATATATTCTCGTAATAGCTATACTGTAATTAAATTAGATAGTAGTACTTTTCTATATCCGTAATAACTATATCTACCTGCGCGGTCGTCGACTATCTTGTTATAGCTAGAGTAATCTATTCTATCTTCGATAAGGATTTCCTCCTTACTGCTTTTAAAACGCGCTATCCGATTTTCCTACCTCTTTTTAATCTAATCGACCGGGTAAAGCTTCTAGCTATAATAGCTAGCGTACTAATAGACGATTCTATAGCTAGCGACCTTTTTAAAGTTATACGGGCTAAAAAGTACTTTAATAGTTTAGCGGAGCGTTTAGATACGGGTTATATAATAATTATAGGCGAGATAATAGACGTAGATAATTACTTTATAGTATAGTAGATAGATATAGCGGAAATATTAGAAGCTAATAATTATATATAACGTCGAAAAAGAAATAGTAGAAGATTCGTAATCGAATAAAAAAGGAAATAGTTAAATAGAAGTAATTAACTACGCTATAAACCTTGCCTAACGAATATACCTTTAGCTGTAAAGATTTCTTTATATATATAGTATAATAATCGTTGCCGTATATAACGTTAATAGAATATATATATATATATATATAAAAACTCAATATAATTTCAAATAGAAGCCTTCCAAAGAAAATCTTTAGATAAATAATAAATAAAATAAATAAATATTTGAATAAAAAAATATTAAATAATCTATATAATTTTCAGTAATTATAAAAGATTTCGAAGGAACTATTTTTTATTTATTGAATTTTTATAATTATTAATCTATTTAACTTTATTTACTTTCGAAATTTCCATTTAAATTAATATTTAGACAAATTTTTAACTATTTAAATCTAGCCGGACCTAGATTAATCTTTCTACTAGCGTATTAAAGAAACGAATATTCGGAAAATACGAATATTTTTTTAAATTTAAACGTTTTAATTAATTTAGTTCTATAATATTAGAAAGAATTAATAAAATTACTAATTTAATAAAGCTGTTTTTAATAGTTCGAATAGACTGGCTACTTCGGGTCGGATTTCTATCGAACCGTCGGAAACCCGACTCGCTAAACGGTCGGATCCGGGTTAAATTCGGGTTAAATCCGGATACCCGCGAAATTTTCTATATATATAATAAGTCTATATATATATTATTTATTTAACTTTAATATAGATAATATATTAAACTAAAATATTTAATTTAACTAGAATCTTTCTAGCTAGCGTAGTTAATTAATTAAAATATTTTTAAATAACTTATATAATTTTTATACTAGAATTATATAATTTTTATAGATTTAATAGATTAGTCGGATCGGATCGGATTATATAATCCGATCCGGGATTCGATTTAAATTAAACTATAGAATTTCCTAACCCGATTCGAGTCGGGTCGGATTAATTAATCCGGGGTCGAAATCCGACTCGACAGCCAGTCTAAATTCGAGTTTTCGGTAGAATCTACGACGTCTATATTAAAATAAAGATAACAAATAGTAGAAATTATTATATTAACGATTATAAATGTAGAATTCTATATTTAGTTTCTAATAATATCTATAGTCTTTTTTTACTATTATAAAAAGGCTATAAATATTTCTTTCTAAATTATAATAACTATTTACGCTTTAATTAAATTCTATTAATAAAAACTAAAAACAACTATTATTTAGTCTTAATCTACTAGAAGAAAGTTATTGATATTAAAACTAATATAAAATTTAAAGCTATTTATTCAAATAATATTCTAGAATTTTTAAAATAGATAAAAAAATAGTATATTTCTACCCGCGTTTTATATTAAACTACCGAACTAAATTATTTTAAATAAAATGATGGAATAGAGTAGTATAATTATATTATTGAAAATAATAATCGAATTATATTAAATAGAGCTAATCTACTAATAGAATTCTAGTTCGATATAACGGAATCGGATAAATATATTAAAAACCGAATGGAAAATAATTCTAAGATTAATAGATAATTTATTCCGCGAAACGAGATATTTAATAGAATTAGATTTATAATTAATTTTATTAAAATTTTGAAATATAAATACTATTTTTTCGTATCGTTAAAATTATTATTAATAGATAGTAGAAAAGATAAATTAATAGATTAAAGTAAAATATATATTTTTTTCGGCTATAATAATAAAACTAACATTTTGTATTATCTAGAAATTTTTAATATAAAGTCGATAACTAAAGTTTATATTATTATATTGGCCGAAAATTTAAAAAGAAAAAATATCGAATTTAATTTTAATATCTAGATATATAATAAACTTTAAAAAAAATCTTTTAGACGATTTCTAAAAGTAACTATTACTACGTTCGTTAGTATAATTACTATACTAGTCGACGTTTAAACCGAAATTCAATTATCTATTTATTTTAAAGATATTATTATTTAATTAAAATTTCTTATAATCTAATATTTAATTCTAGAATTTACTATTTCGATTCTATTAATGGTGTATAAATTTATATATATAGTAATATCGAAGCGGAAAAAAAATCTGATATCGATAATAATAATAAAAACTTCTATTAAAATAAGATTTTTAAAGTTAATATAACGTTTATTCTAGCGTTTATAATCGTTATAAATATAGAAGACAAAGATAATTATAAAATTATTAAAATATTAGTCTATTCCGATTTATCGAATTGATTAAATATTGTCTCGACGCTACCGATATATAAATAAACCGTTAATAATTTTATCTAAAAAAAAAGAATATAAAATAAAATATTACTATAGAAAAAATCGCGTTTGTATTAAACGATATATAAAAGTTTATCTTTTTTTAAAAAAGAGCTAATATTTTTATTAGAAAATAGATATTTAAAATTAAATATTATTTAAATCGTTCTGTAAATTAATTTAAAGTTAAATTAGTTATACGAATCATTTTATATATTTTAATAATCGATTTCGAACAAACGTTTATATTAATAATTATATTCAGTTTTTCACTTCTATTTTTTACTTTCGTTACTATAAAAAATATAAAATACTACAAAATAGATATTAATAACTTTTTTACTAAATCTATTTTTAGCGATAAAATCTTTATAAAAACGCTAGACGGAATCGAATATTTTTTGAAAAAAATACTATAAATATTCCGTAGTCTATATAGATTAAAATAGGCTATAAAAGATTAATATAAATGATTTATTAAAAAAGTATCAGAATTAGAATATAGATAATATACAGCCGATTTCTACTTTTTTATCTATAATAAAATAGAAATTTTTCTACTAATTTATATTAATTATTTTTCTATTACTATTAATTTAGTTGTTTATTAAAATATCCGGCAGTTCAGACAAGGCTCGCGTTGAAGTTCGCGATAAAATGATATAGATTATAGAATTTATATCGAAGCTTTAGCGTATAGATCGCTCTAAAAATTCGCGTTAAAGATTCGCGCCAAAAGATTATAGATTAGATAATCTATCTCGTAGCTTTAGCGCGCTAGTTTAATTTAAGAGATAAAAATTCTATAGAGAGTTTTTACCTATTTTTTATTTAATTAAATAGATAGATTTATTTCTATGGTTTATTCTACTATATTAAAATACGTATCTATTTTAATAGATTATAAATCCGGGTTTATAACGGTATTTTATAATATAACCGATATATATTGTAAATTCCAGATCGTCTAGATTAATATAGAACTTTAGATTACTATAGCCTATAAGGGGCCAATATATCTTATTCGATAAAAAAGCGATATCGGAATCTAATATTAGAAAATAGAAATTTCGAATAATATATTTAAATTAAAAATAGAACCGAGATAATTCGGCTATACTATCGCTATTTAGAAATCTTCGGAAAGATCTGATTCAAATAAAAAGCGATATTTGCTATACAAAATAGTATATTTAAATTAAAAATAGAATTTTTAAATCGAAAGAAACTTCGATACAATCTATCGCTAATTAGTATCCGAAGAGGAAATCCGACCTAAAAGAAAACGATATCTAATATACGGAATAGTATATTTAAATTAAAAATATAATCTATATATTAAATAGAGTTTAATATAATCTAGCTAAAATAGCTATCGCTTAATAAAACTAAGAAAAACGGCAACTAATATACAGAATAGTAATTTAAAAAATAGTGAATAGAATCGAAAGATCTAAACTAATAGTACTACTATATTAAATAAACTATTCGGCAGCTAGATACGAGTTTAAAATAAGTAAACTAGTAATATCGAAATATCTATAAAAATATAAAAAGAATTAAATTACTCGAAGATATCTATATAAATATAGAAGAAATTTAGTTACTTGAATTTTTTAAAATATAACATTTTCTTTTCGATAGATTATATAATCTTTTTATTTATTTTATTATTAACTAATTTCTTAATTTTTTATATATTAATTTCTATATTTATTTTAAATTAGCGTTATAGCCGACGAATTTACTAATTTTAAGCGATTGTCTAACGTTATATTTATTCGCGACAACAAAAATAATAAGTTCTATACTATAAAATTTTATATAAAATAGAAAATACTATAGTATATTATCTAGTAGCGTACTATTTTAACTTTAATATTAATAGAATTATTAATACTAGTAACTTCGAGAAAGCTATTTACCGGTTTACTATACGGCTTTATAAAATAGAAAAGCGATATAGAAGCTCGCTTTATCCTTTTATAGTATATCGATACGGACGAATATAAAGTTATCGGTAAAATAGTTAATAGTATTATAGACGAGATTATTTTTTTAGCGTAAAAGTTCCTCGAATACGATCGTATAATAAAGTTAATAACTATAAAGGAATATCGATTCTAGATCCTTCTATATATTTTTTTGGAGAAATATTAAACTATCGTCGATATTTTCGATATATAAAAAAACCTTAACCTTGACTATATTATAAAAGGGTTTTAGAAAAAAAAAACGTCTTTATAAACCGATAAATCTATTAACTAAATAAAGAATATATTCGATCCGCTATCTATATAGAATTAAAAGCTAAACCTCTATAAAAGTAAATTTATATTATATATAAAATCCTTATTATTAGATTGAAAAGAGATATTTTCTATATAATATCGCGGGTGTTATAATATATAACTATTTTAAAAAAAAGAATCCTAATAATAGTTCGCTAGTAAAGTTTTATCTTTTATTATATTCTAGATTATAGATTCCGGCGTTTTATTTTATATAATTAATAAATTCTAAATGTTTAAACAGTTTATAATTTATAATAAACGGTAAATTATTAAAATTAGAAAGATGAAATTATATATAAATCAATATAGGACTACTGTACTAAAATACTTGATAGTAATAAAACGTTACTTATCGGTTTTTTTTATATTCTATTATTAGAACTTAATTCTCTATCAAATAAATACTATGATAAAGAAACTTATCGGCTACTTTAATATAGATTACTTTTGGACAAATAAAAAATAATGTAAACAGATTATTAGTATTTAAAAAAGTAGAGGAATTTATATAGTTTTAGTAATTATAGATTACTTTAAAAAGACTGCTTTTTCTATTATCGAATTTCTATATTTATTAATTTATTTAACTCTATCTACTTCCGAAGCTCCTATCTAAACTAATATTTCGATTAATCTATCTACTAACGTCTCGAAGAAACGAATATTTGAGAAATACGATTACAATTTATAGTATAGACGCTTTAATTATCTTAGTCCCGCAGTAATAATAAAAGTTAATAAAGTTGCTAACCTGGTAAAGCTAATTATAATAGTTCGAATTTTCGATAGAATCTATAATATCTATATTCAAGTATAAATAACTAATAATAGAAATTATTATATTAGCGATTATAAACCTAAAATCCTATATCTAGTTTCTATTAATATCTATAGGCCTTTTCTATTATTATAAAAAGACGAATAATACTTTTTTCTAATTATTAAAAACTAGTTATATTCTAATTAGATTCTAACGATAAAAACTAGAAACAACTACTATATAGTCTTAACCTATTAAAAGAAAATTACCCAATTTAAAACCGATATAAAATTTAAAGCTATTCGTTTAAATAACGTTTTAAAGTTTCTAAAATAGATTGAAAAATAGTATACTTCCGCTAGCGTTTTTTTATTAAAATATCGAACTATATTATTTCAATTTAAATAGTATTATAAAACGGTATATATATACTATAGAAAATGATATTAGAATTATATTAAATAAAGACATTCTATTAATAAAACTCTAGTTAGAAATAGTAAAATAGAATATATATATTAGAAATCGAATTAAAAACAATACTAAAATTGATAGGTAGTTAGTTTTATTATATAAAATATTTAATAGGATTAGATTTTTAATTATTTATTTTAGACCCTAAAGTTATAAATACTATTCTATTTAAACCGGCTATTTCGGGTCGGATTTCTGTCGGTACTTTAAAAACCCGACCCGAATTTGAATAAATCGGTTCGACCCGACCCGTTAAACGGTATATAAATTGGCCGTCGGGTCGAATTTCGAATTCGGATTGGCCAATCCGATCCGATCCGACCGAGTTTCGAATCCTAAAACGTAATCCGATCCGATCCGCCAAGACTAAATCTTGGCGCCAAGCCCTGGTATAAAAGTATAAAGCTAGTATAACTTTTATACGAATATACTAAAAAATCTTTAATCAATTAACTACGCTAGCTAGAGAGTCTGTAGTAAAATTAATATATTATCTGGATATATTACCTTTATTTAATTATTAAAATTGTAATATATTAAATATAAAATATAATCGGGTCGGATCCGAGTCGGGTTACTAAAATCGGATCGGATATCCGACGATTCGACGGAAATCCGACTCGAATCGGCCAGTCTAACGATATAGATCGATTTTTAAAATTAGAACCGAAAATCGATTTAGATTATAAAATAGAAATCGACGGAAATTCGATCCGATTTTCTAAATCTACTATATATAATATAATACTATAAATACTATAACTATTTACGACAATTAATATATTTATTAATTATTTATAATAATAATATATAGACTGGCCGGTTCGGGTCGGATTCCTATTAAACTGTCGGATACCCGACTCGGTTTTAGTAACCCGATCCGGGTTCGACCCGCTAAATAGTCGGGTCGGGTTATAGATTCTAACCCGACTTTTAGATCGGGTTATAGATTTTAATTTAAAAATTCGATCCGAAAATCCGATCTAACCCGATTTATAATTATATTCGATAGTTAAATACGAAAGTAATTATAGGTAATATAAAACGGTAATATATTTTATTTAATATTAGCTTATATAATAGTTATCTATAAATATTTACTTATATACCGGTACTATATAAATAGTATTATCCTTTTCTAAATAATTCTATAGACGTATATCTTTTTTCTAGAACTTTTAATCTTTTAGAATTTATTATTAACTAGCTATTATTACGTCCCGGGCTATACTTCTAGATCCTATATTAATCCTTTAATAAATTAGGCGTTCTTTTACTAAATAGTAATAGGCTTAATATAGATTACAGCTAGTTAATAATCTATAAGAAAGAAATATAGTCGGATATATATAGTAATATAGTAAAGTTATTTATTTATTTATTAGGAAAATAACTATATATACCTCTATCGTATTCTATAGAACTATTAATACTATATTTTTTATTCTATCGATTCCCCTATTTATATATACGGCAGCGACGTCGGTAAAGATTTCGCGATATAGTCTAGTAAAAGGTACTTTAGAAATAAAAGGTTTAAAGCCCTTCTAGTATCTATAGATTTCTCGAAATACGACGGTTCTCGGCTTCTATTTATATTTCTTTCGATAGATTATTAGCTAGATTATTTAGAATATTTTAACCTAGAGTACTACTAGTACTATAGTACTATATAATTTCTTTTTATCTTTTCTTTTATTTTTTTTAATTCTATTTCCTCGAGTCTTCGCTATATTTCTATAGGTCGGAATTAATTTCTTATCTAGAATAGTTTTAGTATAAATATATAATTAATTATATTATCTTAATATATTACTTCTATTTAGATTCGAATATACTATATATTATACTACGATAAATAAAAGAAACGAAAGACTAAGAATAAAGTTAAGTATAATATAGTACGGTATATAGTATATTAATATCTTATTATAGTAGTTAATTATTAAAAAACAGAAGATTAAAAATAAGGTAAAAGTAATCGTCGGCTATACTACAGCTAGAGAATTAGAATTTTAAACGAGCCTATATATTTCAATAAGCTTCTAGTATATTCTACTATTATAATACGTAGAATTTTTAGATAATTTTATAGCGACTAATTATATTACCCTACTATATTATTTAGTATACTATCTATTATATCTCAATCAAAGTTACTATCTATAAAATCTAAATTAGTTATAAACCGTAAACGCGGTAAAAAGTAGTCTAATACCGAATATAAATTCTATAAAAAATAGAGTACAGACTATATTATAATATATAAATACCTTAAAAAACTTAAAGGAATAGATTTCTAGAAAAGCGTAGATATAGAGACGAGGGCCCTATTAGAATAGAATACTAGAAATTAGAAAATAGACTATAGAGTCGAAAAAGGAATTTATAGTAATATAATAAAATAATATATACTATACTAAATACTAATCTATATATAGTATTATACTATAAAAACGATCTACGTATTAAAGCTTTTACGGAAACTATAGAAGAAGCGATAACTATCGAGTAAATAAAGTAGGAGCGGAGTAAAGTAATATATTAAAATAATATATTAAATATAAATAGAGCTATCTAGTATAGAAATAATTATTTCTAATACTTTCTCTAGTCTAATATAGCTATTAATAGTCCAGGTAGAATAATTTTAATAAAATATATAGCTCTAATTATTAACCTTATCTAATAACGAATTATCTATTATACCGGCTTCTGAAAGCTTTAGTTCGCTAGAATCCTAGACCTTTTAGAAAAATAGATAGCGTTTACTAAAGAATTTGGTTATAGCGGAAATATAGCTAATAAATATATTAAGTCTTTTTATAGAAAGGAAGATAAAAATAGTAATAATATTATTAAAGTTAATAAAAAGAATTAGATAGTAGGGACGTACTTTTCTATATAAAATAATACTAAATTTAAAAATAATAAAAGTTTAGTTAGAAGTATTAATTTTAATAGTTAGGATAAAGATATAGAAAAAGATAAAAATATAGATCAAGATATAGATAAAGATACAAATAAAGATAAAAATAAAGATAAAAATAAAAGTAAAGATAAAGATAAAAATAAAGATAAAAATATAGAAGGAAATATTAAATTATCTAAATAGTTATATAAATTATAAAGTAATAGTCTAGAAATAATATATTACCTATATATATTACTATACTAATATTAAAAAAAAAGTATACTAGACTAATCTATTTAATATACTTTTAAAATCTTTTTTAAATAGATTCCTTTCTAGAAGTATAGCGCTATCATTTATCTTTACCCGATTAAATATATCCTATAGTTCCTCTAATCTTTTATCGGGATCTAAATCTATAATATAGTTATAATATTTAATTTTTATCGTCTATTCTATATACTATAGAATTATTTAGGCTCGATCCTACCGATAAACTTTTCTAGTAAGACTAAAAGTCCGCTTAATTCCGACCGAGAATATTAAATAGGAAAGAATATCGTAAGTAATCTATATTAATTTTAGAAAGTTTAAAGTATTATTTTTCTAAAATATCCAGTTTAGATTATCTTTAATAGTATTAGTACGAAGGTATCGATTAGCTTCGGAAGTAAATATTCGAAGATATTAGAACTATTAAAAAAGACTACTTAAAATAGTTATAGTAGACTATTAACTAGTTAGTATACTTATAAATTATTACTATTATATATTACTTTATTTTCTCTACTATAGTAAACTCTATAACTTAATAGATTAATAGGGGCCCTATAGTATTTATTAAAGTACTCTTTAAATTCGTTCTAATATTTATCTATATACCCCGAATATTCTTCTATATTTTCCTCCTATTTATCGGTATCCTAGTTTCGATAAAAGCTAAATTTTATTATAGGATTAAAAATATTTATAAGATTATATATTAGTCTTTCTTTACTTTTAATACGAGAATAATACTTAGTAAATTTAGTAAAAGCCTTTTCGCAAGCTATTAGTACTATCGCTTTTTAAAGATAGTTCGAAGCTTTTATAACTTCCTATAATTTAGTAAAATAATTATAAAACGTACTATAAAGTCGGTACGCTAGATAAATTCTAACGCCTATAGTTCGCGAAACTATTAAAGTAATTTTATAGAACGGCTATAGTATACTATCTATAAGGAAAAAAATTACTATTTATCTATATTAAAGGTAATCCCTTATATTTATAGGTCTTGCGAATTCTTTTTAAAGAATTTATTAATAGTTTAGCGAAGTAGATATACCCTATAAATTATAAAATAAATTAAATTCTATCGAATACGAATATTTTAAATAAGGTTTCTAGTATAAGAATTAGAGTCGGCTCTATCCTAAAGTTCTTTAAAACGAAGTTTATATTAAGAGGAAGTATCGGAATAGATAGTAATAGCGCGAGCCTAAAAATACTATTAATATAAAAATTATTTAATTTATATTATCTATATATATTACCTTTTTTATAACGCTTAATAGGCCGATACCAATAGCTATAATTTATTTATTATCTAGTTAATAGATAAAACTATCGTTTAATATTTATAATCTAATAGTTTTAATAAAATCTTAGGCTACTAGATTAACTATATAAACTAGATAAGATAGCGAATTTTATAGTCGATCCTATCGACTATCAAGTCGACTAAAAGCCTTTTTAAACTCTTTTTTTAATATTAAATTAGAGCTAGTATTATCAGTAATAATATCTCAAAGCTGCTGCTTAAACTAAAAAAATTCTAAAAGCGTTAATAGCTCTTAATACTATGAATAGCCGGAATAATTTATAGATAGGGATATAAATTTAAATAGACGTTTCTAAAATTAAAACTACGTATTAATCTAGTATACGAATATTTCTAAATATACGATTTTCTATAGATTTAACTAGGTATTTAATATAAGTAAAATATATTCTATAGTTTTTAAATTAGATTTAATTCTATCGCGGATAGTTTTAAAGTTATTAAAGATTATCGTTAAAAGTTATATACGTTTAAATAGCTATACGTCTAGATAAAATATTTATAGTAGTTTTCTAAAATTCGCGTTTTTAATAGTCCGGACTAGTAGATTTAGATCTAAGAAAGTCTTATATAGGTATTTACTCTAGACGATTTAATTAAAAGTAGAATCCAGTTTAATATAGCTTTTCTTCTATTATTAAATAAATAAGCTTTATATTACTTCTTTATATTATTATTTACTCTTTACGCGGATAAATATTACTTTAATAATAGACTGGAAGTTATATCGCTTAGATCTATAATAATTATTAGATAAAAAATATTCCTTTATAGTAGATATATTTAAAGAACTAGAGGCTATAGAATAGTTAAAAACCTTAGAATAATATTTATATATAATTTTAGATAGGTTATCTATTATTAAGATTATCTAGTAGAATTTATTCTACTAGAGCGAATATTTTTATATTAAAGCCTTTTTCGTCTATAGAGGATCGGTTATTTTCTTTCGAATTCTATTTTTAATATCTATAGCGATAGAAATACTAGACTACTATTATTAGAAATCTTAATAGTAATCTATATTCTATTAAATAAACTTATTATTATCCCGAAATACTAGTTCTAGATAGTCGGCTTAAATTTTATCTACTATATTTTTAATAATTTATTATTACTTTCTATATAAATAATTAAATTTAGCCGGGATTCCGGTTATAAATCGGCTTAGAAGCTGGCTTATAGATTAACTAGGATAGATATTATTTAACGGAAATCTAGTAGAAAAGCCCTTATTAGCTATATCGGTCTAGAAAATAAAAAAATAAGAATTGATATTTATATTAGATATTTTATATTACGTTTCTATAATAGTAATATAGAAGGGTAATATAGATATATAGGTATTAAATAATAATATAAATAGTATTAACTATTTAATAGACGATAATAAATAGTATACGTTAATATTAGAATTACCTAAAGTCTTTAATATAGTATTAGGAAAATATAGAATTTATAGATAATATAATATAGAAGAAAAATTATACTTTAATACTAGAATTATATTTTTATTTATAATTTTAGTATTTTAGTAGGTCGAATCCGGGTACCCGACTCCGACCCGGGTTTAAATCGGATTAAACTATAGAAAAACCCGATCCGACTCGGATCGGGTTAGATTTAATTATAACCCGATTCGGGTCGGATTAGATTAGCCAATCTAGATTCGAAACCCGATCCGACGGCCAGTCTAATAATATATATAGATAATATATTTACTTTATATTTTTTTTATTATTAATAAATAGATATAAATTTTATACAAGAAATATATTTTTATACTAGATTTCAACGATTTTAACGGTTTTAATAGATTGAACCCGAGTTTCCGAGTTCGATATAGAACCGAGTCGGTTCGATATCTAGAAAAGTCGGAATCGATTCGATTTGGTATTTAAAAAAAGTCGGAACCGATTCGAGTCGGGTCGGTTTTTCTAATCCGGGTTCGAAACCCGACTCGACGACCAGTCTAATTCTATCGTACTGTTAAAATTACTACTAATAGATAGTAGAAAGAATAAATATATAAATCGAAGTAGAATATATCTTTTCTTCGGCTATAATAATAAAATTGACTTTTAGTACCGTCTATAGATTTCTAATATAAAATAAGTGATTAAAATTTATATTATTAGATTCGCCGAAAATATAAAAGAAAAAAGTATCGAATTTAATTTCGACGTCTAGATATATAATAAACTTTCTAAAAAAAACTTATAGACGATTTCTAAAAGAATTTATTATTATATTTTTTATTTTATCCATTATATTAATCGATATTTAAATCGAATTCCAATTACCTATATAAATTGAATATATTAATATTTAGTTAAAAGTTTTTTAAATCTAATATCTATATCTAATATTTACTATATTGATTGTTTTAATATTATATAAATTTATAAATAAAACGATATCGAAATAGAAAAAAGAATTCGATACCGATAATAATAATAAAAATTTTTATTAAAATAAGAATTCAAAAGCTAATATAGCGTTAATTTTAATATTCGTAGCCGTTATAAATATAGAAGACGGAAATAATATTAAAATTATATAAATAATAGTCTATTCCGATATATAGAGTTAGCCGAATTAGACTGGCTATTTCGGGTCGGGTTTCTGTCGAACCGTCGAGAATCCGACCCGATTTTAGCGGGTCGAACCGGTTCGACTAGCTAAACGGTCGGATCCGGATCGAATCCGAATCGAATCCGAATACCCGTTAAACCTTTTTATTTAATTATATAATAATATAATTTATTAATTCATTTATTTATTATTTATATATAAAAGTAATATAATTACGTAATATAATTAATCTAACTAGAATCTTTCTAGCTAGCGTAGTTAACTAATTAGAATTTTTTTAAATTATTTGTAAAATTTTTATACTAGAATTATACTTTTATACTAGAGTTCAGCGCTAAAATCTAGTTTTAGCGGGTCGAATCGGATTAGCTAACTCGGGTTCGAAATCCGACCCGACGGCCAGCCTAAACCGAATACTATTCCGACGCTATTAATATATAAAAAACTTTTATTTATTTTATTTTTAATAATAAATAAAAAACGATAATCGCTATAGAAATTATTATATTTATATTAAATAGTATATAGAATCTCGATTTTCTTTTAAAAGAAACTAATATTGTTATTAGTAAATGGATATTTAAAGTTAAATTAAATTTAACTAATTTCTTTAATAAATTTAAATCTAAACTGGTTATAAGAAGTTTTTTTATAAATCTAAAATATTAATTTTGAATAGACGTTCGTACTAATATTTATATTTAATTCCGTATATCTATTTTTCGCTTTTATTATTATAAAAGATATAGAATATTATAAAATAGATATTAATAACGCTTTTACTAAATCTATTTTTAGTGAAAAATCTTTTATAAAAACGCTAGACGGAGTGGACTATTATTTAAAAAAGATACTATAGATATACCGCAGTCTATAAAAATTAAAATTAATTATAAATGATTGATATTAACGATCTTTTGAGATTTTACTAGAAATAAAATTTAATTAATATATCGCCGATCTGTATTTTTTCGTTTATAATAAAAAGGAAATCTTGTTATTACGTCTACGATTCCACGGAAATATTAACGATAGATTAGCTTGGTAAAGAACTAATTATCGTAGAGCCGCGCTAGCCGCCTAAACCGCTTTTATAAATCGATACTAAGTATCTACGACCGCCTTTAGCTATAGCGGCTACTTTTATCTATATATATCGTTTTCTATTTCTATTAGATAGCTTTATTTATTAGTTATTAATATAATTACTAAATACTATCTCTGTTTCCCTTTTACTATTAACTATATAACGAAGATATTTCGTAATATTATAAATTTATTTCTACGGCTATATAAAACTCGTTACGACAATTTATACTAGAGTTCTTTTACTATATAGTAATTCGAGCTACGTCTATAACTATAGCTAGGCTCGAACGTAACGTCTTCTAATATATAGAGACGTTATATTTAAAAAACTCTGAAAAATAGATAAAAATTAGATTTTTATCTAATTAACGTTATTTAAATAATTTATAGAATTATCAGTCGATTTAGAAACTACTAGAAATATTTTTTTATAAAACTATATAAAATAGTTTAATATCTTTTTAATTAGAAAAACGAAACTCTATTTTATAGAAAATATTTACGTTATAGATACTATTAAGGTTAAATAGTAGACTAGGCTACTACAGATACGAAATAATAGATATAAAGAAAAATAGTTTTCGATATTATAAAAATATATAGAGATACGTATTTTAATATCTTTTAGCTTATAAAATAGAATTTAAAGATCGAATAGATAACGATATAGATTAAAATAGAAAGCTATCTATTTAGGATATCTAAAAAATTCGCCGGAATAAAAAAGATTTATAATATTTTTACTCGGAAATAGTAAACTAATAAAAAAGTAGCTACTATAAACGAAATTCTATAACTAATAGAAAAGTTCTAGAATATATTAAAGAAACCGGAAAGAAAGTTACTTTTATCGGATTATATCTATAAAGATTATAATTTTTATAATAAATTCCGATAAACTAAAAGCTAGGCTAATTTATAGATTAAAAAAGAAATAATCGAAAATATTATAATATTATATCGATTATGATTTTATAAAAAAATATATACGCTAATTCAAGTTAAAAATAAAATAACTAGTTATATTTATTTCTAAAAAAAATAAAAACTTTCGGCATTACGTCGATTTTAGAAAATTTCACGTAGTAATATATAAAAATAAATCCTCTTTTCCACTTTTCGTAGATTTTAAAAATAGAATTAGAAAAGTAAAATAGTTTATAAAATTAAACTTTAGAAATACTTTTAATTTATTAAAAATTAAAAAAGGAAATAAATAAAAGATTATATTTAATATAAAGTACGAACTGATCGAATATTTAGTAATTTCTTTTAAATTAATAAAAATATCTACGACGTTATATTATACAGTTAATAAAAGATTATATAACTATTTTAAGATCTTTAATATAGTTTTTATAGACGATATTAGACTGGCTATTTCGGTATATATTTCTATCGATACTTCGGAAATCCGATCCGAGTTTTAGCGAATCGGTTTAACCCGACCTACTAAACGGTTCGGGTCGGTTCCTAATATTAGAACCGAGAGTCGGATTAGATTATAAAGTAGAAACTAATAGAAATCTAATCTAATTTAATTTATAATTATATTAGATTATCGAATACTATAGTTTTTATAAACGATTATTACTTTAGATATATTATTTCTTTTAATTATAGTATATATATTAGGTAATATAAAATAAAATAAATTTTATTTAATACTAGCTAATATAACGGCCGGAATCTATATTATTTTTTTCTAGAAAAATTCTAGACTATATAACTTTTTTCTATATCTTTTAATTCTATAATATTTGGTTATTAACTAGTTTATTCTTTTCTAACTATATCTCTAAGTTCTTTATTAGATTTTTAATAAACTAAGTATTTTTAGTTTAAATATTAATTTATTTAGCGTAAATTACTACTAGATTAATATTTAAAATATAGAAATATAGTCGTATATAAATAGTAATATATTAAAGTAATATATTCATCTACTAGATAAATAATAATATATATTTCTATAGAATTTTATAGAATCGCTATCGCCGTATTCTATATTTTAATAATCCAGGCCGAAAGAAATTCTCTAGCGATATTTTTGAAGATTTCGCGGTATAGTTTAGTAAATAGTACTTTTAGAATTAGATTACAAAAACCTTCTAGTAGTAATAGATATCTCGGAAAGTAATAGTATTAATCTTTTATTTTTAATTCTACCGATTAATTAGCTAGATATTTTAGAATATATTATTCTAAAATATTATCTTTACTATTATACTAGCGGATTTTCTTTTCTTTTATCCGATTCTATTACTTTCAATTTTTTCTAGATTTCTATAAATCGGTTTCGTAATATTTTTATATATTAGAATATCTTTTAGCGCTATTATATAGTTTATTATATTACTTTAATACATTATTAGTCCGATTAGTATATACTATAATAACGTTTATATAATATAATAAATAGAACGATAAATAATATAATACGATATATATTATATTAGGAATTTATAATAATAGTTAGTAGATAAAAAAAGAAGATCGAAAGTAAAATTTAGTTAATTAATATAATCGTCGGCTAGATTTCGGCTAAAAAAAACGAGTCTATATATTTTTATATACTTTAAGCTACTATTTTATATATATTTTTTCTAATTATAATTATATTATTCTATTATATTATCTACGCTTTTATTTAGAATTCCGCTATATCTAAATTAAAATTACTATCTATAAAACCTAAATCGATTATAAACCGCGAACGCGGTAAAAAGTAGTCGGAATCTAAAAATACATTCTATAAAAAATAAAGTATAGATTATATTACTATATATAAACGTTTCTTAAAACTAAAGGATATCAATATATAGAAAGATATAAATCCAAGTACTAAAGCCCTTTTAAAATAAAACGTTAAAAACGAAAAGACGGACTATAAAGTTAATAAAAGGCTTTATAGTAATATAATAGAGTAATATAGACTATATTAAATACTGATCTATAAATAGTATTATACTATAAAACTGAGCTCTATAATAAAATTTATTAAAAAAAAGCGGAAGAAATAATATTTATCGACTAGATAAAATAGGAACGGAAAAAAGTAATATATTAATATATTAAATTAAAATAATATATTAAATATAAATAGAAATATCTGATTTATAATTATTTATTTCTAATATATCTTTAAATCTATTATAGCTACTAATAGTACAAGCGAAGTAATTTTAACTAAATATATCAATTTAATTATTAATTTTATCTAATAATAAATAATCTATTATAATAGTTTTAAAGATTTTAAAACCGTTAAAGTACTAGAATTCCTATAAAAATAGTCGAAATTTAATAAAGAATTTAGTAATAGTAGTAATACGGCTAATATAGCTATCGAGTTTTCGTATAAAAAGAAAAAAGAAAATACTAATAATATTATCGAAATTAATAATAAAAACTAGATAGTAGACAAATATTCTACTAAATAAAATAATATTAAATTCGAAGATAATAGAAATTTAGCTGGAAGTATTAACTTTAATTAAAATAAAAATAAAAATAAAAATAAAGATAAAAATATAGAAAAGAAAGAGAATATAAAAGGAAAGACAGAGGCCGAAAACGATAAAAATAAAGATATAAAGAAAATTATTAAGTTTTTTAACTAGTTTAACTAGTTACCTATATCTAGGAATAGTAGATTTAGATAAATATATTATATCGATATATTACTATATTATTTATAAAAGAATAAATTTTATTTAAAGAAAATTTTTTAATATAAATTTATAAATGAAAATTCTTTAAATTTATAGATTTTAATAATAATTCTAAAAAAAATTTATATTTAGATTAATTTCTTTAAAATATTTTTAAATTCCTTTTAAAAGAAATTCTATTTTCTAGATAAAATTCTATTTTTTAATTCTATCCGGTTATAGTATTTAATTATTATTATCTACTATATTTTTTCCTTAAATTATTTAGATTCGATTTTATCGATAAATTCTTTTTATAAAACTAAAAGTCTATTCTATTCCTACTAAAAATATTAGATAAATAAAAATATTATAAACTATCTACGCTAGTTTTAGAAAGTTTAAAGTATTATTTTTTTAAAATATCTAATTTAGATTTTCCTCGGTAATATTAGCGCGAAGATATCGATTAGCTTCGGAAACAGCTGTTCGAGGATACTAGAATTATCGAAGAATACTATTTAAAATAAATAAAATAGATTTTAGACTAATTAATAAAGTTATAATATATTACTTTTTTATATTATTTTATTTTCCTCTATATAGCTGGTTTTAGACTTTAATAGATTAATAAAAGCTCTATAGTATTTATTAAAATATTTTTTAAATTTATCCCGATATCTATTTTTATATTTTAAAAAGTTTTCTATTTTTTTATTATTATTTTCTTTATTCTAGTTTTAATAAAAGCTAAATTTTACTATAGAATCTAAATTATTCGTAATATTATAAATTAATCTATCTTTATTTTTAGTATAAAAATAATACTTCGTAAACTTTATATTAATATTATTTCTTTATTAATATAATTTAATAATCGAACTACTTTTTCTATTTTAGAAAGGAAATCGAAAATAGTACTATAAAGTCGGAATATTAAATGAATTCTATTATTTATAGTTTTTAAAACTAATAAAATAATTTTACAGAACGGCTATAGTATACTATCTATAAAGAGAAAAAATAACTATTTATCTATATTAAAGGTAATTTCTTATATTTATAGATCTTGCGTATTTTTTTCTATAAATTTATAAATAAAATAATATAGTTAATATATCCGATAAATTATAAAAAATATCGAATTTTATCGATTATAAATATCTTAAATTATATTTCTAGATTAGAAATCAAGATCGATCTTTTTTTAAATTTTTTTAAAGCGAAACTTATATTAAAAAGAGATAGAGATATAGACTATAATAGCACGAGCCTAAAATAAATATTAGTTTTATAACTTCTAAATTTATATTATCTATATATTATACTTTTTTTACGATATTAGATAGACTAGTACTGATATTTCTAATTTATTTATTATTTAGTTTTTAGATAAAATCGTCGCTAGTCATTTATAGTCTAATAGTTTTAATAAAATTTTAGACTATTAGATTGATTATATAAACTAGGCAAGGTAGAGAGTTTTAGACTCGATTCTATCGGCTATTAAACCGAGTAAAAGTCTTTATAAACTTTTTTTTAACGTACTATTAGAACTGGTATTATTAATAATAATATCTAGAAGTTTCGGCCTAAGTTAGAAAAATTCTAAAAGTTTTAAAAGTTCCTAGTACTATAAATAGCTAAAGTAATTAATAGAAAAAAATATAAATCTAATTAGACGATTCCAAAGTTAAAATTAAGTATTAATCTAATATACTAGTATTTCTTAATACGCGACATGCTATAGATTTAACCAGATATCTAATATAAAGGAAATACGTTTTAAAGTTTTTAAAGCAGATTTAATCTACTCGTAGATAATATTATAGCCGTCGAAAACTATCTATATAAATTATATACGGCCGATAAATTTTATATCTAGACGAAGTACTTATAGTAGTAGTCTAAATCTTTTATTTTCGATAGTTTAGACTAGTAGATTTAGATTTAAAAAAGTTTTATATAGGTATTTATTCTATACAGTTTAGTTAAAAGTGGATTCGAATTTAATATAGTTTTTTTTTCTATAATTAAAATAAGTTTTATATTACCTCTTTATATTACTATTAGCTATTTACGCGAATAAATATTACTTTAATAAAAAACTATAAATTATATTATATAATTCTTTAATAAACGATAATAGAAAGATATTTTTTTATAGTAGATATATTAGAAGAATTCGAGGCTATAAAATAGTTAAACGTCTTAGAATAGTTTTTATATATAATTTTAAAGAGACTATCTATTATTAAAGCTATCTAGTAGAACTTTTACTACTATTTCGACTATATTTATTCTATAGTTTTCCTCGACTAAAAAAGATTAATTAATTTTCTATAGAATTTATTTTTAATACCGATAGCTATAGAAATACTAAATTACTAATATTCGAATTCCTTATAGTAAACTAGATTCTATAAAATATATCTATTATTATTTTAAAAGACTAGTATTAGATAGTCGGTTCGAATTTTATTAGCTATATTTTTAATAATCTATCTTTATTTTTTATATAATCGATTGATTTTTAATAGTATAATATTTATAGATCGGCTTACTACCTGGTTTATAGACTAGCTAGGATAGATTTTATCTTAAAAGAAAAATCTATCGGAAAGAATTTCGCTAGATATATGGATTTAGAAAACGGAAAAATAAAAATTAATTAAAAGATTAAATATTTTATATTAGTTTTAACATAGTATTAATGAAATTTATATTTAGATAATAAATAATATTAAAGAGTCATATAGATATATAAGTATTAACTTTATTTTTATTTATTATTTAGTAGTAAGAAATCGATATCTATTTAAATAGTATCTGAAATATTAATATAACTATATAATAAAAGCGGGGATTTCTTAAAATTATAATATAGGATAGAAGGTTTTAGTAGTCTTAATAGGTCGAACCTAGGAACCCGGGTTTAACCCGGAATCGAATTAGTTTAGTATAACGTCCCTATATATTAGAGAGCGTTACGTTCGAGCCTAGCTACAGCCGTAGACGTAGTTCGAGCTACTAAATAGTAAAGGAGTCCTAGTATAGATTATTATAACCAATCCTATATAGCCGTAGAAGTATAGTTACGATATTATAAAGTATCTTTATTATAAAATAATTAAAAAGAGAATAGTAAAAACGTATTTAATAATTATATTAATAACTAATAAAAGAAGTTATCTATTAGAATAATAAGCGATATATATAATAAAAGTAGCTATAAAAGCCGATAGATAGCCGTCTACTAAAAGTCCCGTTAGAAAAGACAGCTATAGCGGCTATAGGCGGCTATAGATAATTAGATTCGTTTATCTAACTAATCTTTTAGAGAACCTCTATAGAATTATAGATATAATACGGCCCTTCTATATCGCTTTTTACCTAGTATAAAAACCGTCTACGGGGTATAAAAAAGGGTTTTTTTCTTTTTTTTTTTTTTTCCTTTATTAATACTTTTATTATATATTCTTAAAGAGGAAATCGACTAAAATTATTTCGTTATATCTAGTAAAAAGAAGTTATAATATTTCCTCTTTATTCTCTTTATATCTATAATCCTTTAAAAGAGTATAAAGTCGAAGTTAGTAGTAATATTTATAGTAAATATACTCGGGTTTAGAAATCCTATAATCTTCTAATATTTAATACTATCTATTTATTATTTATTTTATTTCTTTATTTCTACTAAATTTCTTAGAGAAATATTTTAAAAATAAAAAGAATAAACTTCGTTTTAATATTATAGGTATTTTTAATAAATATTCCGAAGCTTATTATTATATCGAACCCTTTTTTAATTCTAAAAAAGAAATTTATAATAAACGTTTAGCCTAGAAATTAGATTTTCGTCGACTCTTTAGTAAATAAAAGTATTTTATTATTTATTATCGCGCTTTAGATAAATATAAAAGTAATTTTATCGTTTAGAAATAACGCGTACTTTTTTATTTTAATAAATTTAATAATCCTGTTATATTCTACTCCTCTGTTAGTTTTACGCTAGTTATATAAAAAACGTCTATTAAATCGATACCTATATTTAATTCGGATAATCTAGATCGGTTTTTAAAAGATATTAATTTCTTTTAATTTCTAGAAACTACGGGTTTTTAAAAAAGGTTTAATAAAAGGCTTTTTCTTTACTATTTTCGGCGTCTAAATTATATATCTATATTATAAATTACTTTAGATTCCTCTAATAATCTAGCTAAATCTAGTTCTTTAGCTATTATCTTGTTCTATAATAATAAATATAGGTACTTATCGAATTTATTATTTTTTAATTAAATATTTAATATTAGGTCCGGTATTTCTTTATTTTAATCTATTTAGTTCGGTTTATAGTATTCGATTTTATCTATAGCTTTAACTATACTCTAGTATATCTTTTTAATATAGTTTATTTAAAGCTATTAGATTATTTTTCTACTTTTATTATATTTTTAGTAAGTTATTAAAAGAAGTAATAGTATTTTTTCTAAATTTTTATTTTCTAAACTTTTCCGCCTTCTTTAAATATTCGGTCTAAATCTTTAATTTCTTTATAGTTTATTATTAAAATAACGTCTATTTCTTTATATAAAAGGTTTTTATAAACTAGGAGGTATATTATTTATAGTTCTATTTTTTTACCGACGGTACTTCCTTTTATAGGTTTTCTTAAAATTAATTCTTTCTATTCGTTTTCTAAAAAAATATAATTTCTTTAGCTTTTAATTATAGTAAAACTTGCTGTTTTAATTAATCTATATTTTATTTTAACTTCGATATCGAGTATTCTATTATCTATTATTATTCGTCTTTAGAAATATCTTTTAATTTTATTATAGAATCTCTTTATAACTTTATTTTCTTTTTTTCTATTTACGAAAGCTATTATTTATTAACTTCCGATTTTAATATTAAGCGCTACTATAAAATGTTCTTCGGTTTTATATAATTCGAAATCGAATATTAATTTTATTTTCTATATTTTTTTTAGTTTTTTAGAAAACTATCTAATCTCTTCTTTATCCGATAAGTAAATAGGATAACTATTATTATAATAGACTAACTAGTTTTTTACTATATATTTATCGGGTAATTTCTTTATTATTTCAAAAAAGTATTTAGTTATTTTAGTTACTTTTTTAGTTAGATAATTCTTTTTAAAGTATTCTGTTTTTCTATATAAATAATAAACTTTAGTTTATAATTCTTTAGTTTCGGTATTATTAAATTCTATCGGGTTTCTTTTAGGCTTTTTTTTAGCGGGTTCTATTTTATTAAGCGTATATTTATCTAAGTATATTATGTACTACCTAGTATTAATTCTTATTATAAACTCGATAAAATCTATTAACGAATCTAGTTTTATAATTATTATTATAGTTTTTTTAATTTTTATTTAGAATCCTTTATAGAAATAGACTTTTAAAGTTAAATCTTCCTAGTCTATCTTATAAGCTAATATTCTAAACTAAATAGTATAGATAGCTATCGACTTCTACTATTTTAGAACTATTAGTCTTTTATCTATTATTCTATCCTTATTATTATTTCCGAAAGCTTCTTTTATAACTATAATAAAATTACCGAAAGTATAGAAGATTTATATTATTTTATTTTCTTTTTATCCTTCCGGGTTATCGAAATAATCTTCTATTTAAAGCTATATCTAATTAAAGGTAGTTTCTCCTAGATATAATATTATAAATAAAATCTTAACTATTTCGTTTAGAAACTGGTTTATATATAAAACGAAGTAGATACTTATCTAAATAACCTATTACTTTAAAGATTCTTTATCTTTTTTATAGACGTTTAGTATTACTGCTTTAATAGTATTATTTCGATCTATAGATCGGGATATCGAGACTAATATAGTAAATTATTAAAATATAATATCTCTATATATTAGAGGGCTTTATACTTAAGTCTAGCTATAGCTATAGATATAATCCGAGCTACTAAATAGTAAAAGAGTCCTAGTATAAATTATTATAACTAATTTTATATAGCCGTAGAAGTACGGTTACGATATTACGAGATATCCATATTATAAAGTAATTAAGAAGAGAATAGTAGAGATATATTTAATAATTATACTAACGACTAATAAGAGAAACTATCTATAGGAGTAATAAGCGATATATATAGGAAAAATAGCCGTAAAAGCCGATAGGTAGCCGTCTACTAAAAGTCCCGTTAAAAAGAGCGGCTATAGCGGCTATAGGCGGCTATAGATAATTAGGCTCGCTTGTCTAACTAATCTTTCAGAGAATTTCTATAGTCGTGGACGTAACATTTAGTATCTAGAAAAGTCGGAACCGATTCGATTCGAATCCGGGATACGAACCTGGATTTAAAACCCGATCCGACGGCCAGACTAGACGACGTACTAATATTTTCTAGAACGAAAGATAAATATAAAAAGTATATTGAATAAAATATTTTAAAGATTTTAAAAATATAACTTTAGAATTAAGAAAAAAATCGAAATTTTTTAAAAAAGAAATATGCTTTATAAATTATATAATTAAGCTAGAAAATATTATATTAAAAGCTAGTAAATTAAAAGTAAAAAAAAAAATAGCCAGTTTTAAAAAATAAAAAAAATATCTAAAATTATTTTAGATTTATTGATTCTACAAGAATATAATAGAAAGATATATAAAAAAAACTAACTTTTTAATAAATCTACTACGAAATAATCAAACTTTCTAGTAGATATAAATAGAAAATGAAAAGTTTAAAAAATTTAAATAAAATTTCGCTAATAAAGGTTAGACTGGTCGTCGGATCGAATTTCGAACTCGGGTTTATATCCCGATTTCGAATTAAATCGGTTTCGATTTTTCTAGATATCGAATCGAATCGGTTTCGATTTTTCTAAATACCGAACCGATTCGATTCCGGGTTAAATTCGAATTCTCGGGTTTAATCTACGAAAATTACTAAAATCTAGTATAAAAATATAATTATAGTATAAAAGTAATATCTATCTATTTTTAATTTGTTTAATTAAAAGAAATAAATTATCTATATATATTATCTAGAGATAAAACTAACTATTTAATTCTGTATTATATTAATTTTAGTATTATTTTATAATTATTATAATATTCTATTTTATTTAATAGATTTAATAGATCGAATTAAATTTCTATCGGTTTCTATTTTAAAATCTAATCCGATTTTCGGTTCTAATTTTAAGAACCGATCTATATTATTTAATAGATCGAGTTAAACTAACTCGCTAAAATTTAGATCGAATTCTCGAAATATTAACGGACGTCCTCTATAAATAGAGTACTCGGGTTATATATAATATTAAAAAATAGATTATTCAAATACTATTCTATGAAATTAATATCTATAAAAGTTAATTATATAACGATAGATTAAAAAATGTTAGTAACAGTAGTAGATTCAATATATTAGAGAATATATATAAAAGAAATATTAAAAAAGGTAATAATTTATATAGATTATAAAAATCTCTTATCGCTTTTAATAGAAAAAAAATTTAATTAAAGATAATTAAAATAGATAAAAGAAATTATATACTACGATTAGATTGGCCGGTTCGGATCGGATTTTCGTCGAACTATCGAGTACTCGATCTAATTTCAGTAATCCGACTCGGATCCGACCCGGGTTTTAGCGGGTCGAATCCGGATCGGATTATTTAATAACTCGATCCGGATCCGATCTATTATTATAATATAATTAATATATAATCATTTTAATAATTAAATAAAAATATTTTATCTAAATAATATATTTAGTTTTACTATAGACTTTCTAGCTAGCGTAGTTAATTAATTAGAATTATTTTATTAAATTTATATATAAATTATACTAGCTTTATACTTTTATATTAAAGTTTAATACTAAAATTCAATTTTAGTAGATCGGATCGGATTATAATTTAGAACCCGAAATCCGGTTAGATCGGATTATATTTTAATCTAACCCGATTCGAATCGAGTCGGATTAGCTAATCCGAGTTCGAAACCCGACCCGACGGCCAGTCTAAAACAGATAAATTTCTAGAAAAATAGAAAGGATTCCCGGAAAAAGAAAATATTTAGAAATCTAGAATATATTTTAAATACGTATAAAGAATATTAAGAAAGTTTAGAAAAACGATATAAAAAAGACCGTATTATATCTATAATTCTACGGAAGTACTAGCGATAGATTAATTTAATAAAGAACTAATTATTATAGAGCCGCGCTAGCCGTCTAGGCCGCCTTTATAAGTCGGTACTAAGTATCTACAGCCGCTTTCGGCTATAGCGACTACTTTTATCTATATATATCGCTTTTTACTTCTATTAAATAGCTTCTCTTATTAGTTATTAATATAAATACTAAATACTATCTCTATTCTCTTTTTATAATTAACTATATAATAAAAACGTCTCGTAATATTTTAACTTTAATTCTATATCTATATAGAACTAGTTACTAGTTATAATAATCTATACTAGAATTCCTTTACTATTTAATAGTTCGGACTACGTCTATAATTATAGTTAGACTCGAACGTAACGCCTTTTAATATATAGAAACGTTATATTTTCTACTAGTTTATATTTAAACTGGCCGTCGGATCGAATTTTAAATTTAGATTAGCTAATTCGATCCGATTCGAATCGGATTAGACTAAAATATAATCCGATTTAACCGAATTTTAAATTTTAAATTAAAATCCGATTCGATTTACGAAAACTTGATTTTAGTATTAAATTCTAGTATAAAAATATAAATCTAATATTACTTTTATTTTTAATTATAAAAAAAATTCTAATTAAATAACTATATTAGCTGAAATAATTTTAAATAAAAATAAAATATTATTTAAATATATTATTTATATTTAGTTTAGTTATTTGTTTTGGTTTTAGTACTCGGTAAACCAGTGGTTCGGTAAATAAATCAAGCGTTAGTATACTAGTATTAAATATACGGTAGTAGAATTTATATCCTAAATTAATTAACGTAAATAACGATTCTTTCTATAGGAATTTTAATTTGAATTTGCTTAGTAATATAACGTATTCTTCTATCGATAATTTAACGTAGAAATTTTTATAGATAAATATACCTCGTAGTTATCGTTTTCTCTTCTTTTACTAGTAATATAAGCCTTTCGTAAATACTATAACTTACTAAAAGTTATTACGTACGTATATACTTCTGTAATAGCTATAGCTATAAACTAAACTAGACGGTAGTATATCCGTAATAACTATATCTATCTATACGGTCGTCGACTACCTCGTTATAACTAGAGTAACCTATTTCGACTTTAATTTAAATCTCTTTTTTACTACTTTTAAAACGCGTTATCCGATCTCTCTATCCTCCTTTAATCTAATCGACCGGATAAAGCTTCTAGCTATAGTAGCTAGCGTACTATCTAGCGACTCTTTTAAAGTTAGACAGGCTAAAAAGTACTTTAATAATTTAATAGAATATTTAGAAACAGATTATAAAATAGATTCAGCCGATACGATAAATATAGATAATTACTTTATAATATAACAGGTGGATATAGCGGAAATATTAGATATTCCTAATTATTTATAACCTCGAGACAGGATTAGATAGTAGAGAATTCGTAATCGAATAAAAAAGGAAATAGTCAAATAGAAGTAATTAACTGCGCTATAAACCTTGTCTAACGAACTATATATCTTTGGCTGTAAAAATTTCTTTGCTGCACGTGAAATATAACAATCGTTACCGTATATAACGTTGATAAAATATATATATATATGAAAACTCAATATAATTCTAGATAAAAACCTTCCAGGAAAGAATATTATTTATATAAAAGATTAAAAAGATAATTATATTAAATATATAATATTTTCGATTTAGATCCGAATCGAATTACTAAAATCGGGTCGAATATCCGACGGTTCGACGGAAATTCGACCGAATCGGCCAATCTATTTAGATTAATAATATTTTTATTATTACTAATTTAATAATTTTGATTTATTTATTTAAATCGTTTGTATAATAAATCTCTAAAGTTAAAAATTAAAAAAAAATAGAAAAAATCTTTAGTATAAAAATTATAAAGAAAAGATATAAAAAAATAATAAAAAAATATTAGATTTTTGCTTTTGAAATAGTTTTAGAATTTATAAAAATGGAATATAATTTATATAAACTAACTAAATTTATCATCAATAGCTATAGTAGTTTCCGTCCTATAAAACCGAACGATATACGTGCTAATTCTAAATAGTATTAAAAAAGAATTAAAAATTTAATATATATATATATTTATTTTTAAACGTTTTAGCTAATATTTTAGTAATTCCGCGAAGTATTACTAGTAAATTCTAAAAAACCTCTTAAAGTAAATTTAATTAACTATCGATAAAAGCCTAGTATTTAACGTTAGTAGAAGTTAAATAATTACCGATTTCTTCGATTTCAATTATATAATAGATTTAATTAATAGAGGATTTATTTTTATCTAATTTTATATATTCGCCCGGTAATCGATTTTATTTATTTATTTTAGTTTGTCTTGGTTTTAATATAACGTCTTTGTATATTAGAAGGCGTTACGTTCGAGCCTAGCTACAATACAGCCGTAGAGGTAAAATCTCGATATTATAAAGCGTCATCGTTATATAAATTAATTATAAGAAAGGATCGGAACAGTATTTAGTAATTATATTAATAACTCACGAAAGAAACTATCTAATAGAAGTAAAAAGCGATATATATAGATCAAAGTAGCCGCTATAGCTAAAGATAGCTGTAGGTACATCAGCATTTCCTAAAACCGGCTTGAAGCCGGTCTCAGCCGTCTTAGCCGTCTTAGCCAGTTCTCAGCCGGTATAGCTGAAAGCGGCTTATAAGCGGCTTGTTAGCCGGTCTCGGGTATACCCGAAGCTGCGTAGCTGCGCGGCTGAGACGGCTAAGACGGCTAAGACGGCTGAGCGGCTGAGACGGCTAAGAAGATTTAGAGATTCGATTTTAAACTCGTTTAAGTCCTTATTAGTAGTTAGTAGGCCTATATACGCCTATATATAACGCTAGACTAGCTTCGTCTAGATTAAAAATATTAGGTTTCCTTACTAGAATCTTACTAGATTAGGTCTAGCGTGGTTTATTAAATAGATATTCGACTTCTATTGTTCCCGCTTTTAGCGGCGGCCGCTAAACCTTATTTTCGAGTTAGGTTATATAGGCTTATTTTTAGCTTATATATAGATCCTATTTTAGGCTGCTTACTAAGCAGATATTCGTACTATAGATACTATTAGAGCTCCAATCTATCGAAAATTTACTTTTTGGATTTTTGGATTATTTGGATTATTTGGATTATTTGGATTATTTAGATTATTTGGATTGAGATGGCTGTCAGCCGGTCTAATCTGAAAATCCATTTTAGAATCCGCTGATATACTTAGTACCGATTTATAAAAATATTTACTGCGGCTAGCGCGGCCTTACGCTAATTGATTTCTCGTTTGGCCGATTCAACGCTGGTACTTTTATATAGTTATAGACGTAATATTTAGTATTCAGTGAACCAATGGTTCGGTAAACAAATCAAACGTTAGTAAACCAATATTAAATATACGATAGTAGAATTTATATCCTAGTTTAATTAACGTAAATAATAGTTTTTTGATTTTAATTTAAATCTATTTTTTAATATAACGTATTTTTCTACCGATAGATTAATGTAGAAAATTTTATAGATAAATATATCTCGTAACTATCGTTTTTTTTTTTTACTAGTAATATAAATCTAAAATCTTTTACGTACGTAAATATTTTCGTAATAGCTATATCGTAGCTAAATTAGACGATCGTATCTTTTTATATCCGTAATAACTATATCTATTTTCGAAGACGTCGATTATCTCGTTATAGTTGGAGTAATCTATTTTAATTTTAATATAAATCTTTTTTTTACCGCCTTTAAAACGCGCTATTCGACTTTTCTATCCCTTTTTAATCTAATCGACCGGGTAAAACTTCTAGCCGTAATAGCTAGCGTACTAGCTAGTAGTTTTTTTAAAGTTATACGGATTAAAGAATACTTTAACAGTTTAGCGGAATATTTAGATACGGGTTATTCAATAAATATAGATAAAGCGATAATTATTTTTAATTACTTCGTATTATAATGGATAGATTTAGCGGAAAAATTAGATATTTATAATTATTTCTAATATCGAGGCGCGACTAGATATATAGTGTTTTAATATAGTAGAAAATTCGTAATCGAATAAAAAAGAAAATGGTAAATATAATTAACTACGTTATAAATTTTATCTGACGAACTGCTTTATACTTTTAGCTGTAGAAATTTCTTTATACGTAAAATATTACAATCGTTGCCGTATATAACGTTAATGGAATAGATATATTTATATATATATATATAAAATTTAATATAATTTCAGATAAAAGCTTGTTAATTATAATTTCAATAACCGAAGCCGAATATATAGTATTATCGATTTTTTTAAAAAAAAAACCTCTTAATTTTATAATCATTAAAAAATTTTGAATATTCCGAATTTATTAGTAATAATTTTAAATTTATTAGTAATATCGAAAATAAAATATATAAATTAATTTTATCTATTTCAAATTAGACTGGCCGTCGGGTCGGATTTCGAATTCGAGTTAGTTAATTCGATTCGACCGAATTTCGGATTCTAAATTATAATCCGATTCGATACACTAAAACTATATTTTAGTACTAAATTCTAATACAAAAGTATAAAGCTAGTATAATTTCTATATAAATTTACTATCAGAATTCTAATTAATTAACCACGCTAGCTAGAAAGTCTATAGTAAAACTAAATATATTATCTGGATATATTACCTTTATTTAATTATTAAATTATTAATATATTAATTATATAATATAATCGGATCGAATCCGGATCGGATTATTAAAATCGAGTCGGATATCCGACGGTTCGACGGAAACCCGATCCGAACCGGCCAGTCTATTTAAAATAATAATAATAACGAAATAGTATTTATATTAGAAAATAATAAATATAATTATTACCGGTTTAAATATATAGATGTTAATTTCTATAATATATACGATTTATATAAATATAACTTTATCGTTATTAAATATATACCGAACGTGGAAATAATGGCCGATAGTTTAATTAAACCATTAATAAAAGATAAATATAGAATATTTAAAAATCAATTTAATATAAAAATTAGTAGAAATTCGAATTAAATATTAATTATCCGGACTTTTCTAGATCTAGGCTATTTATTATTCGGGAATTAATAGTAGTAAAAGCTAATAGTTTAGAAAAATACTATCTATACGGTATAGAAAACTCTATTAATTTAAATAGGGTTCGAAGATTCTTCGTCGGAAGAGATTGAAGAAATCTATTGGAATTTGGTATAGTAGACCCTTTTAGATTGGTATGGTATAGATTCTAGAGACCTTTAACCCAACCTATTTAAATAGTATAGGTTTTTTAAGTTGTCCTACGTATTATCCTACCTCTATTTCGATAAAATACGTACGTAAAAGGGTTAAATAAAGTCTATTTTATTCCTTACGAAATAATCTATATTATTTACGCTTTAACCTATAAAATCCAATATCCTATTAGTATGGATTTTGAATTCTAAAACTCACACCAACCCAATCCATTCCGGCAAGGATCGAAGGTAGTAGAAACTAATAGTTTAACAAAAAATTAGCTACGTAGATTACGTACCGAATAGAAATATTAAAATATATAGTAATTTAAATAAAGCTTACGTTAAAGCTCGCGTTAAAGTTTTATGAATTACGTAATCTATATCGAAGCTTTAGCGTATAAATCGTTTTAAAGGTTCGCGTTAAAATTTCGCGTTAAAAGATTATAGATTAGATAATCTATATCGAGACTTTAGCGCGCTAGTTTAATTTAAAAAGTAAAAACTTTATATCAAGTTTTAATCTATTCTTTAATTAGTTAAATAGGTAGAGTTATTTCTATAGTTTATTCTACTATATCAATATACGTATTTACTTTTAATAATTTTTAGATTATTTAGTTTTAGTCGTTCTTTAAATAAATCTTTAAATTTAAAGATTTAAAAAAAAAAAGAAAATTTTTTTTATATAGAAATTATAAGGAATAGATCTAAAAAATAATTAAAATAGATTGGATTTTCTATTTTAAAATTATTTTAAAAGATAAAAAAATAGTATATAATATATATAAATTACCTAAATTAACCATTAATCGCTAAAATAGTTTCCGTTCTATAAAATCGGAAAATAAATATATAAATTATAAATAGTACTAAAAAAGAATCGGAAGTTTAATATATATATATATATTTTTACTCGACTGAATATTATATTCGCTTTCGGATATTTTAGCTAATATTTTAATCATTCCGGAAAATACTACCGATAGATTTTAAAGAATTTTCTAAAATACGTTTAATAGACTATTAATAAAATCTAGTATTTAACGCTAGCGAAAGTTAAATAATTATCTATTTTTCCGATTCCGATTAATTAATAGATTTAATTATATAAGCCGTCAATCGCGTTATATAGACTTTGGAAATATAATTGGAAGGCTTGGAAACGAGATTCGCCGTCTAGTCGCCAGAGCGTCGCTAGCGTATCGAATTTCGATTCTTTCTCGCTTTCTCTCTTCCTTTATTACTAGACTATAGTCAAGTCTTTTTAGAATATAAGTTAATTCTATAATATATCTTTCGTTTGGTCTATAATCGTATATTGCTCTAGAAATATATCTGTCTTACAAATTAATAGAAAGTTTATTTTTATCTATATTTTTATATTCGCCGGCGCGCCAATATTATAGTTAAACTGTAAATAGAAATTAGTTATAATTTTGATAACCGAAGCTAAATATATAATATTATCGGTCTATATAAATAAAAATTAAATTTCGTAATTATTAAAAGATTTTAGATTTACTAAATTTTTTAGCAATAAATTCAAATATTTTAATATTATCGAAGATAAAATATATATATTAATTTATCTATTTAAATTAGAGATTATAATTAAATAATCCTCGCGTTAATAAATAATAAATATATTTATACCCAATTTATATATATTAATATTAACTATTATAATATTCGCGATATATATAAATATAATAGTAATATTATTAACGTTATATAAAACGTAGAAATAGTAGCCGATAGTTTACTTAAATAAGTGATAAAAAATAAATATAAAATTATTAAAAAAGTCATTTAATATAATAACTAATAGGTTATCGAATTAAATATTAGATATCTAGACTTTTCTAGATCTAGGTCGTTTATTACTTAGAATTTAACGATAGTAGAAACTAATAGTTTGAAATAATAATATCTACGCGATATAGAAAGATACTATTAATTTAAATAGAATTCGAAGGTAATAGAAACTAGTGGTTAAAAAAATATTTATCTACGTATCGAATAGAATTATTAAAATATATAGTAGTTTAGAAAGAATTTATATTATAACTCGCGTTAAAACTCGTATTAGAATAGTATAAATTATATCATTTATATCGAAACTTTATTATATAGATCGCTTTAAAGATTCGCGTTAAAAATTCGCGCTGAAAAAATAGAGATTAGATAATCTATATCTAGATTTTAGCGCGCTAGTTTAATTTAAAAGATAAAAATTCTATATAGTATTTTTATCTATTTTTTAAATAATTAAATAGGTAGAGTTACTTCTATATTTTATTCTATTATATCAAGATACGTATTTATTTCAACAATAGCTATAATTATATATTTCCATAAAATCTCAATTTGAAATACAATAAAATAAATATTATTTTATATTCTAATAGTAATTTGAAATATATAATTATAAAGTTAATTTATTTTATATAAATTTTTTTACAGCCGAAGATATAGATAATAGTAATAAAAATAAAGATAAAAGTAAATGGAAAAAAGACAATATATTATTATATAGAAAGAAAATAAAATATTTTTATATATACTATTTTACTATTTAAATTATAAAATACATTTTTATTATCAAGATTTTCGAAAAATAGTTTTAGAAATTCTATAATCTTGATAGAAATCCTGCGGACCTGGACGTGCTTCGAAAATTCGAAACGTTCGGAAAATTATTCAAAATATTTAAAACGTTTCGAATTTTCTAAAATTTAATAACAGTTAAAAAAATTAGCAACCGTTTAAAAAAACTATTTTTATAGAATAACGTTAGCGACGTCTATTCGCTAGCGTTATTTAGAACGAACGATTAACGCTAAATATATCGAGATTTTAAAAAATCTATTAAATCGATTATTTTTATATTCGTAAAAACTAGTGTCGTTATTAGTATATATTTTACGGCCTAAATAAAAACCAAGTTGCCGTTTTCTAGTTTTTTAGATATATAATATTTAGTTATACTACAATCGCAGCTTTAAAAATCTAGAAAACTATTAAAAAAATCCGAGACGTTCTAAATTTTCAAAACGTTCTACTAGAAGTTCGAAGCTTTCTAGAACTAGATTAATATTTTCGGGCGCCCCGGGCGTTCAAAACTACTTTCAAAAACTTTGATATATATCAAGGTTTTCGAAAAGTGGCCTTGAAGGTCCTATAATTTTGGTAGGAACTCTGCGGGCTCGAACGGTTTCCGAACGCTCCGAACGCCCGAGAAATTATTAGAAGCGTTTAAAATACCCCGAGTTCCCTAGAATTTCTAAACGGCTAATAATATTAACTGCTATTTAAAAGAAAAACTTTTATAAAACTATATTAGCGGCGCCTATTCGCTAATATTATATCGGACGAATAATTAACGTTAACTAGATCAAAATTTAAAAAAATCTATAAAACTGAAGATTTTTATATATATAAGGTCTACTAGCGCCGTTACTAGCGCGTATATTATATCGCCTATATAGATACTAGCTAGAATTCGCCAAAGCTTTTATAGTATATTATATGGATATACTATATATATAGCTCTAGAGATTCAAGGCTTTACTAGAACAGTCTAAAGCTAATTCAAGGCCCTCCGGGACGACCTTTCGAAAACCCTGATATATTAATTATAAAAACGTATCGATCTACTATAATATAAATAGAAACTTGAAATAATTAAAAAATTATCGATCTAGAATTAAAAAAAAATATAGAATAATATATCTATTATATCAATTTCTTAGAATATTACGAAAACAATATAGTAATACAAAAATTAAATAAAATTCAAGATCGAATAGAAAAGAAAAAAATATGTAGTTGAATATTATAGTAAAAACGAAATAACAAAAACTTTAGATTTATACTAAATACGGGGAATTATACAAGGTAGTATCTTAGCGCCTTATAGATACTAACTTCTTCAAGCTTGTTTTTACTTTGATATAAGTAAGTCGTTTCAAGACAAGATTCCACAATCACTTCTCGGAAAAAACCATGATAAAAACCTCCTTTGAACACCTACCACCCAACCATTCGATCTCCATTCCACTCGATCACATTCCCCAGCTGTATTTGAATCATGTCCCAATAGAGGGCATTCCTTCGCGGGCAGGAAAATTGGTTCGAAGCTCTGCACATCCACCCATCCTTTCCACCCCCAATTCGCTCTTTGAAGCCTTCCACACCGGCTACCCAGCCATCGAATGCCAACTGCCGTCAAAACTACTGCTCTCGCACCTTGACCTACAGGTGACTAGTAATCCAAATGGAGATCCAAGGTTGATCTTCCAGGAATTCGACACGGCAAAGACAGCTTTTCAGCTGAATTCGCCAGTCTCAACTCGGCCCTAAATAACTGCATCTACCAATCTTATCTCGAACATGGATTTTTCCACGACTGGGAATCGAAGTAGCAATGCCATGTTCCCTCAAGGAAACACGACACAAAGCCGCACCTGCACCCAAAGCCCTCCAGTAAACTTTCCATCATGTTTTCTATCCCCCAGGGGGGTCGGTTTCCATAAACATCACTCCTCAGGCTGCAAATACCCCAAACCGCCCACCTCCCCCAGCACCCACCTCCCCACAATCCTCACCGTCACAAACACCGCCGCCAACGTCCCATAGAACCACAAAAAGCGGCCAAAAGCCGCATACCAGATCATGAACACAAGGGCCTGCGTCTCGATGATACGGGTCACGATGTTCCAAGCGATAGCTTAGGGGGAGTAGAAAGTGAAGCGGTCATTTTCCGAGCGTCAGGGGGAGCGCGGGGCGTAGGAGTCGATTGTGGCGACGTGGCGTTTGAAGCGGGACATTGTTTCGTTGATGTCGGTGCTGATGTCGGAGAGGAGGCGGGTGGTGGGGTCGATGAGGTAGATGGTGAGGTAGTGGTATGTTAGGCCTGGGAGGGTGGAGAGGGAGGAAAGGGAGCGGGCGGGTAGGAGGGTGTTTGGGGTGGGATAGGAGAGGGAGGTTGGTGGTACGGTATCTGTTGTTGGGAGATTTTGGCGCGGTTTGGGGGATGGGATTGAGGGTTTGGAGGCGTGGATGCTATTATCGATGTTGAGGTTTGTGTTTCCCTGCGTGTTGAGGATTGCTGGTGCTATATTATCTAGTTGAGGGGTTAAACTTTGGAAATTGTAATCATGAGGAGCGTCGAGTGGTCTTGGTTTGGCGAGAGAGCATAGAGCGAGGAAGGTTGATAGTAATGTAGCTGCGTGGTGAGAGTTGAATAGGGTCATCGAAGATAGGCTGCGATTGGCGTAAGGGATTGTCCTGGTGCAGTGTAGTTTTTAACCCACCATTTGTCAATGACGTTGTCTCTTTTCTAACGGAAAGTATCGACGGATTGAGTATATACCGATTCTGGTATTCTTAAAGCTTTCCTGTCGAGCCTGTTTCGCGAGTCGGCAACATCGCGAATGCGGCTATGGCAGACGTTATGAATTGTGCACCTGCCGAGGGTCGGTTGCATTTAAAATTGCTGCGCCAAACGAGGTGCCCCACCATTTTACTAGGTAAGCAAAGCGCCCCTTTTCCTATAGAACACCCTGCTTTATAAAATTTATTACTCGCTCAGATTACCAGGAATTCTACTAAAACTCAGGATATAAAGATTTCAGAAGCGGCCTAAGAGATTTTTTAAGCTTTATATTATAGATCGCTCGATAAGCTGGTAAAATATATATGTGAAGTTGCTGGCCTTATTTGGCGCAGCAATTTTAAATGCAACCGAGCTTTTCTTGGAAACAACGTTTTCTTTGCATCCGACCGCAAGTAAGTAAATCAATGTGGGTAAAAAGCTGTGTTGTGAATCTTCAAAAAATCGCTGTGCTAGTCTTTCGACTGCCGAATTCTTGGTAGACCCTTATATCCATAAGGGGATAGAGGACGGAAGGAATGCGGGACGGAACTGTATATATACCGTAAAATCAGGCGCTTAAGACACCTCCCGCCTACAAGACAGGTTTGCATATAAGGCCCGGACTTTGAGGGACGTTCCCCCTCGACAGGGATCGTTTTGCGGTATTGCAGGATTAACTTGCTTGTAAGTAAAGGATTTGAAAACGGGCCAGACGATCAATTAATACGGTGCGTGCGTTGTGTGTGTCTGTGTGCTTGCGTGTGCGTAAGAAGATCGCCATACAGAAATTCATTTCGATCATTATTAGACACTACAAATACAAACCTTTCTATATTTCATACCCACTCACTCACCCACCAGCCCCATCACTGAATATGAACCACAACCCCTACACTCGGCACTCCCTGCGTATTAATCCCAAAAAGCATCCACCACCCTGGTACCACAACGCCAGGATCCTTCGGCACCAGCACTTGGTACACGTTGCCTCCACCCGTTACACTCGCCAACGGCACTCTCCGTTGATCCGTATTAACACTATGTGTCGCGCTCCCAAATCTCACTAACGAAAACCGGTTCACGGGGCTGTCCATTGTGACCGTAATCCCGCTTCCCAATTTCAATTCTTTCGCGGGATTGGTGGACAATATTTTCGGTCTCGTCGCGGGGCTTTGATCGGCGTTGAAAAGGTAAGGGGGGCGGAAGATCTGAGCATCGTAATGGTTGGCTGTGCAGCCTACGCCGCAAAGGCCACCGCCGCCGGTGAAGACGGTGCCGTCGGCGAGAAGGATAGCGACGCTGTGGTAGTTTCGCGGGATGCTCATGGGGGCCATGACGGTGAAGGAGTTTGTGGCAGGGTCGAAGAGTTCGGGGTAGAGGATTGAGGTGTCATCGCTAAAAAGTTTTGCGTAGTTGACGCCGCCGAGGATGAGTACTTTGCCGTCGGGGAGGACGACGCTGTTGTGGAAAGCTCGGGCATAGTGGGCGCTTCCGATTGTAGTAACGTTGGGTTTGGTATTGGGAGCACCAAGGGTGATGATGTGTGCGTTGGAAGTCGTATAGGAACTGGTGTAACTTGCGGCACCACCTATGGTTAGGATCTTGCCGGCGAGAGCGTCGTACATAACTGCATTGCCGTTCATGGCGTCGTTGTCGTTGCCACGGGTGCCTGCCGGGGTTGTAGAGCCTTGGCCGTCGGTTGTAAACCAGTTCATATTTTTGGAAGGACCGGCGTGGAATACGGAGTTGTTCTGGCGAGCGAAAAGCCATGCGTGGTTGTCTGCGCGGTAGATGCCTTCAGCGTCGTTTGTCAAGATTGGTGCTACTGGGCAACCAGGACGCAGACTCCAGGTATTGGCGACAGGGTCGTAATATTCGCCGTTCTTCCCGCCTCGGACACCACTCCAAGAGCCACCGATGGTGAACACACCACCATTGGAAAGTGTGGCTTGTGAGTTGTAGCCGCGAGGAAGGATCAGATTCATGCCGGATGACCAGGAACGGGTATCTGGGCTATGTGAAGGATCGACGTCAGCTCTTGTCTCGAAATCTTGGCCATTGATACGCGGCCATCATCGTATGAAACGATGAATGAAAGTTGACGAAGGATATGACAATGACTTACTGATAAACGCTTGTCTTCTCGGAATTGGTGCCTCCCGCAACGACAATGAGGCCTGACTTGGTGAGCGAGATGCCAGGGCAGAACATATCATGACCGGTATTTGTCACTATAGACTGAGTCACGATACCCGATGAAGGGTTGTACGTCGCAGTGACGGTTCTTCCATTTCCATCACCATACGTGTCAGCATTCCATGCCGACCATACAAGAACTTCTGAGGTTGACGGAATAAGGGCAGCAGCAACAGGTATTAATGGAAAGTTGATGGTTTCCCCCCACTGGCCCGCAGACTCAGGTGAGGGAGTAAAGAAGGTCGACTGGATGATCGGTTGAATCTCAGCAGCGGCAGCCCACGGTCCACGGTTTCCGGCTTCGGTCAAAGCAGTAAGGCGTAGATAACGAGCCTGGACGTCACGCCAATTGACAACCTTCATCTGCGTGTCGTCTTCCCAAGTACCCCGTGCGACAGGTGTCCAGCTGTTACCGTCGGCGCTAGTTTCAATCAGGTGCTGGCCAATGTTGCCTTGCATATTGCCCGGTGTCTGTCTTGGAAGATATCTCAATCCTCGCACTGCATATGAAGCCTGCATATCAATTTTGAAGAAATGCGGGTACCCCGGAGAGACGTTGATATTGTTCCACTTCGTTATCCAGAAAGTGGCAGGATCTCCATCAAGGGCGTTGACCGCACCACCATCCTCCGTTGCAGTGGTAATTTCTTCACTATCCACGGTGACTGTGAAATCCGTTGCTTGTCTACTCCCATCGAGGAGGTTGATTTCGGAGGCAGCTGTGACGGTACCCCGGTTGCCGGCTTCAGACAAGGCCGTCAGACGAATGTATTGGACGGTGATAGCTCCAAATTCGGTTGACTTTGGCTTAGCATCATCTGTCCAGCTTCCTGAGACCACGGGTATCCATGTGGTACCATCCGTACTTTTCTGGATGGTGTACTGGCCGATCCTGCCGTTCGAGGTTGGTGGCCCAAGGTAGGTCAGTCCCGACACAGCCTTGGCAGACCCCTGGTCGATAGTAAAAGTGTGAGGAAACCCGGGCGATGCTCCATCAAATCGGGTACTCCAGTAGGTAGTCGAAGCTCCATCGGTAGCCTCAACAGCGCGATGCTGATTCGGTAGTGGGTTCTCACTGTCGGCCGTGACTTTCCAATTGTCGCGAGGCAATGTTGGATCCGGCCCGCTAAGAACATTTATCTCACCGACTGTCACATATGGATACCCCTTGCCCTCGGCTGTCGACTGTGCTGTCAATCTAATGTACCGTGCAGGTCTGCTTTGAAAGAGCGTGGTCTTTCTCGCCTGGTTGTTCGCGTAGGTGCCACTCCCCACTTGTGTCCAGGATCGTCCGTCGAGACTGGTCTCAATTTTGTGCCGACCGATGTTGCCACTAGGAGAACCGTCTTGCCGAGGGAGCATTCGGAATCCGTTAATCACATGCGAATTCTTCATATCGATCACGATGTTGTGGGGCAAAGGAGCCATTGTAGGATTGAATTGTGTCTCCCACCACGAGCCGCCCGTACCGTCTAGAACATTTTGAGGCTCGCATCCTGGCTGGAAACTGTCTGCGGTTGCTGTCCACCCGGCGCGATCTAGCTGGGTAGGGGCAATGCCGGCGACTGGAATTGTTGGATCATACTGCTCTGGTCCGGTGCCGGTGCGAATATCGCGCGACGGCAATTTCAGTGTCAAAGAGGTAGTCTGGTGAGTCAGGTATATTGATAGAATCAAAGGAATGAAAGAGCTCAATCCGAGCATGTCGAAGGAGAGACTTGGATTTTTACCCTTGTCCGGGCACGACTGAGCTTGTAAAGCGAAGCAAAACAGAAAATACAGATGTCGCGATGGGTGTATTACCAACAATTAGGCCTGAGGTCTGAAACTGGTGAAACGAAGTGACGTACACACGAAACGGTCAAAGCCGCTCACGGACGTTCGAGGCTCTGCGGCAAATGAATGGACTCCCTCAGGATTGATAGCACGGTGTGTGGTGGGCGCAGTAGTGAGTGGAGGAAAGGACAGGAAGAATGATGATTCAGACAATGGGAGCGAACGTGCCTACCTTTATAGACATGAGATCTCGGATAGCTCTTGCGAAAGGGAGGCTGCAACGTTGACCAGCTTCTTCTTTCGTAAGACTCATTTCCCACAGCTGCAGTCTGACCTGCGAGAAGGAGATGGTGCCAGTCAAGATTCACGATCTGGGTGTTGGTGATGCACTGGGCAAGAAGATACTTGGACAGAAGTAAATTGCTCGTTTCCAAACCTGCAAGACGGAGCCTATGATTTTGGAGTAAAGTCGGGCGGGGGGGAAGCAGCACGCACGGCGAACAGGTCGGTCATGGCTCTTCGAAGCTTGACACCCAACTAACTATGAAGTTTGTGGCAGATGGCTGAAGGCGATTCGAGCGCGAATGCCTGTCATTTAGCCGACAGGAACGAACTTGTGGGGGATTGCCGCACTTTTCGCCAATCGGCTAACGGCAATGCACTGCAGGGCAGGAACCAGGAGTCGAGAAAGGAACTCTGAGTCAGCGGCACAACAGCCTGTGTGTAAACTAAAGTAGTGACAGCTGGGGGAAGCAGCAGAGAGTCGTCTGTATTAAGGACCTTATGGTGAGGCTTCCTGCACGAAGGATCGAATTACGGTCAACGATGCGTACTTCTGGGGTGTCCGATAAGGGAGTTGCCATGCAGGAGGGAGGCCGGGGGTCATGCTCCTTCAGTCTTGCTAATCCGGGATCGTTGGAGTTCCATTATTACTTGACACGTTGCGTGGTTAGGTTGAAACGAGTGCGAGCGTGCAACATCTACGCATGAACCAACCCTAAATCCCTCGCCCATGGAAAGGTGTTTGTAATGCTTGTTGGTGTTTCCGAGTGGTCAGGATGTCCCAGAGTAAATGCGATATGGAAGGAAGAGTGCCTGGTTATTCGGTCTCGGTTTGGAGATGCTTCGACGCGCCAAGAACTAATCACGTGCTCCCTGCATCTTATCTAATCTAAGCCCCTTTCGAATTCCTCCGTCTCTCGTCTCTTTGGCGCTATAAGCTCCAAAGGGGCTATTCTCATTAACGAGGTGTCAATGTAGGAACTTGAATCAGAACGTGCTCGCGGACTGACCAACATAACACAAGATCGACATTCTCGTCTTTTAGATTGCTTCTTAACATCGTCCCGTCACACCACTCTCCCTCATGTAGGATATATTGAAGGTCTCATTTCCCCTGTCCAACTTGTCCGATCCCTTCATCTTCGTCAATCTTGCTTTCTTCCTGTACCGTACTTCTACCGACGCCGGTTGTTATATTGAATAGCCTGTATAACTCCCTGCTCTTCCTGGTCGTTGTTGGCTAGAATCTGGAGCGTGGGTGGCACGCCGTGATCGAACCGAAAATATCGGGCACATCTAGCCACTGCTATTCCATCCCATTCCCAATGATTGGCGTAGCCAATCAAGCTTGATTCATCCCGCTTCCAAATCTTATGGCATCCACGCAAATCAATGGCCAGCCCTTCAAGCTCCAGCGACTCGGTGTATTTGCTCTTCTTCATCCAAAGGCCGTCTTTGTAACATCCGTCGTCCTCACACCAGATGCAATTTGCCTCACTGCTACATCGGTCTGGATTCGGGTTCAGGAAATCATTCTCATGTTCCTCCGGATCGAGCTCTCCAAGGTCGAAGTGGACATGTGCTTTGCGAATGAAGGGACGATCTTTTGGTGGGGGAAAGAGTTGCACCCCTTCCAAATCCTCAACCCCAATGGCGTACGCATTCTCGGTTTGCATGCGTTTTTCATACTTGTCGCGGATGCGTTTGCTCAAGGTGAGGTATTCTGGCTGCGCTGCTTGGTACATCCTTCCCTCCCAGATAACATTACCGTCATGCTTCCAAGGGAACATGTAGCCGGAGCAAAGAAGCCCTTCCATGACTTTGTCCTCTATCAGGTCGACGAGTTCTTGAGGTAGTTTACTGTACATGAGGTCGACGAGCTGATCAAATGGACTGCTGTCAGCGTTGTTGCGTTGTTGCTCGGGATCAACAACTGCTTCGTTCTCTGCATTATTAGTATTCTGGGAGATGCCATCTTCCATAGCAACGTCGGCGTCTGGAAATATCATTGTAGCTGGCTGGCTGGTGGCTATGTTCATGGATGGCTAAGCTGTCTGCCAAAAATTATTATGTGCATTAATGATCGAAAACCAGAGAAACCTCGATTTAAATAGTCTCGAGAACTCAGCTGGCCGCACTGACTCAATACGAGTAGCCCGACTCTACATGACATGACTCTCAAGCGTCAGGTCAAGATGCGTTTCAGAGTCATATATTCAGTGTGGACGTATTAAAAACTGCCTAGGACTTTCAACAGACGCGCTTTGGCGGACCAGATTGTCACTCCTCAGCAAACAAAAGCAGGTGCGAAACATAGCGGAGTCCCAGTGAGCCGAGGGCAAAACAGCCCAGCCATCTGGGACTTATGCCCGTTATTCCTTGCGACGCTGCGCTGATGACTTCATCTCTTCCACACGGCGATAGAAAGATGAGCAGACCGAACTCACCACCACACGAACTACAACCATCTTCGTCTCTACCCCTATTTCCGCTTGAGCGCAAGCTATCCTGTAGCAAGCAAAGGCACCGAATATTCCTTCATCTTATCGACTGCCAAAACACAGCCTCTCAAGACTTAGACTTCAAGACCAACCGCCCATCCTCATCCCTTAAACGCTCTACCGCGGCCGCACCAGCGTTTGGATCTCCAAAGGTACCCTCTTACAGTTGCCACGTCCTCCTCCAATCGTCCCACCACAACAAAACCAGAATTCCATCTCCCACTTCCATACACTCTACACGCCGGCACCATCCTCCACATCCCTATCCTCAATCCCGAGAACCCCATCAGCACCCCCAACCAACCACCCTCCCCTCTCTCCCACCCCACCACAACCCCCTCTCAACCCTCACAACCCCAACCTCCTCACCTCCCCACTCATACCCACCCTGCCCTATAAATCATACCAAACACCCCCAGCACCCCTCCACCGCAGCCGCAATCTCAACCCCACTCGCCCTCCTCACCATACTCAGAGGCACATGTAGCGATATCGATTTCCACCCCGCAAGTTTCAGGCCAGGCGAGCCTTGGCAAACGGTATAACTATGGCAAAGAAGAGGTGAAGCGCGTATTAGGGAACCGTCAGTGCCAGATCTTCAGAGAGGAGGGGAGGTAGGAAACAGAAATGCGTCAACATAAATTCGATACTATCGCCCACCAGCGGGGAAGGGGGGGGGAGGTCCTGCGGCGGTCAAAGGCTAAAGTAGATCTGTCCACCGTAGCGAGGACAGAAGAGGTGAAGGGGTAATAGCAACAAAAAATAGTATATACAAAAAACAGGCATTCTCCTCAGAAAAGGAGTGAAGGCGAATGCCGTATTCAATCTCGTAGGACCAGCCACACCGCGAACAAAGTCCTCCAAGCGAAATTAGGAATACATATACTGCTAAGCAGGGAGGGAAGCTTATTCTCAATATATATAGTAACAATATACCCTTCTCTTCGCCTATATATCCTCCATCATAAACGTTCCTCATACAGACACATCCATATAACGAAAAGAACCATCATCAACAAGAAACCCCCAGCCCCGCCATTCTCCTACAACATCACTCAAACAAAACCCACCCACCAAGCTTTTTCAAAGCACAATCAACCCTCTCCCCAATTCCCGCAGCAAACATCAGTCCCCCCTCCCTCCCCAAAACCTCATTAATATCACAACCCAAAAAAATTCGTAAAACCACAAGACGATGCCTCAATCCAGGCTAAACATCGCCATCTATCGTCAGCAAAAAGCCCAGCTCAAGCAGCGGCGTGGTGTGCGCTGCTGGAACCTATGAAACCCCCTTTTTGGGGTTTTTGCACTCGTGGCGTGCAGGCGTGGCATTGGGCGTATGGGAGAGACAAAGGGTTGGACTAATCTCCCCTGTTTTGATGTGCTCGTACAATAGTATATATGCAAAAGATTTACAGATTGAAAGGCAGCGAGCCAGTTGCGCGTTATATCCTTGCCCAATAATAACATATCTTAAGAGTAGGGCGGGATTTTAGCGCTTCAAATCGAATACGGGATCTAGACGATAGATTTTTATATCATATCGCGAATATTCCTGTGAAGGGCGGCGGTGGGGATAATATGATGGAATTTGTTAGGAGTTATGATATTCCTGCTTTGCACCAATTGGCTACACGCATGTAAAGGTTCTCAATGTATTTCATCGCAAGTATGATAAATCTCGTTACACCAGATACCATCCTTAGCTCGTATAATTGGCACTCGGATCCCCTGTTACGGGCACCAGTCCTTGTGTCACTACACTGCCTGGCGGCGCATATCCTACATCATACCAAATCCATTAGCCCACACCCTCTCATCTCCCTCTCTCCAAGAAGAAGAAAAAGAAAAAAAAAGTAAACTCACCACCCAACCCCGTAACCGCAGCCGCGACATCCCTCCAAAAATCACACCGACTCCTCCTCGTCTGCTCATCGTCCACGACCCCAAAGCCCAAATTCCCCGCATCCAGCACCTCCGTAATTTTATCCCCAGCACCCTCCGCCTTGGGCCACGGAATCGCGGGCGGCAAATTCAACGTTTTCTTGAAAGTATTCGGATCGCCCGTGCGCGCATGACTGGTCAAATAGCTTTGATAGGCCTGACTGAAAGACCCGAAGCCAGGGATGATTGGAAACGGGACGTCCTGGCCGATGAGATCGAGGTTGAGATTGAGGTTATAGAATGTCGGTAGCAGATCCGTGGCATGCAGGCCCGGCGTAACGGAGTACTGGAGGTTATAGTTTTTGCCCGCGTATGCATCGGAGAGGTAGCGGACGTTGCAGACGAAGGAGGCTTCGTTTAGGAGGTCGTGGAGGCGGGCGCGCTGGGTGGTGTAGTTCGTATTTGGGGCGGAGGTGGGGGGGTAGCGGGCTTCGATTGCGGCGTTGACGCCGGCGGTTTTGGCGTAGGGGGGGAGTATGGCGTCGACGAAGGAGGAGAATTGGGCGTTTGTTTGGATGTTGGGGGGGATGAAGAGGTCGGGTTCGTTGGAGACGTGGGAGAAGATGAAGGAGGTGGGGATTTTGTTGAAGTTTCCTGCGGATGGAGAGTCAGTGGAATGAGTTTACATGGTGAGGGGTGGAAGGGTGAGGTGGATTACCAGATGCGAATTCTAGAGAAGGCGACTGCCGGATGAGATTTCCATCCGGCGATGGGCCTACCGCGAATGTTCCCATTGTGCCTTCTGTATTCAATTTCGTATTCGCCCTGTGCAACGTCTCCGCGCTCGCAGCTCGAAGACAAGCAACCCCTTGCCCGGCACAGCCAGCCAGTGCAGTGAAATTTTGGAATGTCTGTTCCAAACTTCCCTTTCGGTCGAATGTGAATTGGAATGCTGGTGATTGCAACACCGCTCGTGAGAACAAAGGGTCTTGGGTGCCGCCAAATGCGACGAGTTGATGCAGAATGGATCCTGCACCAGCGGACAACCCCCAGGCGCTTACTTGGCTTTTATCACCGCCGACGAGGCCAATGTAGTCTTGGATCCACTGAAGCGCGGCGCGTTGATCGTATAGACCTGCGTTTGGAAGACCGGTTCGTTCCATCGTGGTACCAGCAAGAAAGCCATACGCACCCATCTGGTGCCAATGTCAGCTTTGGTCGTGAGTGCAACATCACTCCCCTGATGGATTGAGGGCGTTTCGTTGCAGCTCCCGTGGACATGACCCGCGATTGGAGAGTTGAAAGAAAGAGGAACCCAGAGCACCGAGGAGACAGTAAGGACAGACATACCCGGTAATTACTCGCCACAAAAATAGCATTGCTCCCCGACTGCTGCAACAACACAGTCCCATCGTAAAACGGCAGTATTGGCTCCGCCTGGTCCTTGGCCCCGAAAATATAAGCACCACCATAGAACCACGAAATCACTGGCAATTTTAACGACGGATTGTCAATGGCTTTCTTGGGCACATAGATATCGAGGAACAAGCAATCTTCAGAAGCCTTCTGCAAAGACGGCACAGGGATTCCAGCGAGGAATTGATTCAGAGCTTCACCAAATGGTGAATCTGCGCCGGGGCCTGTCAACTGCGGACCCTTGATGGGGGCTTGGACGCAGATGGGACCGTAGGAGCCATCTTGAATGCCGGATTCGGGGGTAGGAGGAGCGGGTTTGGCCCAGCGGAGATTGCCTACGGGTGGAGCAGCGAAGCGAATGTTCTTGAAGACGTAGATCTGGGGTGGTCAGTCACAGACAAGGGTCGGTTGGGTACATGGGGAATGTTGTACATCGCCATCGGGGTTGAAACTCGCAGCACGATAAGTCGCATATGGTAGGGTCAGGGTGGGTAGACCATCAGCACGTTTATCGAATTTCACACCCAGTTGTGGGGGTGCTGCAAGAGTGGCTGCTGCACAGAGGCAAAGAGAGATCAGAAGCTTGATCATCTTGTCAGCTAGAGCGCTATGGCACTTGGTAGACAATGTGCCATGTTGTGCTTCAGCAGCATGATGGTCTTATATTCACCTGCAGAAATCTGCCTGGAGATCTTCCGTTACGCGCAAATGCCTCGGTGGGATATGGGTGGTTACCGGGCGTGCCATTCATGTGGACGGTTCATCGAATTCCATATCTGGAATGTACCGGTCTCAACCGAGCGACGAATCGGGCAGCAGTGGTGCGGAAACACGGGCTTGACTTGCCTGAATGAGTTGCGTGGCCGAGGTATCTCCGCACGGTTCGGGATGGAATGTGGCTAGAACGCATGAGGAATATGCAGGTGAGATGTTCGCGACGGGCCGCCTATGACATCCGTGCCGGGGGTAATCCCAAAGGACCAAATCGACCCAGGAGTGTGCCAATGACGCCAATTGCATGCAATGAGATCGATCGCAACCTCCATGCCAGCGACGGATGATTGTAGAACTGGGATATTGGTCAGCCTATGACATATCCGGGAGTTGTTCGCACGAGATTTTCACACTCAAGTGTTCCCAGACTCATCATGATCGTCAAACGGGAAATGATTCAAGACTTCCTCCCTCTCGAGATCCGTCTCCGCCATCTCTAGAGATTGGGCTTTCAGCACCCGACACCGTTCTTTGACTTCATCATAATGCTCCGGGAGCACACAGCCGATTTCATTCATACCTATCTGGTCACGGACGCGTTCCACACTGTTCACAGCCTCCTGGACCTTTTCTTCGAGGTCGAAACACTGTTTGATCTCCGTCGCAGAAAATTCGAGTGGACTTCCTGGACCGTCCCCATCTTCTGAAGAGGTGATTTGCCTCCAGAGCCGATAGACTCGCATCAAATCCGCCTTCAAGCTCACGTTATCGCCTTGCCAAGCAGTACCTGCTCTGTGGAACAGGCGCTTCCTCAAACGGCCATAGGGGGCACCAAGCGCGGCCGAGTGGTCCGGATTTAATACGCCGGTGCAACTGATGTAAGTGAAATGCAACTCTCTCCTCCTCAGAACTTCTTGGGCTGCTTCTTTTTCCTCGGGGCCCAGCTCGGAATAATTATCCGGAAATCGAGGCATATTCAGTGCCAACGAATCATCGTCGTTGAAGTTTTGAATTTCGTTGGGTATGCCGACGTGAAGGAAGATGGGTAGGACGGAGGAATGTTGCCAGTCGATGACCCCAAGCACCTCCAACGAGTCATTGACGAAAATATTGTTCGGTGAGAGATCGGGGTGACGTAAGATGAAGCGATTGAGGTTGGCTTGTCTGGGTATCAAGTGGTCGCAAATGCGTAGATAATTGGAAAGAGCCTCAATTTGAGGTGTAGGAGATATCTTCTGATTGTCGAACAGCTCCCTGCAAAGCGCTTCGGAGGGAAATCGTGGTTGCGCACAATTTGTTAACCAGGTCATCTCTCTCTTGGCCACCGACGCCATGGTGTCTTGAGGTGTGAGATCTACTCAGCGGATCAGATTCATGCACCTACACTGCTCCTCGATTACTAACATGGTCCGCGGTCCAGAGCCAAGTTCGCACGCTCATCAAGCCACCATGAGACTGCAGCACTTGGCCCAATACAGAAGTTTGTGTCCTCTGGCATGCCCGGGATAGCCACAGTCGCTGTCTCAGGATCCAGGTCGTCCTTGTGATAAATGCTCCCGGTCGCCGGGAGTTCGATGGAAAAGAGAGCTGCTTCGACCTGGACGAGCTGGTCGATGATCTTACACTTGTCGTCCCTTGTCAAGGACTGCCAACAGGTCCGCAATGGTTTCCCAGATACCTTCTCCATGATGATGTACTCAGCACCAACCGGGTTCGCCGGCGTGGTAGAATAGTCGTGAATTTTCGGCACTGGAAAGCCATGAAGCTCGGCGAACTGGATGGTGGCTACCTCACTTGCCGTTGCGTATCGTTTAGGAACGGTAATTGGATAGGGGAGCCGAGCGATGAGCTCGAGGCCATCCTGCATGGCAATGGTAAAGGTCCGATTGAAACCTCCCTCCGCAAGCTTGGAGATACTGGCGACATCTTCTTCGCTTCGTCCGATGGAAGAGGCGGCCGCAGCTTTGAGTTCTTTCACGTTGAATTTCAGGTATCTTTCGGCTAGCCGTATATGCTCATTGTAACTATGGCGGAGCGGGCATCAGCGGGATAAAGGTTGGTATCCGGAGTATTGAACTTGCAATCTACTGACATCCATCTTGTCGAGTCATGCTTGAAGAGCGCGTCGTCCGTTTCGTCCAAGGCGAGCTGGGGAGTAGTGAACATGCGCACAGAGTGACGAGTAAATGAACCTTTTGCCTTGCACGATCGCAGCTGTCCTTGACTGAAGGTGAAGACTTTGCTAGCAGGTCTCAGACATCGTTCAAGCATGAAGTCGCAAAAAAGTAAGATGATCTTGCCCATGCACTACGAGTTTGTATGGAGCAGAAGTGGAGGTGGAGGTAGCAAAAAGCCACTAGTCCGCTTACAGACTGTGGGTCTAACCGGATGTAGACAACATACAATTCAGGGGGTTCAGACCGTCATGTCTTCCCTATCGCAAGACCTTAGCGGCCGCAAGAATCCCCCACTAACTGTATTACGGCAAACTACTAATACTATATCCTATAAAGATTCTAGTAAGTCTAAACTATTGAATCTAATAAAAATACTCTATTATACGAATCTTAATAAGATATTACCGTACGGTCGTTATTAAATCGTAAAGCGTTATTAAATCGTAAAGCGTTATTAAATCGACGGTTTTAGTAGAATAGAGCCGTAAAAACAGCTAAGATTTCCGAAGTCCGCAGATCCGTTAGTCGGATCGAGTTCTAGAGGATATACTCTTAATACTTTTTATAAATCTTAGTTATTAAGTTTGTATCTGCTTAGAAAGGTAAGGTAGAAGATTCTTGCGGCCGCTAAGGTCTTGCGATAGGTTCTTGCGCCCCTAAGATATAACGCAGAGGTTCAGACATCTGACAGTGAATGGAGGGATTGGAGTGAATGTAACGTCATTGCAGCATGTCGCTTCGATCACAAGACACCTCGAGTTAATCTTCTACCAACACGGCAGAATACTTCCCTCCACCTTCCACGACCGACAGTAAACGCCTGCGGCAGTACCAATTCGCATAACATCCCTCAAGTAGGTCATCGGCATGAAAGTCTTATCCTATTATGCTGACAGGAGCAGGACACCTCTAATCTATCACCAGCCAATCACCTAACCCCCAACGGCTACCATGAGAAAAGCCTTCGATAACGCATGCAGCACGAACACCAGTAGCGGCGCCTGGACAAAGCTCGCCAATGTCAAAGTCAGTAAAGGCCGTACAGCTTGGCCCACCAGCGCCAGGCAACAGGAGTCTGTCGGCGTTCGTTTTGACTACAAAGGAGAGGAAGAAGTGAAAGAGGCGGACAACACCACCACCACCTACAATATCTTTGATGTCCAACCAAACAAAGGAAAAGTCCCGGCGACGATCATTGGCTGGAGCAACAAACATGGGGGATCTCATTCCGTGATGGCAATCGCGCGCGTTAAGAAGGGAGGAACCCAGGATGATGTCAAGGCGGCCTTTGCTGAGGTTGCAGACTTTGTCGTCGCGGACAAGGACGTCAATGAAGAGCAAAAGAAAGCAAAAGAAGCGAAGAAAGCAGAGGAGAAGAAGGCTGCTGAGAAGATTAATAATAAGGGTGGCAAGGCAACAAAGTCCAAGTCTTGAGGGCGGATGTTTGGCAGTCGTTAAAACGACTATATGCCTTCATGTCATCGAGGGAGAGCAATGGGCAGGGGACTCGATCGCTCGACAAAGTGACCATTCATATGAGACAGCAATTCAATCAGAACAAGGATTATATGAGCAATCATGGTAACATACCAAGCATGGGGTATATGCAAATGAGCTTGACCGCGCTCACCATTACCATAAGCCATATACACAAGCCATTCCGTCACATATCCCAAATCCCAGCCATCTACAATCCAACCACGCCCAGACTCCCCTACCCATCATCATTATCACCCATAATGCGGGCGATTCACCCCCGGCCGATTGGTCATGTACCGCGGCGCGTTAGACCCAGGAGTATAAGCAGGCGGCGCTTCTGGAAATGCATCATTCTCTTGGTCCACAAACTGTGTAGGTAGTGCCGTACCCGGTAGTACGGTACCTGGTGGATAGACTACTGTCCCTGACGGATACACATATGTGATCTGCTGCGGCGGCTGCGGCGACGGTGTTGGCTGCGGCGTCAAGGAAGGAGTGGCGTTTTGCCGGTTCTCGGCCATCTGTGCTTTGATTTTGGCGTAGCGCTGCCTGGTCAGCTCTTTGAAGTAGTTCTCAGTGGCGGCCTTTTTCTTCGAATCCTTGACCTTGTGAATCATTTCCTCCGGCGTGCGCATTTCTTTTGTCGTTGCCGCCGTCTTCGCACCGTACCGCACCAACTCTTGGCTCGTCTCAACATCGCCTCGCCTGCACGCAAAATGAAGCGCGGTATAGAGAGTTGCTGGCACGGTTGCGTTGACTTTTGCCCCTCGAGCCAGGAGCAGACAGACCAAATTTGTGCTCCCACATTCGACCGCCATCATCAAAGGTGACATCCCATGGTCGTCGTCGTCCGGAGCCGCGTTCACCCATGCACCGTTCTCTATAAGCAGCTCAGTCATCTCAAAGTAACCTCTGGTGCAGGCGTAGTGTAGTGGAATGATGTTGTAAGGAAGTGGTAGAGCTTTGGGGTTATACTCAGTCTCATCATGGGGCCATAGTCGAAGATGATACGAATGTGGTTTAGCCCATGTGTTCACGTCGATCGTGTCACGAAAGAGCTCCCTAGCAAGCGGTAGTTGATTTGCCAAGGCCGCGATGTGTAGGAGAGTCTCGCCGTGCTTCGTCCGCAGCTCTGACATCGGTCGGTCACCTTTGAGGAGCTTCATGGGTTCGATGTACCCATTGCGCGACGCCGAATGGATAGGCAGGTCCCCGTTTTTGTTGTAACAGTCCTGGAACCAGCTTCGATTCTTGAAGCGTGCGTTGCCATTCGAAAGTAGCGCTCGGAGCACACCCAGATGATTCTTCTTCGCTGCCCAGTGTACGGCTGTCATGCCTTCCCAGTCTTCTGGTGAAACATCTGCGCCTCGGTTGAGCAGCAGGTTCACGACGTCGAGCCGGTTATCCATGGCAGCATCAATGAGGGGAGTCCGAGCCCAATTGTCTTTCGCTTCGATATCCGATCTCAGGTCGAGAAGCAGCGACACCATGTCCACCAACCCATGCTTGATCGCAATATGCAACGGCCTTGAACCGTTGCCGTCTGATGCCTCTTGCAGGATCTTCGACGACCTGGATCCTGTGATGGCCTCAGTCGCCCAGGCCAATCTGGAAGACTTCTTCCCCGGCACGTCTGGAGCAGTTGGTGGATATGCTTCGATCAACCACGACACTGCTTTAGGCTGCTCAGCACTGACTGCCATATGAAGAACATTCCAGCCCGAACCGTCGATTGCAAACTCATCGGCGCCAAACTCCTTGAGGGTCTGCATGCAGTGCAGATAGCTTCGTGTAGCTGCTTCCATCAGGGGCGTTTTACCCATCTCGCCCTTTACATTGGGATTTGCCTTGTCTTCCAGCAGAGACCTCAGGGTATCGTTGTCGCCGGTCCTTGCGGCTTTATGGAGTTCTGCATGCTTCGACTTTCTCCCGACTATGGTCAGGAGGGAGGAAGACTTTTTGCGGATAGCGTTGGGTTTGGCTGTACTTGTCCCGTTCTGGTCCATGTCAATGGTTTTGGCGGCTGACTGCGACAGGTAGGCTTTCTTGATGATCTCCATTGACTGTTGAAGTGATGCCTTTTGTGCTGTAGAGTCCCCTCGGACTTTAGCCGCAGAAAGTTGCTGTTGCAGTTTTTGTAAATCATTCTGTGCTTTGCTACGTATAGAATCCGGTGGCTGAGAGGTGGCAACAGTGTTGGTAGTAGAAGTCATGGCGCTTGACGGTGTTTGTGCATCGGATCTGTCTGAGGACGAGAGTGTGGAGAGTGTTTCATTGATGGACTCGTCACGTTCAATAGGCGAAGCCAATCCACTGGTCATCATGTAGCGTGAAGGCGAACTCTCATTCGACCAGCGCCGCGTGATATCCCGAGAGGTCGTGGGAGACAGGGTACCAAGAGGATTGTATGCATTTGGCGGCACTGATGGAGGCGGTCGAGTTGGGGGCTGAGGTGGAGGTGCGAGGGCTGGCGTCGACATATGCCCCTGCTTCGGTTCGGATTCTGGAGTTAGGAAAATCTTCAGGTCATGATGCTCAGGATTGGAGTATCTGACAAAGTCTGGACTGCTCAGCTCACTTCTTCGCAAGCTGTTGGAAGGCACGGGCTTTCTTGACGGGGGAGATGTCCTGGAAACCTGCGCTGTTGAGCTTCGAGGTCTCACATGTGGCGCTTCATGTTGCTGAACAAATCCCACGTGGGTGGATGAACCCTGGCTGGACGGTGAGGCTGCAGGCGCTGCTTGCAAAGCTATCTGCGGACGAATATTTGTACTGGTCGCTGTAAAATCCGTAGCATTGGCCTCTGCTGAACTTAGAACGGTGTCGCCTACGGCTGGCGATTCAACCAGAGGCAGGTCGAAACCGACGCCCTCCGTGCGGCTGCTCGAAGGAGTCTCGTCGATGGCTGGGTCGGATGTCTTGGCTTGATCAAGACCCTCCTCGTGAATGGAAGAGTGTAATGATTTGCGTTTGCTGGAGCTCTTTGCAGACTGCTTAGATTTGGTCGATGGGGATCTCTTCAGGACCTGCGGTTTGTCATCCTTCTTATCAGAGAGACTAGAAGTGTAGAGATCAGAGTCAGTTGAAGGAGGCCGTTTTGGGCTTCGAACGGTCGAGGTTCTGGGCAGAGACCCATCGCCATCTCTTCGACTTGATCCTGGCCTCGTTGCAGATAATCCTTTGGATAAATCAGGATTTCCTCCATCTGCGCAGCTATTGGCATCGCTGTTGACAGCTGATTTTTCTCCGACGCCGTTGTCTTCCAGCAGGGGTGGGCCTACCTCAGGTGGTACCGACGGTGATTGACGCCCAGATTTGATTGATGAGACGGAATTCGAGTCTTCTGCTTTGATCGTCCGCTTGTCATTCTCCCTCGAGCTGACGGGCTGCCGGCGAGGAGGTCGATTCTGATCCCTCGGTTTCCGTGAGATGTCGAAGTGCGAAGCTACAGGAAGCAACGAGATCATCTCATCCAGATCAGACGAGTCGCCGTCACCCTGGGGAGCGTGCACTTGGGTATCGTGATCCTGCTTCTTTACATGAGGCTTGTCATCAAAGGCTGATTTGATCTGGTCCTTAAAGCTTTCGACAGCCGATGCAAGCGATGCATCTCTCTCATCTTGGTTGGTCCGACCTTGACTATTCTTCGATATTGCTAGCGGAGCAGGTGCAAGACTGGGTGAAAAATGCGAGTAGGTATCAGAGGGCGAGATGGTGTTGGTGGACTTTTCTGCCTGAGGCCTTCCCTCCTGTGGCACAAGTGGTTCTTCGAATTGTGGGTTCGAGAGTGCGCGATTTGCCGGATCCAATAATGGGTCGATTGTGTAGTCCGGAGCGACATCGCGTGGTTTGTTGAGTACCTTGGCCTCAGCTTTCGTCGGACCTGTAGATTGATTCTTCGCAACCTGGTCTTGCGATGGGCGAGGTGGAAGGGGGGGACGGCGCTGCAGATATCAGTTGGCCGAAAGAGGTCAGAAGGCGGAGAACATACATTGCCATAGGCCGCTTGATACGCAGGATGCGCCATCAGGATGTTGTCTATCTCGAAATTGACGGAGGGAGTGTAGCCTGACATGACGGAAACGGCATCCTCGAGATCTTTGTTGCCAACGGTCAAGGAGGCAGTATCAGCACGAACCTGCTCGAAGACCGCTCGAGCTTCAGACCTCTCGAGGTGGTGCATGACATCGGCCAGAGTGCTCCTATGATGGGTGAGCGCAATTGGATCAAGGGCCTGGCTGAAAAGCGCACATTTGATTGCTGGTCAACAGCAATTGCAACGCCCTGACCTGGCCGTCCAGGTTGGAAATATAGCCTTTGAGCACATCTTCCAACCACATGTGTCTGATCTTTCCCTTGAAGCCCGGGACATAGCCAGCTTCTCCCAACTTGCTGTCGATGACGGTGATGAGGACGGCACAGCCTTTGAGGGAGTCGGCGAGGGCCGCATCGAGCTTCTTGGCGGCTTTGGTCTCGGATTGCACTTTCAGCCTCCATGCCGCAATGTCCTCGAGGGCGTCTCGAATGGTGGCAAGCTGGATGGCGGCGAGTTGGATGTTGAGGGCAACACTGCTGTAGCTGTCTCGGATCTCGTTCAGCTTCTTGGAGAGTTTGCTGACGCTGGCAACGATGGTCAGCACACCGCTGACACCGCCGATGATTTCCATCCCATGCTTATCGGTGTGATGAAGTGATTGGCCCGAGGGAGCTTTGGGTACAAATCTGGATGCAGTTCTGTTGGTCGCAAGTCCAGACCGACGGAGTCCACTGACTGCCTGAGGAGGCAAAACGTCCAAGGCGCAGCCTATTCCTTTTAGAACTTAGTGCCCTCAGCCCTACCAATAAGATCACATGATGCTAAGCGTGGAAGGTTGGAGTTGGAGTGCCGAGAACGAGATCGTTCATCCAAGCAATCGTTGGAACGAAATCCCATATCGTGGTGCCGACTGCTGTACGCCAAGGCTCGATATACTTTTAAGCCTGGCATGTTCGGTGCTTGAAGCATCAACAGTCACCCATCCCAGACCGGTCAGCGTCGATAAGATCAACAATATGGATTAAACAACGACACGTGTAGTTGTCACTGGATAGGCCACCGTAAAGGAACGCAATCTTCGAATGCAACACTAGATCTTCATGGACAAAGCGATTGCTGCTGGGTATCGCCGCTTTTGACAACGCTGGTGCGATGGATCAGAAGTCGCTGGCGTTTCTCACGTTGCGCTCTGGCGATTTTCTCCAAGTAAACGCTGCCTCTCTGGATTGGCATCGGTTTGCCTGTCAGGGATACTTGGAAGACACGTTGTCCATCAGCAGCCATCAGCAATGTATACCTTGAAAGCTGCCGGATTTACCTGACGAAGCCCACAAAGGCCAAGATGTAGAAAGCTCCAATGAATGCGACCACCCATTCCAAGATGCCGCCAACCCTCTCATGGTTTGTCCACGAACATTCCAGAAACACAGCAGACAGTACGACTTCAGAAAGGAAGATGCCGAGACTGATCAAACAGCTCGATGCGGGTTCCAATCAGCAGGAGAAAAAGTCCGCCTGTAGCAACAAAACCTACTATTTCCTCAATTTTCCGTACCCAGACGAGCGACGCATCTGGTCCAAGTAAACGATCTCGGTGCATAATGCACTGACCGCAATACCCAGGAAGGTCATGAATAACATAGGGCCATGGACTTCCGATGCCCGTCTCGTATCAAAGGTGGTCAGACCTACACATCCAACACTGGCAGCAACGCCCCCAATGAGCGCCAGGATAGAGAATGCTTTTTTCCATGGTGGATCTATGATGCCATACATGCGGGAATCGGACCTGACATGATGGGCTGCGAATATGGTACCAGCGTAGGCGATGGCGGTGACGATGCTCCCAAAGACGAAGAAAGGTTTGAGGCGATAGGCTCCGATGTCGGAAATGAACCTATGCAGACCATGAATCCAGGATCGACAGATCTTCTGTGTGACTTACGCTACATAAGGATTGACTTGGGATGGATAGACGGGCCGGCCCTCAGCCAGCCAGTAGACGAGAAGGACCGACAGAGTGAGAAACCAAGCTGCTGCACCGACTACAGGAAGGACATAATATCGTGAGGGCGACACAAGGACGTACATCTCTTTTGTGTTGCATGGATCTGCAGAGTATCATAACACGAGGGACAGAAAGGGCTATGTACTCGGCCAGTAAGTGGGGATATAGTCATATTTGGCGATGACGAAAGAACTACTTTCTTTGATGCACAAAATGGTTGGCTGAAGCCCTCCGGACTTGCTCGTTATTGAACGGCATGAGTAAACAATCTATCGCAACAAAATACACCTGGTGCCCTGACCTTTTCCCAAGCCAAAGTACTACAAGGCCAGTACTCTTTTGATTCAGCCTAGGTAGTATCTCTATGGTGACATAGGAGCGACCGTTAGAAGGATATATCTTTATCGAGGTACCGACCGGCTGGCCTGCCAAGCCTGCGCCTTGGGTTTCGAAGGCTTTTTGCAGGAGCTAAAGATGGCAAGCGGAAGCCTTCCGCCGCCTCCTCTGTGTTGCTTCGAGCGGGAGTTGCTGCTACTGCACCTTCCGTGATGTTGCAAAGAATCATTCCACTTTGCTTGTTGACTCAACGGCCGGAATTACATGCAAAAATGGCAGTTGCACTTGCTCACTCTCTTTTCGAGGGCTGCGTTATCTTCTGTAGCAATCTCCAGAGACTCTATCTTTTGCATCGACATTTCATTCACTACGGGCAACTCTTACGCTACATTTCATTTGACACAAGACTTTGCAGAGGGCGTACAAGGCGCCCAGTCACTCGTTATAGTTACATCACAGCATATCAGATACACCAAACGGCACAAGCAAGGGACCCTCCGAGAGCTCATCCGACATGTCTCGAGTCGACCGTGGTTTGCAAGCATTACCAAACGAGATCTTCGACGAGATTCTCCTACTCCTCGAGCCACTGCCACTCGTCCAGCTGAGTAGCTGTTCCGCACTACTGAGACGGCGTATTCAACAGGATCACAGGCTCTGGGAACACCTTTACCTTCGTTACTTCGTGAGCTCCGGTAATTACCAGCTCATCATGACATTTGCTGACTCCATTTGCCCAGGACTATCCAGTGGATGCACCCCCCACTGGAGGCTATCCATGGCGAACAGAGTTCGAAGATTTCTTTTCAACGTGGAAACTACTCAGCCTTCCTTTTGAACCCATCAAGGTAGGTGAGAGACCGGGCAACGTTGAGCACGCTTACCCTTCGATAGGCGCAGGTGGTACGATGCGTAACGCGCATGATCTCGACGCAGAATATCGATTCCAAAGCCTCTCTCAATCTCGCTCTACTCAAAAACTGGTTCACACCATCTTCGATCAATTACGTTATCTATTTTCGCCGGTCCACCCTCCATCAGTGGACTAGAACCGTCAGGTCAACGAGCTTCGCAACCGGAGAGCGCGCATGGACCCCACCAGACTGCCCGCAGTGGACCGCATTCGCTGCCGACAACCCTTACCCCAAGCAGACCACACAAAGCCAGCTGAGCGCACGCTTGCACTGCCTTTACGGTCCCTGCATTCAGTCCTACTATTCAGCTTCTCCAGTCTCTGCTTGGAAGGATCCTGTTTTGGCAGCTTGTGCTCGCTCTCGAGTATACGACACACGCGCGTATCATCATGAGGATAAGCGCGGACCGTTTTTCGAGAGGTATGGGCTGCTGAGAGTCGATTGGGAACTAGTAGAAGCTCTCCTGTGCATCCTAACTGTGAATATTCAGCGTTTGATTACCAGAAGTCGAACTTCTCCTGAAGAGGTTGAGTACACTTTAGGGGATAGCTGGACAATGCCATTCGCAGGAGCCCGACGCAGGAGCTGCACAGAATTTGACAGGGAAGTCCTTGATGGGACGGGTATAACAGACGAAGATCCTTATGGCATCAACGGTATTTGGCAAACCATGTCTGCTGAACTTCCTCAAACCAACATACTTGTCAACTATTGTAGAGTTTCGCAAGCTTTTCCACCGACTCAGACCTGTCCACCCCTTTTTCTTCGCGAGTATTGTCAACCAGGGTACATGGAGCTCTATGTCACCAAGATCCAGCCTCGACAGGGCGGATCCACAGGCCTTCCAACCGTGGAGATGGCAGGCTATTGGGCTTTTACTTGTCTATATACTGGCATAGCGAGTAGGCACTTGTTCGAGGGTAACGACAAGTATGCCTCTCCATTAACACTTGAGATCTGCTTACTGGTATAGGACAAGTCTCTCAGACGGAAGAAGGAGAAATTCGATGGGTCTTTAAATTCGTTGGTCCATTTCAAGTCCGGACCACCATTATTGACCCGTAGGTCCGTCCATGCCGCTGGTGTTCGAATATTCTCGGGCTGACTGATTCACAGGCAAATGAAATGCACAATCGAAGGTGTGCAGATCGGCGGTCCCAATTCGGCTCGCGGTGTACTCGGGATGTTGTTTCCAAAGTACGTCTTCATGAGAAGCCTTTGAACGGCCAGGCTGATGACACGACAGCGTGGCGGGTGATTTGAGATACAAGTGTCCTGTTCCGTTCGCGTTTTGGAAACGAGATGCGTGATTGTTGGTGAGCAGCAGTGGGACTCGAGCACTTGATTGAGTTGCATATCTAACAGAAGCGGGAGGTCTGCCGGTTGGGGTGGTGATGGGTACTGATATGCCCAGGCGTGTATCTTTTCAGCGCATAGCAGTCGTTCATTAGTCTTAATAAGTTTCCATCATCAAACCTTGTACTCGTATCGTATAGTGTCTCGTCTTGTTAAGATTTCAGACGCAAGAGGCCACAAAGCAACCACCAGACAGGACCCTGAGGACCCAAAGTCAAGTGCCTTCCACCTCACTTCTCCATTCATCGTTAAACATACGCCTTGAGTTGCACTCCCAGCTACGTAGCAAGATGCAGTCAATCGGTACATCGATAATTTATATCGGGGCACCGACTGTTTAATAAACTTTCTACATAATGAGGTACAACGCTGTCCATGCCATCTAGCTTTTATAGAACAATTTTTGCCATTGGAAACATCCCATTCAGACCACCCATAACGTCGTCAATCCAAGTCCCGTTATATGCTACCACCAACGCCCGTCGTCACCACGACCTCCCAAAACACCCCCGCCCACTCACCACATTCCCTCCCATCACCACCCCTTCATCGTCCAAAACAAAGAACCCCCCACTCCACACACCCCTTCTCCGCCGCCTCCACCCACTTGCCCAACCCCGCCACCTGCCTCTCCAACACCTCCTCCTCCACCCCCTCCTCACCCACCAGTTCCTCCCTCCTCCTCCTCAACTCCTCCCCCAGTCTCGAATAATGGGTCCGAAAATGCTCTTTCCCATCCCAATAGCCCAAATCCCTAAACCCTCGTTTTCGGAACTCCTCTCTATAAAACTCCACAGTCGCCAAATCCTCAAGATGCAGCCGCTGCATCATCGTTCCCATGAGCTGCGGCTCCTTGACGAAAGCGGACGGCGTAGCCATGATATCAGCGAAGATCACCCGTCCGGATGAATCGCGCGTGAGGAGGCGATCGATTTCGGAAACGACGAGGGCGCGGTTGCGTGAATGGAGGAAACTGTCTTGGGACCAGATGATATCGAAATCTTCGCCTACTTCGGCGGGCACGGCTTCGAATGTGCCTTCTATTATTTTTATCTTTTCGCTTACGCCTTCTTGGGCGCAGAGATCGGAGTTCCGTTCGTTCTGCAGCCGGCTTAGGTTTAGGCATGCGACGGCGCATCCGTATGTCTTTGCTAGGTGGCGGGCGGAGCCGCCGTAGCCGGCGCCGAGGTCGAGGATGCGTGTTTTGGGGGTTATTTGGATGTTGCAGGAGAGGAGGGTGTGTGTCATGTGGGTGACTGTTGCGTGGGAGGCGGCGGGGATAGAGGGTGAGGAGGAGGAGGAGGAGGAGGGGTAGATGCCGATGTGGATGTCTTGGCCGCCCCAGAGGAGGGTGTAGAATTTGTTGGTTGAGGGGTCGTCGTAGTAGGTTTGGGTTTGGTCTGTTGTGGTGGAGGCGGGCGGTGGCATGGTTGGAGAGAAGGTGGGAGGGGTGCAGGGTGGCTTGTGGTGAGGCGGATCGGATTGGGCTGGGCTTGAGGAATTATTAAGGTAGTGTTGGTAAGCTTGGTTCTCATGGATGTGTTAGAGTAATTGTCGTGACGTCTGAGGGGATGACGTCACACATCGCGAATAGGATCGGCAGCGTCAGAAGATCGTTCCGACGTTCGATGCTTTCCTACAACCTCCACTCATACCTCATCTACGCAAGGAGGGTTCTCTCACAATCTGCCCCCGAGGCAAGAATGCCGCTTTCATCTGTTCACATTCACAGCATAGCAGTCCGGCCCAGCCCCGTGGCGGCACAGCGGTGTTTCAGAACCTCCAGCTGGAGACTCGCGACACTGGAGGCTGTTGGTTCTGATGGCACAGGCTGAACATCTGCAGAGTCCCGGAGCGACTGACTGTTGATGGGAATTTCCATTGGGTCCTTGACTGACTAGCTGGTGGAGCAATATGTCCATAACCAACCTCGCTGCCCCTGTAGTCTACATCACCAACTGTTGCTGTGCCCCGAAGATGGATCTACAGCTTCACGCCCGAGGTACGAATGCAGAATCTCTCCTTCTTTTTCAATTGCACGGTTCATCCTGTTTTTCATTCTCTTCACTTCTCCTCCCATGCCTCCATTTCCAAGATGGGTAGGCTATCCGTTCTTGCTGCGTCCGCCGCGGTCGTCTCGTCTGCCAGTGCTTTCTGTGTCGATTTTAACTCTGGGGAACGATGTACCGGCACGGTGATAGGCAGGTATATAGACTCCACCGGCATAGGCTGCCAGACTGCCTTCACCAGAATCAACTCCTCGGAATCCGTTCCGGCTCCAGGAGGCTCTTTCGGGGGCATGGTCCTCTTTCAAAGTCATCACCATCGACGAAGCTGACGATCAGCTGACCAACCTCGATCCCGCGCCCATCTTGTCCATCCCTTCCAATGCGACAGCCGCTGTAGGACGAGGTGACCGTCTCCCCGTTCCTTCAGGCATGCTCGAGGATGTGACTGGCACCTGTGGGATCCCTGAACCAAGTAGCACAACAGATGCCAGTACATCAAGCAAGACATCTACAGCTGTAGGACCTACGGGTGCTGGTACTACAACTACATCATCCGACGAAATGATGACAACCATGGGTATCGCCGCATCAGGAAAGATACGAAGGACCAACCGTCCCGAGCTCAACAAGCGTGTCGCCCACGGCAGCATCCATCAACATCAAGGCCGCACTTACAAATATCACCAAGTTGCCGCGAGAGCCTGGCGTGGAGTGCTAGTAGAGGCGTGGAATGATCAGATCCATAAAAGAGATACAAGGGACCATGTATCGCATGCCAAACATGGTCAATTACTGGCTCGACATCACGCACGAGCAATCGGCCCTGTCAGAGGTAGAAACCATGATTCCGTCAAGCGCGGCATCTCCACTCGGAGCCCAAGTCCACTGAACCCGAGAGCCATCTCACCCTCCAAATGCAACCTCGTACGCTCCTGCATGATCGACACTGGCGACAATGACAGCTTCGGCATCAGTGACGCCGGTCGCTGTTTGTGTCTACGAAGAAGGTGGGAAATGCGGATATGAGTATTCATCCCATTTGTGAGGCTATTCAGGTTTTTGATTAAGAGGCTGGTATGTACTACTTTCCTGCTATAGGTGGTGACTGTAAATCTATGTGGGTCTGGCTGCAGTTCTTGTATCACCGGACGGAGAGCAAGGATATTTGTTTTAGTATACTAACAATGATTTGCACGGTAAAGAGACTAAGTATACTGCTTATCTCCTACCTCACTCAGTATCAACGAAGGCAGCTACCAAACATCTCTTGTCTGAATCAGAATATTTATATCTGTAGCACATCCACACTTCCGCCCTTCTCTTCTCTTCCTAATATTTCTCCTGGCAACATACCCACGAACCCACCTCATTCCCTACCATCGCCAAAACACTATGCCTCCTCACCCCTAATTACCCTCCTCGCCCCTAAGTACCCTCCTCACCTTCTCCATCCACAAATCACGAAAAACGCCCCTCTCGCGATCCACCGCCCCAACCGGCTCCGCACCCCCCATTGTCTCCGCAATATCTAACAGCACGGGCTTGAGCTGCGCCGGGAAAGGCGAAACGCATCGATAAAGAAACCTAATGCTTTCACTCACGCGCAGCCGTTTTAGCGGATGCAGAAGAATGGATAGCGAAAGCGGCGTAACGCCTTTCTTCCATTCCATATCGGGGGGCTCCCAGTGGGGGCCTCGACGACCACTATCCTCTTCGGCAAGGTGTTGAGGGCTATCGCAGCGAGTGCAAAGACAGGGGAGATGAACGACCACGTTTATGAGCTGCGGCTCATGGAAAGCCACCTCGTCGCAGAGCACCGCCAGCAATTTCCCCAATGTACCGCTTAATTCCTTTTGCCGCTTCAATGGATCCTCGATCTCCAAATGGTATTCGCCGTCTTTGGGGCCTTTGATCGTGATTTCCAAATTTTGCATCAGCGGTAAGAGAGATGGGGGCGGGAGACACCATAGCGGTTCGCGGAAATCGAATATGCTGGATTCGTACACGATGCGGCTTTGCCAGTAGCGGTGGATCCAGAGGAGGGGGGAGGCTTCGGTGTGGATTTGGCGGTTGGTGAGGAGGAGGTTGGTTGGGATGCTGCAGGGGAGGACTTGGGTGTGCCCGTTTTGGTAGAGGGTGTGGGCCTTTTCGGTGTCGGTGGGGGAGGCGAGGACTTCGGCGTAGACTATATTGCGGAGTTCGGGGGGGAGGGAGAAGAAGCGGAAGGGGGGCATGGTGGGTTGGGATTGGTTGGAGTGGAAAGGGGGAGATGGTGTGTTTTTCTGAGGTTGCGGTTGGTGTGGGTGGTTTTTGGATGTTAATCGCTTGATGGCACCGTAAAGTTGTGGAAGGGGAGTTCGTCGATCGAGATACGGTATTTAGATTCCACAATGTCTTTGTTGCCTTACTTGCGATATATAGCCAGGTCTGCTTTGTTGTCTTATAGTCGACTTCGTGGTCGGGTTCCATTGTTTCGGATTCATTGTCTCGAGTATCGGAGAAGTTAGCATCTCAACGTATGCCTAGACAAAGGATTGTTCAAGTGACAAGAAGACTGGTACTGGCTATGGATAGGTAGCTGTTAGCGCAGATGACGGCAGGAAGAGATGAGGTCAAGATGAATGATTTGATACCAATATGTAGGAGATTTTTACTGAAAGACAACAGTACAACTGAAACCATTGTAGCATTTTCGATACCTCGTGTTACGTTAGATTGACATTTTATATCGCTGCGAAACCGAATCTTTGTTTCTAACCCCTATCTAATCTTCATTCTAACTATATTTCTCCCTTCTGTTCCGTTCTTTTCAATTCCCGCTCCGCCGCTATATTTAGCTGCTCATACTACACTCACCTCCTCAGCCGATTGGAGTGGATACGTGAAGGATAATTTTGGACGCATCCAACAATAGTACGCATGTTAATTTGACCACGAGGGCCGTTCGTTCTCAAAGAACAAATGCAAAAACTTGGATGGCATAAGCAAATCTGCCCAAACTCAAACGCACGCTCTTCGACGCCGCTCCTTTATGTAGATCATGGCCCCAATACAAGTTTACCAGTACCAGTGCGGCAGGCAAATATCATTTGTGATTGGTGAAGTTCTATGAGGGATGGAAATTACCGCACCATCGCTTGTGTCAGGGTCCTCAAGGTTTGGCAATGCTGACCGGGTGCCAGGATAGCCGAAAACGCTAGTAAGAGTCAATGCTCCTGTGGTAGCGTCCCTTCTTGTGTCTTTCGAGATTTATCATCTTGACATTTCCCAGAAGGATGATAGTATTCTTATCCGGGGGCTAGTACCTCTTTGTCGATATATCCGATTTTCGCCTTTCTTGCTGCTGCGCTCCTGGGTTTAGGTCAAGGTATTAACTTCGCCAACTCATCCTCTTACGATACCTGTTCTTCTGGACTCGGCTCTCTCCTTGGCTTATTGTTGGTGCTTAGTCGTTCCGGGAGGAAAGGTTTCCGGTGTCTTTTTCGTAGCCAGATTTGCCTTGTTCCATGTAATAGCCGTATTGACTCTCTTATTATCTCGACTCGCCGTAGCTTGGTTGCTTTTTTTAGGTGGACTCCCCAAGCCATCTGGCCGCTCCCAAGTCACCATCCGTATGATGTGTTGATGGCGCCACTCCCTGTTGTTCCCTAAATTCATCCTAATCGACCTGAGCATTTTCGCAGAGAAATTCAACTTTCTACCCCGCCATATCAATAGTTGGCTCTGGATTCGTAGATACCGTTCTTGTATGTTGGGTCCCAGGTGTCAAGTATATGAGAAGATAGAACCGGACTTCGTATATTGTAAGGTCTTAATCTCCTTATCTTGTTCAGGCAGTTGACACATGGTAAACCGTGGATATTGTCATATCGGGCGAACATTTGTAACTCGTGAGGCATGACACCAAATTTGACACCCACTTGATTATTGCAGGCAGTGAGGGCAGCGATCGAAGCACAGACTATGTCACCCTCGAGGTTTGCAAGGTATCTCTCCTCTGGCTCGGTTTCGAAATCGCCAGGGACTAAGTCTTCATCCGGCAGATGCTCGTCGCTGTTGTTGGCTGATTGTCTTTGGCAATATCTTTGATACCTCAATGGACGACAAGTGCCGGGAGTACGTAGCTATCGTATATCTTTGACGTCTGCTGCATCGTGATCTTTCAACATCAGAATAACAGAGCAAATTTCTGGGATAACCTTAAAAGCTCGTCGAATGTCGTTCATATTACCCTTGATTATACTCCGTAAATTGCCGTCCAGATCTATAAGGGGGTTACGTAGCTATCTATAAATAGTGTCATCGCTGTACTCACGCTCGACGAAGCAGTAGTCTTTGCAGAATTGGTACTGACTAGGGACAAGCTGCCATTCTTCTGACTTTTACCGCTCATCAAACGATTCCCGCATATACCATTGCCGGATTCGTGCAAGCCTGCACAGGTCATGAGAGATCCGATCCCTTTCCTACAGTAGGAATATTGTTTTTTATCCGCATATTTGATTTCGGCACGAGCCTGCAGTATAAAACCTTCGATAGCCTACGAGCGCGAACACTTCTTCACAGATCTCGAACTTACAGATACGCAGCCATAAGGTTGATAGGGTCCTTATAGCGCGGAATTGCGTCCTGTAACATAGCGTGGTATCCGACGAATGGTCGAAGTGAACTGCCAGGCTTTCTCCTTGTCCGCTTATGATTTTTCGTGCCCATCAGGTGCGTCCTTGAATTTTAAGACCTCCTCTTCTTTGATTGCTTATTCACTCGGGCAGTGGCAGCGTCCACCTTCCAAGGGTGTGGTTAGTAGGAGAGGGATCTGCGCATTTGCCATCGTTGATTTTGATGATAAGATAATGAGGTAGTATGAATTGATAATGGATGATTGTAGTAGGATGGTTTAGGAAGTGCTAGATTATAAGGTACAGCTTGCATTTCCCGCCGGTAGTAGCAAGAGACTGCCACGCTTCTTGATTACATGGACAGTCTGAGCCGTGATTCGTGGGCCAGGGAGGATGGCCAGGCTTGAAGGTCGAAATCCTTCGTGCGGATTTTGTGGAGGTGTCGAAGTTTGGTGAATACGCGGTCGATTTTTCAGATGGTCTGTTTCTTCAGAACCGTCTTTTTAACTGCCTTGAGATGGGCATAGACCGAGACATGGTCACGTTGTCCAATGTATAGTGTACTGTTTCTTCCACCTGTGATTTATGGCTTGTTGGACTGGTGCGGAGACTCTGAAGCGTCACCATTGTTGTAATCGTACGGAGCGACGGAGGCGTCAGTGTTGTTAATATGGTACGGCGGCTCGAAGTTAGCACATCATGTTACTTAAAAGATCTTACCATTGGTTGCAAAGTCCAAAGTCTTACTACCCCTATAATTCATACCCGAATCGATGGATCTCTTGCAAAAAAAAAGGGGGCCAGACGGGCTTTTCGCAACCGTCAAGGATAGCATTTTCCCGCTGCTGTGGCTACGCAAGCGTCTATCATATTAAGCGCCGAACTCAACATCCGTTAGTGATACGACGATATACACATGCGCTGGTGGACTATAATTGCCCGCTTCTGTTGCGCAGTAGGCTTCTTCCACTTGGTAAGTTTGAATGGAAGTGGATCCATGGCAACTTGCAAATGTAGGATACTTCAAACTCTTCCATGCATCGAGAAGGCTATCCTAGCCCGCGCCCATATTCAAGCAAGATACGCAATTCCTCCGGTCTTTGCGTGCTGCAAACACCACTCGAGTAGGCCGAGCATCATCTATTGGAAGACCTGGTAACGGGTTTGTATTTCTAATTTGACAGTCTGGTTGCGATAACACCAGGATAGCGTCTCCATCGTTCGATCTAGGATGGTCGTGAACAGCTGTAAAATGCCTGATGGCCCCATTGAATTAGTGAGGGTCAGGGAGGTAGGTTTCCTCCTTAGTAATAGCTGAACACGACTCTGGCTCTTCAATATTGATTTCAAGTTTCCCGAGGACATCTGCTATTTCCACCGTCTTTTACTTATACTTTACCTTATGATTGATTGGCATTCTCATGGTGCTGGCACCATTGATGCTGCCAAGAAACGCTAAATAGCCGTTATAGTATCCGCTGTAAGGTCCGAATTTGATTCTTCGATCAAGGTATTCGTTGACCTTCTCTATCTCTCCCTGCCTCAGTGCGACTATAATCTGATTTTAATAATTTCCAACCTTTTGCCGGCCCCGTTAAACTACTACATCATCACCGATCGCCGTGCTCTGAGGAGTGGCTACGTCTTACTGGCCGAACCTGATCTCACTGCGGAGGAAAGGTACATCTTAAATAGGGTCCCTACGATAATATTAAGATGAGATTGTTCGAGACTGTTTGCAACTCCCCAAGCTTCAGACTTACTTCATTACATATAAGTGATCGCCAATCCTTAATCAGGAGTGACTTCCATGGCCTTAAGCGGCTTCCTATTCCTATATAAGGCTTGGTAGAATCGATGTTAGAGCAAGGAGGACTTTGGTAGCGGTAGGTTGTATTTCGATATCAGAGAAAAAGAAAATGCCAACGATCAAGAGGCATGAAGTGTAATGGCCCGTTATCACTCGTTGTCGATTTCGAGGAGAGGCTATAGTAAAGAAAGTGTATCGACGGTCAAGTAATCAATCTCCCAACAGCCATTATATGTATCTTCAGGTTCTGGCTCCGAATTCCCCATTCGAGTCCTGTACTGCGTGCCTCCTTTATTGGTCTTCTGAGCAGCCATCTTAACGCCCGCCTTGTGTCGCCATGGCTTCAAGATCTCTTGAACATTCGATTACGTCGTTAAGGCTGCCCCGGGGCTAAATCTTCCCCGTGTTTGCCCTAACTGCCTCTAAGAAGGCAGAAACAATCGAAACCCTTAACACATGTACGATCCCATGTACTGATCTTCCTGCAAATAATTCTTCAGATGCCAAATCTAGGATGCCAACTGAACCTAAGATCGGTACAACACCTTTAAATGCCTTCAGGTTTCCAATCTCGTTCGCTGTTTTTAAGATTCACTGACATCGTTTGACCATTATGAACTAAGTCAATGTTCAGGTGTACCTCGGCATTAACGATGCTGCCCCAGGGGCAGCGGCGCCCCCGTCGTTATTATCGTTGACACTCGTGGCTTTAACACAGCCGGTATTGCCAGAATTGCCGACTTCTATAGGTGCAACTTTCCCCAGATACTGGGAGACACCCCGATCAATCTCGCTTTATTGAACAGCCATAACTGTTTTCTTCAAGTTCTCTGGCAGTTCTTTTTGCACGGCCGAAAGACTTTCCGCCATTTCCTTGATTAAGGCGTCGTTCTCTGCTGGCGTGTACTCGCTATTTTCTTTTGTAAAAGTCAGACTTGATCTAATTCTCGGCCTCGCGATTCTTGTCGCCGTCATGTTTTGGCGCCGCTGGGCCCGGTGCTTTCTGTCTGTATCGTATGTAACCTCCCTTCTAACCTGGATATATATACTAATAGTAAGCCGATAAGAATTCTTGCTTTTCCGATTAATCGGAGGTGAGAACAGGTAGTGATAAGAGGGGCAGCGTAGCGAAACAAGGTGGGATTGTTGGCAGGGTGAGTGGTAACAAGCATTATCTGGTGAATACAGAAAATCGAGGAAGTGGAAGGCTTGAATCGAAATTGGGCAGTCGGGGAAGATGTTGGTGGAAAGAGGGACTTGATAGTTGTTAGCCCCTCGTGCCCTGGACAGGTCCAGCGATGCTTATCCGGCTGATTGCACGTTTTCATCGTATTATTCGTAGCCGCGTCGGTAAAGAAGCCGTGCTCAATTCCGTTGATGCAATGCGCCGGTTTACCTGATTTGTCGGTGTTCGATCCGATTCCGTTATGGCAAAGATGGGCGAAGGGATGCTGGAAAGGTTTGATTTTCGCCGCTCCAGGGACCACCACGACGTCCCCGTGGCAGAGACTTCGGTATCCGTTGTCCTTCTCGTGGTGGGTTGGGACCAAGCTGCGCCCACGCCACGTGGTATACGGGCAGATGACAACAGTGAGTTCCGTCGTGAGCTCGTCTCCGAGACGATCGACCCACTCCAGCAGCGCCGTTAAGTACCTCCAATTCTCGTCGGTCGGGTCGCCCAGGAAATACAGCAGACGCACGGGCGACACGGAAAAATAGATCAAATTCAAAGTTTTTATTATGCCAACCCTGCTACGAGCCGAGATCTTCTCTAAGGAAGAGGTTGCGGATTTGCCTCGTCCTGCTAGGCCTGGTGGTCAGTGTACAGCTTTGTCGGAAAGGGGCAATTTAACTGGTCAAAGTTATGCTAATGTCGACAAAGGATGTGTATGATCATAATCTCGACGAACGCGCACGAAGCGCCGAACTCGTTAGATGACAAGTAAAATATAAGAAGAACCACCAGCATCTATCACATAAAAAAAGGGACTTACCGACTGTGTTTGTGACGATCGGAGTGGGTGGTTTGAACGACTTCATTGAACGAGTCTCGCTGTTCATTGAATGACCGCAGCCCGGCGAAACCTGCTAAACTCTCTAGCTAACGAGTTCGACGCAACAGGAACCTAGTATCGATGTATTTCTAAAGTTGCCCAGAGACTAAAGCCGATACGCAAGGGCTAATAATAACCTGACTGATCCTTGGAAGCTCGTGGTGGTTGCTTTCTCTCAGGGACTTCGGAGACAACCCCACGTTTCTTCTTGCTCAGTTGCTGGTTGGTTGCAGGACGGTAAGTTGAGAGGCTCCGAGTCGGCAAGATCCGGTGATCAAGGGGCAGAAACGAACGATGGCCCGGTCGAGGATAAGTGCTTTCGCTTCGGATGCGGAAACAAGTCTGGATATATAGTCTCTAGGGAGATAGATCGAGGGGCGCTATTCTGGCCGGATTCGTTATTATGCCGAAAAATTAGACTGCCCCGTATGGTACTAGGGCGTCCAAATCCTCCTTCGAAAGAATAGGTAGATTAAGGGTGCTAGTACACCTCGAGGTCGAAAACTCTATAGCTGATCCTTTATTACCGTTCGACTCGAGTCTTCCGAGGTTTTAAGGTGACGGCACGCAAGTACGGGTTCCCGTAGTACTCCGTGATCGGATCGGCGGCCATCAAAAGCGACGCAGCCGACGGCAGGATGGAGTGTCTCGATGATACGGCCCAGTGTACAGCCCAAGTTGAGGGGGACCGGCTGGCGGACGCCAGCCGCTGACTCAACTCATGGTGGCACTGTCTATCGACGAGGTGCAACTTGGCCAACAGGCGTGGTGTCCACGTGGTATGTGGGCCACGCGGTCGGACCTTCGGCTGATTTACAATGCAGCAGTCGTAGATTTGGTCACGCAGCTCACGAGGGAGCCGCAGAAAAGGGAAGACCTGCGGCCAACAATCAGCGTCTCCGACAGCTTGGGGCGGGAAAGCGTTTCCGATACCTCCCAGGAGTCCTCGTTGTCGGACAGGCGGACGAATTCGGTAAATAATTCTATATACTGATCGCCGTCTGAGTCGTTTGCCTTGCGACGTAGCTTGGTCCCTACAGATTTGTTCGACTTGCTGGGGCGCGGTTTTACCTTCGGATCTTAGGGCTTCCGAGCAGCCTTGTCTGAGAGCTTCTAGGCAGCCTTAGCCGCCTTCTCTTCCCGCTTGGCCTCCCTAGCTTTCTTCGCTGCTTCCATCTCTTGCTTCTTCTCAAGCCTGTACATAGGGTAGGCCGGCTTGATTGTTCTCGATCGACTGGGATTAATTAGAGACTACACAGAGAAGCTCTGATCCTTTCTTCCTGGGTGGGAACTTGGTTCTTGCTCCCCAAGGCGATGAACGACGGATAATGATTTCTGCATCTTCCAGCTCAGGAAAGATTCTCTCGGCAAAATCCCTTCCTTGGGAGTGTTCTGGATGCCTTGATCGGATTCTGATTCAGAGGATGGAAAAAGACGACCCCTGTCGATGGATGAGGAGGAATTGGCTTCCGATTGGCGAGCGAGCTCTGGAGGCTGCAGTACTCCGCTGAAATAACAGGGTTGTCAGTTTTCAGCTCAGGCATAAAATAGTGACAAGAACTGAAGAGAATACGAAGCAGGACAGAGAACAGGACGATCAGGGTACCTCCAGATAAACCAAAGTAATTGCTCTTACAAAATAAGCGAGTCTGAACTCCAGGCTGTCTGCCTACCTGGCCAACTAGGACCTGTCCCTCACCTATTGCTAGTACGTCTATAATCTGTAGCAAGACACAAATCACGGCCCGGATCTCAACAAATTTGTCTATATAGACTAAGTACAGCGATCGGATGAGTAAAGTATACGAATACTGATTCCGGCTAGCGTATCTTCGTTCAAGGTCTGTATCAATCTGTCCACAGGGCAATTTTGGACGCGATCTTCCAAAAGCGTCTCATCAGAGGTGGTTTGGAATGCTTGTAACCTCAGGTAAATGCCTCCCAGGAGAATTTGGTTATTCCGAGACCAAAGACTTTGAAAGGTCTAGTACTGATACTTAGAGCCGTCAGAGAATAAAACTGGCAAATGATAGCTTCGAGAAAGCTCTATCTGATAAGACCGACTCTAATATGGTATAATTCTCGTCTGGAAGGGAGGAAAAATCAGGCCTCAAGTTCGCAATCAAGTTGCATTCGTAATTGGTATCACAATTGTGACAAAGTTAGAACAAGCGACAGTCGTGACTGAGATGGATTAAGTTATGACTGAAGTTTGGAGGATTGATCGGATGGAGTTTTAGAATTGCCTGCCGTGACGCTGTTTCTTACGACATTGAGGTAAAGGGACCGAACAATCGTCACAATCCTCATCGGCTTGATCATCGACGGTAGACTTCATTCAAGCAGCCATCTTAGCCTTAAATTTGAGTGGGAAAGAGTAGGCTCTGAGTCTTCCTCTTCGTCTTGAACTCCAGCTTTCCAAGGCTGAAAGCTGCTGTCGATCCACTGGTAGTTTTGATAATGGGAATCCTCATTAGTAAAATGCCAGCTTTCAAATCATTTGATAGCGAGGCCTTATAATGTACTGAATAATGAACAGTGCTTCCCATGCCTGTTAAGGTCAATGACAGCTAAGATAAGAATGTGTAGTCCATTGCACTGCCACCAACAATGCTTGATGTAACAGACGAGTCTTTGTTCCTTTTTATATCGATAGAAGACTCTTCGCGCGCCGCTATAACTCCCGGAAAGCGATATTCTTACCGTCAATCCCCTAAATGGTATAGCTAGGAACTTACCCCAACAAATGCGGAGAATCAGTGAGAGCTCGACGCGGGAGCAGAGGAGACAGAGGACAGAGGAGAAGTCGAAGATACTTTCCCGGAAGATCTTCGATTTGTTCCACAATTCTGTCCCCATCGTAAATTTCTGCCGCTGATGTTCTCTTTGTCGTCATCTAAACCCGATCATTGTAACCAGATTAATGGTTCGAGATGTCGAAAACAGTATAGTTGCGGAGCAGTAGCGAAATATATTCCGGCAAGGACATGCGTAGCCACCGTAAGTATATGGAGAGGCCGACGGTCTGTTCCGAATCCATTCAGGCCGAGACCCATGATATCGACCGCCTCACAAGTAGCCCTGAGATATTATAGGCTCATGGTAGAGGAATCCCTGAGATAGATAGGAGAATACACAGGTACAGGTGACTGGGCGACTTCGTACACACAGAAAACGACTGAGATTGCCAACTTCCACCCCGAGCAGGTACTTGTCGATGCGACACCTCAGGAAAACGATGAGCTTGGGACTTAGTAATAAAATCTATGATTATAGAAGAAAATAGATTTTTGATTTTAGGCGGAATTAGATTAAAAAGATCCGCGGATACTTCAAATACCTCTTTTGTGGCTCCAAATTGAGCACTTTGTCAGCCTCCGTGAGTGTTATACCCGTGCCCATTGTTTTGAGCGTCCAATGATCATATCTCGGTTCCATTTGGGACGGGCCAGCCTCTCGCGACGTTGGTCCGGGGGTACGGCTTTCTTTTGAGAAAATCGCTCATCACTTCTTCAAAGTGTTTGCTATATGCGACGCATAGTAGATTACAGCAATCTTGTTCAAACGGTGGTTGATAGGCATGAGGAATAAGTGGAGTACTGGATATTATCAACTGTTGAGGGTGAATGAAACTGATAGCTCTATACTGGTAGCACATCAGTGACCAAGATACTCCTTCGGTGACCAAGACACTCCTACGAGCCAGCAAAAATGGATGTAGAAAGTAGAGTTGGATAGTGTAATAATTGGAAAGAAGAAAAGACAAATATCCATCGTACGCCAGGAAACCTACTACCAGAAATTCAAAGGCTAGATAGTCATGGCACCGCAAGGGATCTGCCTCCTTGAAGCGTGTATGAGTCGCACATGAGGTGAGGTAGGTGTTGTTTGACATATCACATAGTCTCACTCGTCTTGACGTTTCCTTCAATGAATCTAGGACTTGGCGTAAGACGGGTATGAAGTCTTCTTAAACTTGACCCGCAGACCCACCCACAATGATGATCGTCGAGGTATCAATCGCCTTAACAACCGGAAAAAAAGCAGACAACTCAGTCCTCTTTCCCAATATTTGTCCACCAGAACCATGATTGGTCACCATTGTCGGCTGGGTTTTCGCAATTGGGATTCGTGCTAGGGTCTTCGCGGGAGGCCGATTCTTTACGTAGAGTTGACAGACGACCGATTAACATGGTCCTGGGCTTGCTTGACTGGCTATTTCAATTTCGTACTAATAGCCCCGTATCTTTTCAACAAGCCCCTGTCTCAGCAGATTGAATCCTACTACCGGCGTGTTTCTGCAACATTTCCAAGTGATCGAGCCTCTGTGAAGGTACCTCGTGGTAAGTATTTGTAGAAAGTGGCGAGATTTGTGGAACCTCACTTAGTGGACCAGTTTAAAGGTTGCCTTCGTAGGGTTGGACGTCCATGTAAGAGACGTGAACTACTTTAAGCAGTATAGCATGGCGGCCTACCATTCTCCCTCATCTCCCATGCTGGTTCCAGACTCTGGCTTTTCTCCACATCTTGGGTCAAAGCGAGTCAGGGCGGTGCTATAGAGCCTGTTGGCATTTTCATCCAGAGCTTGATATTGATAATTACTCCGAGGACGACAATCGTAGCTGGACTCCGCGTCAGGCGAAATGTCAAATTCATATAGCTCCCTCCGCTGCGCGCTGTTTTTTCAAGACGCTGATGCCGTTGGGTACTGGTTTGCGAGCTTTGAAAAAGTTATCTCGAATAGATCGGAGTACCTCGTCGTCTCGGGCGGCTTGTAGTTCATCCGTAGCTGTAGATGCTTTCCATTGCTAATATTCAAAGGATATTTTCCGGTTCACATAGTGGTCAGTTCTTTGTAAAGTTATAGCGACGACTCACTGCCAGTAGGATAAAAGGTAGAATAGTGTGGCCAGTTCTGCGATGCCGTCTGATCTAAACACTCCAAAACTTGGCGTCCCCTTTGGCGGAATGATCTACTTTCTGCTACATGTCGTAATCGTGTTCATCATAGATACAAGGTGTTATAGGACTTGTGAGGCCGAAGTGATTCTCGCCGCCTGGAGTACGACTGCATATTCGGTTGCTTGCAATATAGCGGCGTCTTCGATAGCTTGTAGGGTAGCAGCAACCTTCGCTGCTCGCAAGGTATTGGCGTCTTTGGCCGCTTACAAGGTAGCGGCGTCTTCGATAGCTTTAAAGGCCGCGGCGCCTCCTGCTCTGTGTGCATATACTAGTTTAATACTTTCTTCGGTAGAAAATGGCCGAGGTTTTATCGTATATATTCTGCCCGTTTTCGCTTCCCGTTAAGCTCGGAGACCTCCGGCGTCGCCTAAAAAAAATTTGGCCCCCAAGTACTTTAACTTTCAATTTTCATGTAAAATCAAATAAAACCACATAGACTTTATAAGCTAATTTTTACTTGAAAAAACAAAAGAAAAATTCGTTTAGACAGACTCGTGATGTTTCTGGTGCGAACGACACAATCTTGCTATCACTGGCAGTATTTCCGAAGACTCCGTAGGATTGGCCGCTATATCGGTCGTGGAGTCAATTGTGTCTTCGAAACACTCACCTATACGCATGTACTCATCTGCGTTGATAGGCGTTTATCTATTCTTCCTCTTGGTCCATCATCTGCTCTATTGCCGAGACGCCGCCAGCCTTAAAGCGTCATCTAGTATAGGGTAGTCTGATATTCGTCCTTCTTTCGAAACCCTCTTGCCTTACCTTATAGACCTTTGATAAGCAGGATTCGTGTCCCCGCAATTGGTTTGAGGTCTTTTTCTGTCGTGGCCGCCGCACAAAACATCGCTGATGCGTAATTCAAGAGCACCAACGTAGTCGACTGTAAAGTGCCCATGCGAAAGAGCCTTCCAGGGTTTCTCTATCTCGCCGTCACAATCCGTCCTACACAAAAAATCACGTCAGCGGTTTCAAATCTCACTGATATTACGGTGGCAACGACCCTCGAGGAAAAGAGGGTCGGGGTTCTCAGGGTTGCCGGTGCTGTCCTTCTCTGAATTGATTCTGTCTCCGATCCATTGCTTGTGTTTGATGCGCTGGTAGACGATGCGGTCGCTGAGGAGCAGGAGGTAGGCGGTGAAGGGTAAGGTCCAGGCGCCAGTGACAGCTATGATCGGGTCAGCGGACGCGATTGGGTTTGGGGTGATTCTGAGACTCACGGATCATTTTGGGACAGGCAGTAGTGTCCCTCGTAAAGTATCTTCATTAACTGTTGCTTTATTCTCTTAACCTTATGACGCTGACCCACAGAGATTGTGGACCAGTATATCGAAAACAGTGACAGGCCTGTTCTAAGTAAGGTCGAGTTTAAGGTTTAATACCACAGTCTCGGTATCGAGTTCGCTGCTATAATTACCAGGCGCGGCCTAAATAATCATTTCTCCCTCGTGCTATATTCTATCTCTCGCGAACGTCTAGCGGAGGGTATTAAGTATAAATAAGGGGAAGTTGTTCGGGAAGTAGTAACGGTACGAGCGAATAACGCCGAAACTCATTCTATGCTTGTCATTACTCTTCTGCAGACGCGATCTTATCGAGACTACCAAATTCGCCAGAGAAATCAACAAGGCTAATGACGTTATTCAGCTCATCAAGGTCAATACATGAGCGGACCCCTTTACTGTCAGTCCATTTCTCGTAGTTGTGTCTCTTTAGTGAGAGTTTCCCAAAAGCCTACGTAAGCGTGCCGATAAGCACAACAGCGGCCGTCTTGTTTGCACCGTTCGCCGTCGACTTGGATCCGAGTCAGGGTCTTCTCGTGCATCTTCCAATTCGAGACTCTCCCCGTACGGGCGACGTTATAGTCGGCCCAATAGATTATGACGGCACCTGGATATCTAGCTTCGTTGCCCCAGGATACTATGGCTGATATATAAGTTGGTATGGGATGCGTGCCGATGTAATGGACAGGGTCAATCCTTCGATAGCGGACGCTCCTATCAAAGGTACCCTCTAGCGGTCGATTACGGCCAGAATGAATACCCATTGCTCTAAGTAGCGGCCTTCTGCTCGGCCATCTCGTTATCTCCGCTACCCAGCAGATTTTCAAACGCCTCTTCGATTTTGCGTTGCATGCTTAGGCCGTTTCTTGGGCATGAGTATCCAATGGACTTCTTTCTTTCTACTATAGAGATAGGGTCAGTTGAACGAACGCTTCTCCTGCCAGGATGTTGCCGAGGTCTGATTTTCTTATCTAGGCTTGCTGGAGCAGCAAGGGAATAGTGCAGGGCATTGGCGCCAACATCCGATTGCTAGTTACGTGTAAGCCACGACCGTTTTTCAAGTTTACCTTGAAATCGACAGACATCCTTGTGTCTTTTGCAGAAATCTTTGTGTAGAACTACAAGTCGATTCATCATCACGATATCCTTCTGGGCGTCTGTATGAAACAAGATACTACCAATATTTGCGATCGATGGATCGGTTGTAGACCAGGAGCCGTAACCAGAGCAGGAGATTCAGTGTGTATTTCGAAGTAGTAAGAACAACTCCACGTAGTCTTGGCTAATGACTTGTACACGCCACTTGCCAGAGGCAATCCGTAGCGGAGTCCAGAAGATCATTCGGTCGAAGCTTGAGATATAGTAGTCGAGAATTAGCGGGTCGAATTTGCAAAAGCAACGAACGACCACAAGCCATTTGGCGATCGAAGATCTCCAGGGGTCCAATGAAACGATAGGAGGAAGGCTGTCTCTGGTGGAATAATCCACATAAGCAAGATTAGTGTGGTTACGAGAAGCAGGAAATAAGATGGATGGGTTTAATTTGCCAAGGCAACGTCGAGACGTTCGAATCTTTCGTCGATAACGGCAAGCAAACTATGTTATACTACAGTTCCAAACAAGCTTTGGATGATTGGCTTTGGTGAGCCAGCCAAGAAGCTATCTCGAGTGACTTGAAAACCAATCGATCGGCAACGAGAAATGAGAGATATCGTTTAAATATAGCGTAGAGTTCTTTCGCCCATCCACCACGTCACCTTCGCAATTGGCCATATGAGGATCGTCATTGAATTCAGAGCCATGAGCAAGGGTTGAAAACGTGACAGCATTTTTGACCGAGATCGAGAAGTAAATCCTCGAAACATCGGATGGGTAATCAGATGCCGCTCGCGCCACGTGAGATGGACATCTCACCTCATCTGCAAGTCAATGACTAGATTGACAGCTTGGATCTGTTGCTTCCAGCAGATCGGCTGGACTTTACAGCGTCTAGTTCAACGTCTGACAGTGCGTTGAGTAGTGATTGTAGCCTCGCAAGACCAGTGTGGGCCCGAACATTTCTTGAGATGTTGAGGAATGGCGGGTTGCTCAATGCTCTACCGCATATTAGATCCCTCATCAAGTATCATGTTTCTACCGATCTCGTTAAAAACCTTCGTGGGAAAAGCGAGCGAGCATCAGTATATTCTTTCAAAGACGCTGTCAACGTTCTAGAACGTTCCTTTGAATGAATCGCTCTGCGGTGTCGGCTTGAGCGGTAATATCTGTCTCGAGGCTTGAAGGGGCCGCTCGTATCGTGAAATGTAGATCATGGTACGCTCTGACTGCAGCAGCCTCTGCGCCGAGACAAAAATGCTGCCAAGCGCATGGACTCTGGGATATACGATCTTCTTACCATCCATCATCCACGGACTTGACATGTAGTGAAGAAGCAAAAGAAGTACCACGTGGTGGGGATGCAAGACACCCGAAAAGGTCTGGGGACGATCAGATTCTTATAAATAGAAATGAGATTTGATATGATCATGAGGGCAAGGAAGACAATGAGTAGAGGACAACGAGAATGCGGAAAGTCACACACCTCCCGCATTCACCACCATTCTCTTTTTCTCGTTCTGCAAGAAGCAGAACGTCAAAGCTGTGAGCGGATCGTGCCCGATATCCATTGGTGCATTGCGTACCTAGACCACAAGTGTTAGTCCTAGGCCGTTGGGAGATAGTGAAGTCTGAGTATACAAAAGGTTTGCCATGGCTGTAATTGTAGTATACTGCGTCAGATGTTGAAGGTCTCGCCAGTATATCGGTTAGTGATGAGAGAGGGGTGATGTTGTTTATGGTAAGAGTTGGAACATCTTCGGAACTGATATATCAGTGACGATATCCTTTCACCTTCTCTCCCACTGATCAGAGTGGAGACGGTGGACTTAAGACTTCAGTTCCGGAAACGATAAGCTTCAAGAAACCGATGCCAGCTGATTCCATTCGATAAAGTATTAAATAGATAATCCATCCAGAGTCACAATCTTCATTTACTTCAACTTTGGTGACTTCGTTTGAGCAACTCCCATGTGGATAAGATCCCATTTATCGTAATTATGAATGTTGATCGGGTGTGATTGTAGATTTCCTTACATTTGCCAGATGCTGAGGGTCTCTATTAGACAGCGCAGGCCTTGGTCGTGCCAACGGTAGAATGCGCAGAAGTCCCGATTGTGGCACGAATATATGATAAAACGGGACTCAGAAACTGGAGGTTGCCATCTTTAAGGCGTTGGTCTGCTCGCGAAGGTAAATTCTCCCCGTGACGTAACAACAAGTCTAGGCGTGGTTGATTTGATCTCCATTCTGAAGACGGTGGCCATATCTGTGTAATGCCAATAACCACTTGTACTCCACTCAACGAGGATTACGCGATCTCACAAACTAACACGGCTTATAGGTCCCCGCCGAGTATCGAATGGAAACTGTATAAATTCTTATCAGCCTCGTATTATCGGAGTCTCATCTTTATCTCTCTGCTTCTTCCCACTCTGACGGTCGATCAGACTGTAGGGGAGATGAATGGTCAGTACTCAGCATATACAATATACCCTGACTCAGTTCCAGCGGAGGTTCCGGCTGACATGAAGCCGGTAAGCCCTTTCGACTGCCTTCTATGGCTTGATTTGCTCTGCATCGATGCGCACTTGTAAGATTCCGGCCCATAGCTGACAGCTCGAATTGACGGGTTGAGATTAAGAGTGTCTTGTACGGTGCTATAGGAGCTGGGCCGAGAGCATACCGAACATGCGACAGATCAATTGACGGGCTTTGCTGCTGGAAACAACCATTGCTTCACCTCTCCGGCTTGCATTTCCGCTTCCTGGAAATGGCCAGTGTTCGATGGAGCGATGTCGGCAGCAGTGGTCTGGGCTCTTCTTTCTTGCTTGCATTGATCCCGGCATGCTTGTTTTTCATACTGGCCGTGAGCGCCTGTTTATAAGTATGATCAACAGAGACAATGGCAGCGATGGCACATGACATGTGAATCAAGTTGTCGACTGGGAGTCTAGTGAGGTGTACAGAGTCGCTCCGGGTGAGGATGATGTTGTTGTTGCTGTCACTGTTGTTGTAATAATGGTGAGAGTAACATCTGTGTTCTTTTTATGCGTAATGCCACAAGTCATTGCAAACATCTAGGCGTGAAGAGGTTGAATTGTAGAGTGATAGAGATACTTCTTAGTGGTGTATTTGGAGGCCAACAATCCAGCTCACATACCTGCTATGTTTGGATTGCCGCTATATACGAGCTTTTGAGCAGAGAAAATGCAGTATTTCGAAAGAAAACAGTGCGAGGTGACCATTGTTTCGGTTTCCGACGTTGAGAAAGACGTTAAATGATGTTCAAACCAATACTCAACCGAGTAGTCCAGTCGTCATTGATCATTGAGGTGCTTTATGAAGCTAGTGAGCAACAGCTGCGTTGTAGGACCATGGTAGTGCCGTGGCTTGGGCAGTCGAAGCGCGCAATAGTGCCGTGGCCCATGAATCGTTGCCGTGCTCTGGCTGGGCTGCTGTCACAGTTCTCTCGGGCATGTTGTTCAGTGGCTCTTTTGAGCATATCAACCTGGCCTGTAATCCTTACAGGCCGAAGGCTGAAGGTTTGCCGAACTGCAGAATGTCTGTACAAGATCTATTAGATTCCGAAAGCAAATTAGGTGTCTTCGAGCCATTCAAAGACTTCGGTTTCAGTAAGCAGATGAGATTAAGATATATCCATTTACGATGTTGCCGGTACATAAAAGACGGTGGCTGGCATGTGATCCTAGGACTCCGTCGACTTAGCTTAATATGTGGAAGGTATAGGTATAAGACATTGTTGCCGGAAATTATCTTCTAGAGGTTGTATGCCTTTGGTCAAGGTGCTCCACCGGCAGTGGAAGAGACAAGTAGAGAAGATCAGTAGGAGGGATGAGTAGGATATATGAGCGGAAGATATGAGTAGGGGGAATGAGTAGAAGAGAAGAGTTGGAGAGATGAGCGAAAGGAACGAGTAGGAGAGATACATGGAAGAGAGGAGTCGGAAAGATAATTAATATTGCTCACAGAATCCAGAGCCAGTCACGGGATCTTTGCCTGTGAATGACATTACACGTAATGATTCACCTGCACCAGCTTTTTCACTTGCCCAGTCAATCCGAAGCCCATCCGTCTCACCTCAGTCCCCTCATTTCCCTGGCTCTCCGATCCCAGGACGCCAAACTGCAGTCTTGTCTGCAGCATTTCTTTAGGCATAGGCTCAATCCCCATTGATGAACCTTCGGTCATATCTCTAAGGGAAATATTCAGTATTGTGGCGACGATCGCTGCGAAATTCGTTGAATAGGCAACGCCGTTGGGAAATAAAGCCCTCATGCCGACTAGAACACTGAAAAGGGTAGCGGCAACCGCGATGGAGTAAGAAGTTAGTAGTTTGCGCCATGCATAGCGGTGGATTATGGCGTTTGAGGTTATGTTCACATTTGTTGCGTAGCCCGTTTTGTTTCTGGATGAGTCAATGGATCGACTTACGAAGGGATATGGGGGCAATGTAAGGAAAGTGTAAATTGCTGTATAGGTTTAGAGTCAGCTGACGCGAAAGCTCTTCAATGAGAGGTCCTAGCATCAGGTTCCGCGTGAGCGCTTTGTCTTCTGACGATATCCATGGCGACGGCTGATCCCTAGGGAAATCCGATGAATCAATAGCATCTGTGAGATTCAAGGCTCCAATCAGAAGTGTAGACCATATCCTTGTTCGAAGGCTGAAGAGGCTGGGCACATACTCACAAGCATTGGTCCCCTCAAGATCTGGCTGTACATCGGACGGATCGGTTGGGAACCTACAATCATCTACAGCTGACGGAATTCAGATCGTTCCAGTGAGCAGATCGGCAAGGCTCTGTGTGATGGAATGATACGCCGGTGAGGGATATTGGATCGCACCCATGATATGGTATTCGTTGAGACTCAGCTTCTGTGTGATGCTGGTTGACTGAAAGCGCTCGTCGTATCTGGTTTCGTGCAAAGCACATGCGATATCCCCAATTTGATGCCGAATCCATATAGCGTCTTTGTAAGCATCGTCGAGCAAGATTTCGCAGCTCTTCACCCTTGGATCCTATCACACAGTCTCAGGTGAAGTGTTCGAAGAACGCGGACCTATCCTTATCGCTCGTGCATGAACTTACTTTGTTTAGGTTTACGGGCGAAGCCGCTAGGTAACTCAAAGCTACGGAGCTTTTGTCAAGTTCGAATAGCTCATTTGGGGTAGATTACCGATCCAAATGAGTTGTCGTAGCATCGTAAATTTATGCTATCATGCTTGATACCTCTATATTGTCGATCGACAACGGTTCTGTTCCGTGACCTGGTGTTCTGCACTGAAGGGATGGCCCAAGAACTCCACCTCGCAGGAAGAGTTCGGGATAGATGTGTCGATTGGGAGGAGATTGATCCTGGCCCCTGTCGAGAGAGCAATTCGTTCTAGGACCGGTGCCACCTTGTCCGTTTGTCTCGCCACTTGCAGTGCTACCAACCTTATCTGTTGATCCTGACGAACTTGGGTGGTGAGTGATTGGGTCATAGACGTGGGACATATCGGCAGCGTTGATCGCAAGAGGTGCGTGTGTTCCACAAGCTGCAGCCTCTCCCAAAAGGATGGAGTCCTCTGGGGGCTTTGCATTTTTGCAAGTAGTTGAAAGAGAGGAATCTCCCGAAATCGAAACTGGAAGTCGACAAATATGCTCTTGACAGAGAGAGCGCCTCCGTTTGATAAACTGGTGAAGACAACCCGTTGTTGCACAAGGCCAGTGCTGAGCTGCATCCGGTTGTTCCACCCATGAAATTCGGATTATACAGGGTCAGGTGTGACAATGTAATTTCCAATGCAGTGAAAGTACGCAGGATATGACACTGCCTAGGGTAGGCAGGGGCTGCTTGCTAATCTTATCCCTTCGCCTGCCAAGCTCTCCGATTCAGAGGCTTACGAAGGCCACCTGCAGGACCATGTGATGAAAGCAACGACAGAAGCAGCGAAGCTGTCTAGGCTGCAGATCCAACCCACAAGTAGCACATACAGCCTGCTTCTCGCGACATCTCTTGTGTCGATTAAGCGAGTCATTGATGATAGGGTTGCCAACGACATAATTCGCGTGCCACAGGTATGCACGCCCATGTGGGTAGCCAATGCAATGCCACCAATCAGAAAAAATAGGGTACAGGGTGAGTCGAAAACGACTAAGATGGACGGAATAGCAAGGCTTCCGATTATGGCGGCGCCAATGGAATAGAAGAGAGAATGCATGCGTAGACGGCGACGAACATGACATGATTGACACAAGTAATTGGGATGCCCGAAGGGCGAGCTGAATGTGAGGCAGTACAGAGTCGATGAACACTTTGCTTGGAGGATCAATACATGGACAAGGATACGCAATGCATATGGGGGCCTCAGTATCGACTTGAAAATCGGTCAGAATGTTTCCAAAGGTTGACATGAGAACTCGCGTGAATGGAGGTCGCTGTTGTCGTGGTGAATGGTAGCGTGGAGAAGGTGAGGTGAGAAAAGGGGTGACATTTCTGTATATGACGTCACACTCTCCTCCACTGTACTCTAGAGCATCGGCCCATTTCTCGACTGCCTTCCCTTTCTGCCGATCACGACACAATAGTATTCGGAGATCACATTTCTGGCAAACCCACAGGATTCAGAGCGGCCGGGAACCGCCTGGCTCAGCCGCACTGAGATGCACGACTTCCAATCGAGGCGTGGGGGGAATCCTCCGTGGGACACCCAGGCCGTACAGTTCTCAAGGAGAAGGCCCACCACCACATAAATGCGACGACACCCCCGAGCGCTGCAGCTTTCCAGGAATCCAGCCTCGTATCAGGGAACAGCAGTATCGGCCCGCTTCTTTCGTCATACTCCATCGAATCAGCCGCGCAGATCGTCCTTCTCAACGAGTTCGAGCATGACTTCCCGCTATGCAGCTGCTCATAACAACCCCGGCGGGCCAGGTGATAGCCGCCCAAGTGCTTTGGATGTTGTGAAGGATGAGGGTCGGGACGGAAAGCTCTCTGACAAAGTGGTCCTCATTACCGGATGTTCATCTGGTATTGGTATGACCAAACATGCTCCTGCTTACAAGTAATCCAATTGACCCAATGGCAGGCATCGAAACAGCCAGAGCCATAGCAGCCACAGGCGCCAAAGTCTTCTGTACCGTCCGTGATGTTAAGAAAGGCGAATCCGCACTCGCCGATATCCTCAAGCCCGGACAGGTTGCCCTAGTCAACATGGATCTCAACTCCCTTGAAAGCGTCAGATCGGCCGCAAAGTCCGTCCTCTCCCAGACTTCGACACTGAATATCCTCATCAACAACGCCGGCATCATGGCCACCCCAACACTCTTCAAAACAGCCGACGGTTTCGAATCTCAGTTCGGCACAAACCATCTTGCGCACTCCCTGCTCTTCGAGCTCCTCAAACCCACCCTCCTCACCTCTTCAACCCCGGAATTCAACTCTCGCGTCATCAATCTCTCCTCCTCCGCCCACCGCGCCGGTCCTGTCCAGATCGGCAACTACAATTTCGACAAGGGCGGATACTCGCCCTGGGCCGCGTACGGCCGCAGTAAAACAGCCAATATCTACATGGCCAATGAGATCGAACGAAGATACGGCAACAAAGGTCTGCACGGGTTGAGCGTCATGCCTGGAGGTATTAGGACGGGGGTGCAAGTACATGTGCCGGATGCTGTCAAGGCAAGCTGGGACGTGGATTTGGAAGTCAAGAATTACATGAAGAGTCCAGCGCAGGGGGCTGCTACCTCGGTGTACGCTGCGGTGTCAAAGGAGTGGGAGGGAAGAGGCGGAAGATACCTGGAAGACTGTGCGGAGAGCCCGCCTGTGGCGCCGTCTGGAGGTGCGACTGCTGTGGGCTACGCTCCCCATGCATATGACGTGGAAGCTGCGAAGAAGTTGTGGGCAGACTCTTGCCAGATGGTGGGTGTGGCAGATGATGAAGCGTGAGTCGATCTGGAGAGGTAATGGTCATTGGAGCTGGATCTGGTCGAGAAATGTGCAGCATCGTACGAAGTGGACTCTGACTTTCTGTATTGACTCCGTACATTGAAGTATCTCAGGCGTCGATATACAATGTTACATCAGCAAAGCCATCTCATGATTCTCATTTGCTCTTTCCAGCCCATAGGATCCACTGTCTCGACCTTCTTTTCATTCAATCCTTCCAACCACATCTCTTACTTCGCTCTCCTCCCCATCCCATCACATCCACTCTCACCCAGTTCAAACCCTTCTCCACTTACTCCGAAGACCCAGCCCCCTCCTCCGCCCCACCTTTAAGACAAACCACCTCGAAATTAACCCCACAGACCGGATCCAGCACAAATGCCGCATAATACCCTGGACGATAATGAGGCCTCGGTCCCGGCATCCCATTGTCGATCCCCCCAGCCTTCAACGCCTCAGCATGGAATTGTCGAACTTGTTCCGCATCTACCCAAAGTATCTCAGTCAGCCAAAATGCCACCACCCCTCCCTCTCGCATGACCAATCCCATCATGAATCACCCCACCAAAAGAAACAAAGAAGAAATCAGGACGACTTACTCGCAGCAGTAAAAGCAATATGTTGTTTCTTCAACATCTCCGCCGTCTTCTCATCCGCATCTTCCGACACAATACCCGCGAGCCAGAAATAGGCCGTCTCTTCGCCGAGACCGACAACATACGGTCCATAGCGGGTATGTTCTTTGAAACCGAGATGTGCAAGGGAGGATGTCAGGAAGGTGACAAGCGGGGCGACTTTGGAGGCGGGCAGGGTGAGGGAGAAGTGGTCGAGGGGCATCCTGGTTGTTTGTGCGTCTGTTTGGGGGAGGGCAGTTGTTGAGATGATAAACTCAAGGTCGTCAATTCTTTTTTGGTTTTAGTTGAAGATCCAAGTCGCAGCAGGAGTTGAGGCAACATATATCTCCCCCTCAGCTAACGCGCTTATCAACTATGACTCAAAAAAGCTGACGGGCAAGGCTTGTGGACGTTCGTTGCCTTGATAGCTCCAGCCAATTGTAGTCGCTCGGTGCTTCCACTTTTGGACGTTCGCGTGCTCGGCGCGTTGAGTGGTGCATGTGGCGCATGCAGGTGAGACGCCAAGAGCACGCGGCATCATGTGACTCCCAGCTTTTATGCGCAGCAATAATCTTTCCTGGCTGCCGACATCGAAAAGTAATGTGAATGATCCAGCTTGTCCTTTTTATCCACGTCCTTCTAGAATAGGTTGAGTTGTACTATTGATTCCGATTCCTTGTACCTGGGTTTATGCATTTCCCGATATGCTCGGCGTCAAATCAATATAACGCCCGTTACGATGTCTACTCCTGGTGGCAGATACCATACCGTTGCTCGCCTTGACATCTAAGAGCATTTTATTACGTACAGTGCCTCGGGTGGTCCCGACTTCTCTCGAGGGAGCGCCAAAGCATTTGCAGGGTACGAGCAATTTACAACAGTATCGGAACCTTCGATGCCAGTCTCTACGAGCCGTTACTTCCTAAACGAAGCTAACTCGGTCCCGGCCTAGGCTATAAACATTCGGTCAATAAAAGCATGGGAGCATCTTGGCTCTTAGATTCTGGCTTCATCGTTCCATGGTTCTTCCAAATAAGAACCACACTGCCATCGAATTGACATTCCAGCGCTGCCAGAACACGACCTTCTTCTTTTTGGGATATAGTCTGTACGTAAGACGCAATGGACGTTGGGAGAATGAACGATCCGAAGCGGCTTTTCTGTACAGCATCTGCAATCTTTTCGAAGTATCGATAAGACACCAACACATCAGCGCACATGGCATATCCGCCTAATTCAGCTGGTGAAAAAGGCCGGGATATTTGGCCTGCGCCGTGGGCTTGGGCCTTCTTTTTGATATGCGTGCCAATCACGTCACAGAAACGTCACTCAGCCCTGACTAGTCCATTAAAACCCTCCGCTTTTCGAAACTGAAACTGCAACACGTCGAGTCTGGGGAAGATAATGATAATGCTTGTTTGACCCAAGGGACGGCTTACCGCGACTACTCACTTACATGGAAGCGAGCAATGAATTAGTCTCCTACGTTCTGCTTGTATCAACCGTCGTCTCTGGTCTTCTACCGACAGATGCTTGAACATGATTGTAAACCTCAATCAGACCTCAAGTACCCACTAAGATCAAGTCAATTGTGGGGCCCCCGTTTTGGTGTGGTTTTGAAAGCTCACAATGATCGACATTGTCACAAACTTCATAGACCAGGGACTACAGCTCTTGATGTAGGAAATTCTCTACTCTTCGTGTAATAGAGGCCAACCTACCGCGCTAAGACCTCTATCCATTGACAAAGCTTACTTCGGACTACAACAAATCCAGGGGTAGGATTGGTCGTGCGGAAACGAACTACTGAACAGGCGGCTTTTTCGAAGGATTGACATGGTCAGAGCTTTGTACTGATCCCCACAGATGGGTTCTTCTTGTAGTACGGCCACAGACCTCCTTCGTCTCCGTCCCATCTGTTGTCTACAACGATCTGATAGAGACTCGTCAAGGAATATATCAACTTTGTACTGCCTTAACAATGGCAAATATAACGGAGGCGATCCTTCAATTGGGCGCAGTACCGCAGTGTATTGTGCGCTGACTCCTCAGGTCTTTATCGGTACGACATCTCACTGACATAGACCAGTACCCAGCATATCAGACCATCGCTGCAGCTGGCTGTGGACTGGATCTCAAATGTATCTGCACGGACGATATGTTCTGGTTTACCCTTCAAGGCTTCTTTGCCAAAGGAGCATGTACTCCTTTGGAGGCGCAGGGTACGTCAATCAAAACGGCCTGCTCCGTACCAGTTCCTCAAGCTTCGTCTTTGCACTCGGGTCCCAGGCTCGGGAGAAGGCAAGAGCTGGTAAGAGCTGACAAAACCCCTACCAGACGCCATGGCCCACACTAGGAGTATCTGTACTGCAGCAGCACCTTACCTCGCCGAAAGTCTCGTCCCTAAAATCATCGGCTCTATAACAGTGCTGACCATCCTGGAGATCGTCGCTGTTGTCCTACGCTTTCTTGCACGGAGCCTTACCACCGCTTCACATGGTATCGACGACTGATTAATCCTATTTGCTTTGTTGAATTTCGGCAACGTTGAAAGCAACCACGCTTTGTGCTGACAAAACAATAGGTTTGGGAGTGTGGCTTGTCTACCATCCACTTCCTCGGTACGATGTGTCAAGCATCAAATCTTGCTTTACCTCCTGAATGATAACCCTAGCTGTTCGTTACGGGAACGGTCGCCATATACTCATGCTTGACGCATCGGATACCGTCCCGTTTGGCAAGGTATGTTGAGCATCTTGGCCTCAATATTCATCGGCTTACACTTCGTTCAGAACTACTTCGCGGCCGCCCTCTGCTTCATTACCTCCTGTGCGGCCCTTCTCTGTCTTGATTTTCTATTACCGGATCTTTTCCATTCGAAAAACCTTGATAAGCTGCATCGCTATCGGAATAGTTGAAATTGCCTGGTTTATTGCCTCAGTCGTTACTACCTTCCTTATCTGTCGACCACTCGCATTTTGGTGGGATAAGTCAATACCCGGCGGTCGATGTATCGACTCCAGCATGATCGGCTTCTATGTTCTTGGTACGCCGGACAATGTTACTAATCTGGCCATATTGATATTGCCAATCCCGTACTTGTGGAATCTACAAATGCAGACGCGGAGGAAATGGGCCATCACTATTATCTTTCTGCTTGGTAGCTAGTAAGTATCGTTCTTGTCGACTCCCCACTTCCTGTCAAGCTTACTTATGCCGTAACAATAGTGCGACTGTCGGGAGCGTTGTTCGGATCTCTTTATTACACGAAGCAAACGTTAACGATCCCTCCTGTAAGCCACACTCATCCCCTTCCCAGAAAGTCGTCGAGTCTTCAAACACGTACCCACAAGTCCTGAATTTATCCTCGAGACCTTCTTGAATCATCAAGTCAAGGAGTTCTGCGCACTTATACCTCCGCAGCATTCAGATCAGCCTCTTTGCACTCCAACGCATTATAGACCTCAAACTCAGCTAACACTTGTACCTCCAGACACAGCCGTGGGCTCCGGCATCTGGCTAAACGTCGAACTAAGCATCGGTATCCTCTCGGCCAGCCTCCCCTTAATACGTCCCCCATTCTCTCGCGCCATCCCCTCCCAAATCCGCTCCCGGTTTTCCAAATCACGCCACACCGGCACCCAGCGCCTCCAAGACGTCGAAGGCGCCAACAGTGGCAAGATCTCCGACTCGCGAGCACCTCACAGCAAAGGTCTTTCCAATGGCGGGATCTATCAGGGAAAGAACAAACAGCAACCGCATAAAAACTGGTACAATGCCGGGCCGCATGTCACGAGCAAGAGGACTGGGAGGCACAGTGAGGAGGGGAGCGAGGAGGATATGGTACCGATGGGGAAGATTCACGTGAAGCATAATTTGGAATGGGAGCAGGAGCGGGGGCCCAGGAGTAGATTACAAGGGGGAGGGACGCCGGATACATTGAGATGACTTATGGGGAATGTGAGAGTTTGCATATATAGGAAGGACGGCGGAGGAGTGTCGCGCTGGAGGCTAGGACCCCGGAGACATTGAAAATGGTCTGGTAGGGAAAATAGGGCGGTACGTATGTAAAAGACCAGGAATGGCTGTGGAGACCGGGCATGGCTGTGGATATTTGGGGCTAGGTAGCTCTGTATTTATATCGGGTAACATATATAATGCATCTGACCACAAGGGTCGATTGGACAGCTCCGATCGATCAATGGCGTCTCCTTCACAGGTACTTCTTCGTCATCACAGCGCCGCCGATGCAGGATTTGACTCACGAAGTCTGTCTCCGGCTCTACTACTGACACTCTCGCAGCCGGGCTCGGACTTTCGACTATGTAAGATATTCGAAAGGGTATAGACGTTTTCAACTAAGCCACACTCGTCTTAAACACGGTCGACTACTCTGATGCAACCCTCACATCTGCACAACAATAACCTGACATCGTCAATTTCGGGTAATAGCCTCATCTCACCGATCACCTCATCCCCAGCGAAAGCGATACACTTCTTTACCCCAGAATTATATCAAATACCCTACAACTCACAGTCCTTTCCTTCCCCGACTAGCTCCCCTCCAACGTACAATTGAACCAAAGGCTATCTTTCTGCAATCAATGTTCCAGTCATCAGCAACCAGAGTGAGCTCTCTTGTATACAACGGCCTGAGCGTCGACGCGCTTGGCGTTGGAAGTCTCAGCGCCTGGCGCAAGGTTTGCGGCCTAGAGAGCAGCGACTACGGCACTGACGTTGAGTATTGCCATGCTACTAACCTTCTCGAGCTCTAACGCGAGGTACGAGACATGTATAACAGATATCCAGTAACCTGAAGATCAATTGATGACAGGCAATCTGTCACCGTCTTATATCGCAAAATGTTTTCACTAAGAGTTCACTGAAATTCTTCGGTTCTTTTCGGTGCGTTTGCCTCGAGTTCCGATGACTTTGTAATCGAACGGTTAGCTTCTGCTTCTTGAGCTTCGGCGTTTCTATCCTCCGCGTTTTGCTGTTTTCTTCCTGGGTATAGACGGAGCACTTCTGGCCTTGAGTTTATAGGGCCCTCGGAGCTACCTCCAGTCTCCGTTGACGGAGATGTAATAGGAACAACGATGTCCTCCAGGTACATGAAGTCGCAAGCGATGGTCTGTTCGGTTGAAATGGTTGGGCTTGACGGTTTAAGAGAGAATTTATCATTGAGTTGATTTGCTGTTGTTGGAACGTTGTTCTGAATACCTTGTAGCAGATTGGTAACTACTATTCAGAAGTATTCTATCGATGAATTGAACTCGATCTTGGTCTCCTGGTCGTTAGGAGCGTCGATTGGAGTATTGATACTCCCACTCGATATGACAGCGGTCGCAGTAACGTCCAGGTCGCATTCAGCATCATCGGAATCCTTCCCCCATTCCTCGTATCCAGCAACGTGGTTGAGAGACAGACTGGCCTTATCTAGGCTTACAGCTCGAGCAACCCCTACAACAGCGAGCCAGACTCTCGTTTGCGTGCTCGAAAGCTTGCATCCGCTCACTAGTGGCATTCAAGGTCGCGGAGAGATGCTCCAGTGTGGCAGATTATCGTGTCAAGTCATCCAACATGGTGTCGGAGGTAGCGACGTGTCTCAAGACATTGGTGATATCGGCCACGAGGTTCTTCGCCATTTTCCGGTCATCGATGCTGAGCTCCTGACCAGTCTGAACGGCCGCACGACACACCCCCATTAGCTGCCGTACGGCAGCTTCGAAGGCCCGTGGCACCTGTCATAGTTAGCCTTGGGCTGATATAATAGAGGGAGCTATACGGTTTTACAATCCGGCAAGCCTTTTCGGTCCTTCCTGCATTTGTTACACGTATTCCCCAAATGTCCTTCGTAGTATGCACGCCTTACTCCGGACTTCCGATTACGGTCTAGGAATCGCCGAATCTCGGATCGCCGCAGCGATCTCGCGAGCGTCTCCTGACTTGGCTGGAGATGGTATTTCATCTGCTGTAGCTCAAATTCACGCTCTTTCTTTGCTGCGCTTTTATTTCCTGCTAATAGGCCGCTTTATCCCTCGACGCCCTTTGAGTTTTCTCTTTCGCGGTCTTTTCTGCCCCTTTTTTCTTCTCTCGCTTTTATTTTTCCTCCTGTTCTCGGAGAAAGCGATTTCGATATTACCACTGGAAGACCTATCAAGCTAGCTATGTATAACGTTTATATACCTGGCTTAACGAAGAGATTAATATATACAGTGCTCCTCTAGGTTCCCGTCTGTATCTCACAACTTGATCTTGGACGATTGGACGTATACAGGCAGCTTAGCTTCTTTAAAAGGTCGGCAACGTCCCTTGCTGCTACTAGCTCTAGTACGCTTTAAGAAGCTCGTAACTGATAATGCTTGTAAACCGATATAGCCCCACTGACTCTCTGGGCCAATGCCGTTCTTACTATCCGAACCAACGATGACCGGGTCCAGCTGGGACGTCCCTGGACAGCGAGGTAGAGGTAGTAACTAAGGGATCCTGTCCCTTGATATTGGCCAAGGTCATATAAGGTAAGAGAGGTAAAGATATATTGACCTACTAAGACTCATCCAAGGCTTTTTGCTTGATTACAATAGGAGCGCAAGCATCATAAAATGGGTTCTTTATATTGTTAGGAGCGAAGTACTGGCAAAGAACCTTTCCCCCTAGTTTCCACGTCTTCCGCAACCATCAATTCTTCCATATAACTCGCCCTAGTTGCACAACTTAAAGGGGTCGCATTGCGGCCTCTCATATTGTTTGAACGAAGAGTTTCTGTGCTACACCGGAGTTCACTCTTTACTAGGATAATGGGTAATATATCTGTTAGACTCGCAAAAGCAGGAGGAGCCGGTGGTTGGTGGCAACTGTCTATAGGACGTAGGCCGCGTTCGTCTCTGATTCGAGAGATATTACCTTTCGACTTTTTTTTTGAGGCCAATGTTCGCCACTTCAACCATGCGGTACAGATCCTTATTGGTATGCAGGATACTCTGGGGATGGAAGTGTTAAACTTTGGTATAATTCGGCTATAGAGCTGTATATACTGCCGACTCGCTAATGGAAAATTCCCCACGTGCGTAGGGTCCTTCTCCGCTGTACTTCTGGACTAGAAAATCTCTCAGGCCTTCATGGCGAATTTTTTCGGTAGGGGAGAATGGATTGTTAGACGAGCTCTGGTTATATCATATACTCATCCATGACTACCGGTGATAGAGAGGCGTATAAAGGGCTATATACATTCCCTGCTTCAGCTTCGCCTTCGGCCTTACGTTTCTTAGCGACCGGAACCACCTCCCAACCTTTATCGATCATATCGTCTAATACCTCGCAGAAGCACCAACTCCTATGGCAAGGACAGGACCAAGTTCCACTACGCTGCATCGAGCAATACCGTATTTCCGGACGCGATATCACCGCGTCTGCTCTGTACTTTGATATTATTCTCGAACCTTTCAAAGTGTTCCTCGGTATACCGAGCTTATTTGCTTAGAACTCATCGGAAAGCCTTTTTTCCATGAGCGACTACTCTGTCCCACCATTTTTTGTATCTCTTTGTACAGTGGATCGAACCCCTGGATTCCTGTCTTCCTCTCGTAGTCTGCGTCTCGCAGATACCTAATTTCGGACTGCGTAGACGGAAGCTTGCAAGGTTAAGCTATAAGCTATAGCTGCACCGTCTCGAGCACCTGTATCCGCCGGAGGGTTCGATTCTGGAACTATCATTGAGTAGACCACGGTTCTGGAGTTGGACAGTAGTGATAAGTCTTTCGAATTCCAAGATAGAAGGTGACACCCGGAAGTGTGAGGAGGGTAGAACCTTGGGTTTGAGGTCGATGGCTTGCATTTCAACTTAATCACACTGCGCTGTAGTCCTCAGCCTCTGCCCAAATCATCCTACTCCACATTGTCCATTTCCTCATTGTCCATTTCCTCATTGTCCTAGTCAGCGTCAGCCGGATCGACAGTACAAAGGCCAGTCTGAGCGACAGGAAGAGGACCAGTCGGAGTGGCGAGAGAAAGTCCAGCTGGAACGATAGGAGCATGACCAGCTGGAGCGAGATGATGAGGGCTAGCTGAAGCAATCTAAGGACCGTGTATCGTCTCCTGTCAAGATGCCGAGAAAATGTCAGGCCGCTCTTAAATGTCTACTTCGCGTAATGGATCCGACATAAATCTCGTATTGCTAAACATATATGCCAGTATATCACTTCATGTAGTTCTCCCTTAGTTAGACGTCTAGCTTAGGGTCAAATTCGAGAGATCTGATATACGCACTTCCCTGCCCTTCGTCGGCTAATATTGCTATATCTTATATCACCCGAGCTAATTGTCCGGAGTTTTTTTCCAGTAGTCCTGAGCCTGGATCGGCGAGATGTACCATTGGTGGCCCATACGTATCAAACTTGCGCTTCTCCTGGTAAGGTCCAGGCGTTCTATCACCCACCCAATAGGAGAGTGTTTTCCAGATAGGAGAAAAGCGAACCGTTCCTTATACTTTCGACGTGAATTGAGACTGCGGCCCGATCCAGAGCGATCCTCAGAGCTAGTATAGTGAGCAACGTTGGGTCGGATGTATAGTGTTTTAGGACTGCTCGCCTGGGTCAATGGTGCTGGCTGAGGATAGACATCTTAGAAATTTGAAGTCTTTACGGCAGATATTTGCCAGTCGATAGAGGGTGTTCTTGATAATACATCGCCCGATTGATTTTACAGTGATGGATAAGTAGATCAATATCTGAGAGAAGTGTATCATGAATATTCTGGTCAAGTTAGTATAGCTAGTAGACTCTTGAAACTTTGCACAGCTGTCCACTTCAGTCCATATACCAATCAAGTATATCTAGCGGTTCAGAAAAACCTCGATCCTGTAGAGTATATTGATGGTGTTTGAAAGGGTGGATGCTTCAACAGAACGCCTAAAATATCTGACACGCAGCAACTCTGCCGCCACACTAGCCCAATTGGAGTCTTAAAAGCTCCTTATGACTGTCTCATTGGGTATTCTGTTATTGAGTAGAAAGTAGAGATCCTTCTCTATAGTGTACATTGGCCGCCTTTCGACACTTGTAGATAACGAGGGACCATGCACTAGGACCATTCATGGCGCTGCTGAGCTCACCGCCACAGAGTATGTCAATAGCTCTTGGTCAATTTGGAACAATAGGCTCTCAGTTGCCATCATATTCTACTCACCGATATACCTATCGTTTCGAAAGCACGGAAAGTGAGGAGAGTATTTGCAAAAAGCGCAAGTAGTTGCATGATGTTTCTATCTGTAGTTTTTGTCAGCCAGTGTTCTTGCGGATTAGATTCTTCATATCGTCACTACGACTTCGATGATGGGTCGGTCGGCCGGCATTGATGCCGGCGTTATTGCTTTAGGTGTCTACTGTCAGCGTGTTTAGGAAAGCTAATAAGTCATGTTGATGTTGGGATTTGTTCTTGACAGCCTGGGCCATCTGACTCATTCGCAACAGGATATTGATATTATTCGATGACGACATGACTTTACTACTGTGAGTGACACTGCAGGTATTGGGTGTGATAAGACTAGCGTACCGTTCGACGACGACAAGATGTACTGACTGACGACAAGATGTACTGACTGACGACAAGATATACTGACTGACGACTACAAATGTATCATGAATGACGGTGGTGCGCAGTTGATGATGGAGCAGGGAAAAGGATAAGTGCAGTCGTGGATGATGATAAATGTGAGGTTGAAAAAATGGGAATCCGTGAAATTCAATACCCAAGCCGAACATAAGCGAGGTTGGCTCAGTGCAGTCCCTCCTTCACCCATTCGTAAACACCGGTATCTGACATTCAGAGCGCAGCTGTTTCTTTACAGTAGAGCTCTTCTAAGGCATCTCATCAGAATAGGCCCGTTGGCGTCAATGTGGACGTGTGGGGAGCTCCGACGTGAACGAGCTCAGCACTGAGGCTGCATGGAGGGACCGTACAAAGTCCCCGCCCTGAATTTTGACTCCAAATTCAACGACTGAGATGACTCTAATTGGACCAAACAACATTCCGTTCGCAGATCAGAGAATGTTGTTTTTCCGTACATGTGGGAGGCTGAAGCCGCCCACTGGGTCCTCTTCGGTAAAGGCACTCTTACGGGCAATCTATAGTTGTGGTCAAGGAAATTTGTCGAGCCCGAAGGTTGTAATTGTCCGAAGATTTCTGTTCGGCTCCAAGGTACGGGGCACATTGTTCGGTTTTCGAGGGGGTTCGGTTATATTAGGCCAGTTATCCATCTCATTCTTTTCTGAGATTTCTTTATCTGCTTTCCACATGTACCCTCTGTTGCTCTGCCCGTCTATCACAATACTGCGAGATACTCAGCTGAAGGCTCGAAGGAATGGTAGACGAGTGGAAGTCCGTTGAAAAGGGCCGACTGAATATAGTGCTGCTTGTTCACCTTGCAGTTATAGTCGCGACGGCATTATCGGAATCAACCATCCCGTTGCATCGGTGATATCTTTGACAGGCTTTCGATGCTGGCTTGAGATAGTTATGATGGCTTCTTGCCGGAGGGCGTGATGCAGCTAATTGCTATCCTTCCGGGATAGGCGTTCCAAAGATCGCAGCATTGCCGCAGAATTATCTTCTGAACGCTACCAGAGGGTCACAATAAGAAACCATTTCAGGGTCCTTAGGCGCTCTGCATGTTGTAGGTCGCTAGAAAGATCTTGATAGGACGGAGATCACGACCGGCTCTTCCTCATGGGAGTCAAGTCCTTTCTGATGTTTAATTCTTTTCACGTCTTCGCTCAAAGCTTTGTTTATTGGAGACAAAGCCCCTTCCTCCTGATCAATGACTGTTTCATCCATTTCCCAACTCCTGCTTTGACTTGGGTGTTGGTTTCCGCTACAGACTTCCAGCTTCCTTCCTCGTTGTCCTGGACAATCTTCCGTTGTTTGTACATGATCAAGTCATTCACATGGAACTTGCCTTTCGATTTCCCGGAATGGGGGTCCTTCAGCCAGACTGATCTTGCGTTCGGATATCTTCATGATTTGGTAGGATATAGCTCCTCGGAGCGTTCATTGATGGTGCTAGCCCCAATTAGAGACGCGTTCGACTGTCTTGCTGGATACCCCTGCCGTATCCTCGGGCTCATGAGCTGCCTCAAGGCAACTTCAAACTCTCGTGGAACCTGTTATGATTAGCCAGGAGCGGATCCAATAGAGGGAGCTATACAGTCTTACAGACACCCAGGCCCTTCTTATCCTTCCTACACTTGGTACAAGTGTTCGTAAGATAGCCTTTTCCATATTCGTACACAGGGCGAAGGCGCTCAATACTACCCTTCTCGTTAGTGGCTGTTCCCAGGCAACGTATATATGGAAGAGCAGACATTCGTACACGAGTTACTGTTGTAACAGCCGAACAAGCTCCACACGGCTGCAGCGTTGGTGGCCATAGATTCTCCACATCATCTTCTGGTAGTCCCAAAAGGGGAACGAACGGAAGAGAACTCGAATGTTCACTGATCTCTGGGTATGCTGGAAGACAACTTGCCGGGAGGGATCGCATCCAACTTGACGTATCTGTCTGCTTCAACCACTAGATCCAGGTGTTTCACTCCACGTTTGTTTTCTGTTGGCCACGCTGCAAGCTATACGGCGGTAATCCCTTGAACTTGACTCTTCCTTAAGGATCTTACGGAGCAGTATGGGCCCAAGGTCGACTGCCCACTTCCCAAGGAAAGTAAGTAGAACGCAGCATTTCAATCTGCGTAAAGAAAGATCAGATGTATCATATGGTCGAAACCAGTTCCGAGCCCGTATAACAATCGTATAGACAGTAAAAGTATTCCCCTCTCCCCAATAGTTGTTGGTTGCCGTTACTCTTCACCTTCGTATCCGCTCGATGGGAGAAATAGGCAATAGCAATATCCAAGGCGCTGGATTTCGCTCGCTTGACTTGGGCTTTTAGGCTTGTCACGTTCTTGTCTCAGCTGATCCTCCGTGGTCTTCAGTGGTTCCTTGATGACCCTTGTAGAACACCTGCGAGGTCATAGACTACAGATCTGCTCTTCGTACTCTTATTGCCCCTAGGACTCCTTTCATTTAGGAAAGCCACGTCGAGGCACCAGCAGCCACATCAGTACAACGGCTGGCTTGCAGGTCACGTTGAAAAACTCATAGTGGTCTTACTGTTGTATTCGTACCAGCTAGATGTCTCCGCTATACTTCAAGCTATCTTGACGATTATACTCTTGCAGCGATGACTTGCTCAATTGATCTTATGAGTTTATCGAGGATCTCGCCATTCCTTATCATACTCTGGGTCGGACCTCCGGCATGCTTTGTTTTTTTCGCATACTTAGTTTTCCAACCCGCGGCTGCGATCTTATTATTTTTTTTTTTCCCCCGCTGAACCTCCTCAATCTGCGCGGCTGTGATGTCCAATACTTCATTGGCGCAGATTCGCTCAGGCAGAGGATCGTGATGGTTCTGGCCGTCGTAGTCGAGATCTGCAATATTCCAGACTGGTATTTTCCTCATCCCGTAGTCGTCGATGCGAGGCCTACAGTTTATGGCAGAAAATTAGCGGTGACCCACTATCCTTTCAGAGAGACGGGAATCTTTGGATTTCTTTTGAATACCAAGCCGAATACTCGCGTGGAGATTGGAAAACTTGGCCCCTTTGCCTGGATCTTCGAGCCATGGCACGTCAGGTAAGAGGGCCGTTCTACCTTCCGAAATGTAGCTGTCTATCAAGACAATCGCACTCTTCCACTACCAGTTAGTTGTCAGCTTTCTGCGAGTCTCCGCTACGGTAAGTAGGAGATCTCCAAATCATGGTACTCGTCCCCAATTGTGCTTTCTTCAAGTCCAGGAGAGGATAGGCTGCATAATCGTCGAATTCTGCTGAAATGCCGATCCCTTTCGTCGCATGTAAGCGTTCTTCGAGCCCTCTGGCACAGGCCTGCTCCAAAACTCAGATCGTTGTTGCTTGGACAAGTTGCAAAGAGCGAATGTGGAAATAGCAACGAAGTAACGTTCCTTTGCCAGTGCTTTTCCCACACTCTAATAGTTTAACGCTGGTTTCCAACAAGATTGGGATCACCATCTTGTCGGGCCTGGTGAGGAAACAATTGGTGACGCCTGTCCAAGCTGACATCTGCAGGTTGTCGGGCATGATACCAATGTTCCCTCCACTTCGTAGCATCGCAGCCAACTCAGAGAATTTTGAGAAAGCGTTCCATTCTAAAGTATGGGTCTTAAGCGGCTTGTTTTGCCTGGAGTGACAATCAGTCTATGCCGGTTGCTTAACATTGGGCTGTATTCAGAATGGTATTGTTGTCGAAAAATGAGGACTGGGCAAGTGGATTGTGACCGACGTCCTCGAAAAGGCAAAGATACAGAAATAATAAACAATAGAGCCAGAAAACATGTTTGGTATATTCGGCTGCTTATAGAGCAGCGGCGTCTTTAATAGCTTATAAAGCAGCCGTATCCTCTACTACTTACAAGGTAGCAGCGTCCTTCGCCGCTTATAAAGTAGCGGTATCTTCGATGGTTTACCGGATGGCGGTGCTCTTTACCGTTTTAAAAGCAGCGACGTCTTAGACTACTTTAAAGGCCGAGGCGTCTTTGATAGATCGGAGTATTATGTTTTTGTTGATGTTTCACACAGCAATTGACGATCCTTGACGAGTAATGACGTTGACCTTCGCCATGCCTTCAGTTCTGCTTTTTAAGCTCTCAATACCTTGAAACGTCGCTCTCAAGATCACTACTCGCCTGGAGGTATACAGCATGCTCGCTGGGGATATAGCATAGCAAGCAACATCTGTGCCAATAGACTTCATTGTTTTGGTGGGTGACTGGGGTATGATGGTGGACATGTGGACAGTCTACTGACTTATATATGTATCGTAACTGTGGAAAAGATGTCGATGTGGCTCCAAAAGGTAGTCAAACATTGCGTATCTCAACACTCTTTAGTGTGTAGATTGTCTGAAGGTAGAGGCATCGGATTCGCAAGATTTATCGTATTGATTCTCGTCGAGATTCGCAGTGGACTGGGCTGTTGGGTTGGTTAGAGCTTGACGAGGGATTAGCTGCTATGGTTTATTGATAGTCGAAAAGGTGCGTGGAGGTGGGAATTGATGGCGAGCTTGAATAGGCAATCAAAGAAGCGGAGGAATTCTGCTTCTACAACTGCGTTAGAGGCTTCGAACAAAGAGCAGTAAGTATGCTGATCCAAGGCAGCCAAAGCCACCCGTAAGCCTACTTCCCTATAGAGACGACGCCTCCCTCAAGCCCACATCGCAAAATCGGTAAAGTCCACTGCAAAGAGAGTGCCGGCCGGTGGGTAGAATCACGGCAATAGGGCGGTGGCTCAAAGATTTGAGACGAGAGCGTCAACGGACTTGATAAGGTCAGGGATGTGAAATCGATAATTGACCCAAGAGGGCGTGCCAACGGGCATATCCGTGCCCGCTGTAGAACATGAAGCAATACTCGGAATAATGCCGCCGCAAAGCCAAAGTTGACAAGACATCAAAAGAGAAAGAGCCTACATCCCTTCAAAATACACCCACAGCCGTGACCGATGACGACTGGAAGGCTGATGTTTGAGTATCTGAGATCAATATCAGCAATCTCCAACTCTTCACCTTGAACAAAGCTAAATAATTTGAGTAAAAGACCCACGAGGCCAATGATCGCCACGGGTGGAGATAGACATCTTTGTCCATCCCAGAAGAGGGTTCGGCAATTTTCATCCGCGTCAGCACGAGACTCGTCGCAACCCAGTATTGAAAATCAGGGCCGGACGGCAGTCCTTACCATCACCACCACGAGAAGCAGATCCGTCTTCACCACAAGAGGCATGACCGTCATCACCCCAAGATCACACTGTGGCGCCCAATTATCAACCTAACGCACTCCCGTCGTTCTCAAAAGGTCTCGAAACAACAAAGGCATGCGTGAGTCATCTTAGGCTGCGCGTCTAAAACTGTAATCGAGAATCTTACTTCGTGCGAAGGTGAAACAGCTGGCGTCTCAATCGACATGTCAAGATGTAACAGTCGGCAGGGTAAGAGCAGCAGATGTGCAACATCGATCGCAAAGTGGGTGGGAGATGATCAGCCAGGAGTGCTGTTGAAGATTGATTGACTGGCTTGCTGAAAGGCGCAGGAGAAGACTGTAGATTTACCCACTTGATGATAACTGAGAAAAAAGTCAAAGAGCAAGATGACTTGCTGAAAAAACCTTAGAATGGATTATCGCCCTCGCTTTTGGTCAGTCCGCCGCCATACCCACATCGTAGTGCTCGTGATTGTAATGCGCTGAACGTCACACCCGAGTCGAGGTAATCATCACGAACGTCACCATAGCATAATCAATCTGGATGTGCGTGTAATAAGTAATCGTTGCATTGTTGTTGATGAATTGAAGATACAACTCAAGCATGGATACAAGGAGGAGAAACAATGGGGTGTTAGTAAATCTTGAAGACGTATCTGGAAGATAGTAAGTTTGAAAAGAATTTCTTGTTAGAGCTTATGGATTTGGGTGTGATGGTATATAACAATGAATAAGCATTGGATCTCGACGTGTGAATGACGCGCAACGTAGACGTAAGAGAAGTCTGCATAGACAGATTCACGTGTATGTCGAGGTCTGAAGTAACATCAATCCTTGACCAACAAGTCGGCTGGAACATACTCGCGTTGGTTGATGTAGACGGGTAAAAAAAAGGGAAGACGGAAGTGGAAGCGGGTGTCATTGGAATAGTAGACTCCCGAGGATGGCGGTGCAAATTCAGGCAAGGGCTATGAAGTTGCTGTGAGTCGAAGTAAAACGATGCACAACAAAATAAATGATTTATGATGAAGTAAAAAATCATGGCGGCCGACCTGACTTGAACGCTCGTCCACGTTGTTCAAGTTGTTGCACGCGTAGGATCATGGCTCCCATGATCCAAAACGGCGCCAGAGCCAAAAACGACAAAACATTTTTGGGGAGTCTCCGCAAGTCCCTAGTCTTCAAGGACTTCCTCCTCTTTGGGTCCACCCATGGCTCGACACCTTTTACGACTGCAAGTTTCGCCCCAATGGTGGCAACACCAAGGCTAAATGAAGCCTCTTCGGTCCTTGCATCGTCATACACATCTTGCCACCAGGCTCTCCAAGAAGCAGCCCAGGAGTTGAGTAGACTTAACACCGCCCAGAAGATATTGCCGGACAGTTCCAGTGAACAGAGAACTGGTAAGGTTGCAACTGCAAGCGCGACCACAGCAAATACCCACACTGAGGGCAGGTCATGACCGAATTCTCGAACGTTCATTCCAAAGGCCGAGCAGACAGTAGATATGGGAATAAAGACAAAGGCAAGTGCCGTCAATCTTTTTACCACTGCTCCTTGCTGAATTGCTTTCCGGGCTTCCTCAATCTGCAGACTGGTAAGGTCCATTTGCAGGTCCCCTTCATTGCTGCGCAAGGCATCCTCGACATCATCCAGAACCCATTGCAGTGAATATTGCGACCGTTGCCATTGTTGTGATATGTACTCTTCGTGGATGAAGTCTGAGGAGTTTGGCATTCGAGATTCATTCTTGGTCTTGGTGTGAGTGCCGAGCTCAATTTTGGCCTTGTCCATCTGATGTTGCTTGATCAATGTGAGTTGTCGAAACCGTTCGCATAGACGCTTCTTCCCAACGTGACCAGATGATCGAGCCTTGACATACGACTTGACATTATACCAACAGCGAACGCTGCTCTCGATGGAAGCCTCGAAAGACTTGTAAACATTGATTGTGGTCCAGCCCAGGATGGAGCGCGCAAGTGCATCGTGAGACAGGTTATGAGAATCAACATCATTCATGAGATAATCAATGAGCTGCTGAATTCTCGTTGAACAAATGGCTTCATTTGCACGAAGTGGATATCCTCCGGCAAGTGACCATGGACGGGGCCCCGCGCCCCGTTGAGCATTTGGTGGAAACCGCAGGTCAGCTGAGACGTGGAACTTGTATTTGGTACCTTGGAAAGCTTTCAGATCCCAGAGTGGTGGGTAAAGTAAGATGGCGACTAGCGAGACTTGAGCGCTATTCTCACTTATACGTGGTGGTGGATGATTACGTACTTGTTGGTAGTGTGCCCGGAATGTTCTGAAAAGAAACTCTCCTGTAGGTATTGAAGAAAAGGGCTGGCAGCGGATGGTCAATGAAGAGTGGTTGCCAGTCATACCTGAGGTAATTCACAAGCTGATGATGTTTGAGTAGACCCTTCACCTCTTCTTCTACAGATTCGTTACCTCGCCAACCAGTGGCTGTTGGAAAGATCTCGGGTCCAATCTGAAGATCGAAAGGCATGGCAATGCTCGTTGACAAGGATCGGGGCGCTTTGTCGACGTCAAGGTCAGCCTGACCGACAAAACCGGAATCATGACCATTCCTCCTGTGATCATCGAGCAGACGGGCATCAAGGCCAATAATGTTTCGCAACAGATCGTAAGTATCCCTTGGCAGATCCTCGGTGATGATCAGACGGCATTGGATTTGTCTCCGGTTGCTTTCAAGCTCTTTCTTGATGCAAAGCAGCCTATCTCTCCCTGATCTGCTGTCGATCACATCCAGCCGTGGCTCACCGACTATACAAAAGTGAACGACCGTCACCATATAACTCATAGTCATGACCCCAACAGCGCCGATACTCTGATAAGCCATCCCCTCATCCTCTGACAAGGCGGCTGCCTTGAGCTTACCAAGATCATCGTGTAGCTGAAATTCTGGCATCTTTGTAGCTCCTTTGTCAAGATCATCATCTCATGGAAGGCTTCCGATATCAATGTGCCATCGCCTCAGCCGGAGCCGTTGCTAGCTTTGATCCGAGTGTGATCTCGCACGCATGAGGTTCAGTCCTGTCCACAGAAACAGATGTACCAAATCAAATAATGCTCCGATTCATAGGTAGAATGTAGCCGCAGGCCCTTCGGCCACTTTTCTGAGAAGAGGACCAGGTAGTGAGAACGGAGGCGCAGCATGGGATCGTAGGGCTGCATTAGCGGGATCTGGTATCCCTTATCTCCGCAATCTCCGGGGCAGGGGGTTCGTATTCGTATTTGGATCTTTACTCCGGTCGACATTCACGGCATCTTCAATGTACGAAGGCTCTGCATTGCTGGCTGGATCTGGCGTTGTAATCCTTTAAGATGATGTCCAGATTCTCACCTCCGCCATATCCGCATAAATCAGCCCCACGACCTGCTCCCAGATCCACCCTCTTTCGGCGGTCACGCCTCGTCTACATCGCTCTCGCCGCAGTCTTCCTCTATTTGCTCATCACAGGCCACTCGCCTCTGTCGCTTCTTCCTCACCAAGGCTCTAAGCATGATCCGTCGACAAGATACAACGGTGTCAACTGGTCACAATACGCCTACTTTCAATATGCCACAAGCTCCGCCTACCTCTGCAACTCGGTCATGATCTTCGAAGCATTGCACCGCCTGGGCAGCAAAGCAGATCGCATCCTCATGTATCCTGAAAAATGGGATACCCAGATCGAGAGTCAATCCGACAGGGACAGCCAGCTACTGGTGAAGGCAAGAGATTGGTACAAGGTCAGGCTGGTGCCCGTCGACATACCCGTCACCCATGACAAGGACGAGCAAGACGGGCAACAACCAGCATCCTTCACCAAATTTGCCGCCTGGAATACGCAGAGGTATCGGCGAGTCCTTTACCTTGCTTCCGACGTGACCCTTCTCAAAACTCTCGATGAGCTTTTCCTCTTGCCAAGCACCCCGGTCGCCATGATGAGGGAGCACTGGAGCCTGCCTAGCAAAAAAGTGTTGACGCCAAGGCTGATCCTGCTGGAGCCATCCGATGACGAATTTGAGCGCCTTTCAACATCCATCCGCCCTGATATTCGGCAAGATGGTGATAACGATGCGGATATACTCAATCGCTTCTATGGAGATACTGCCCTGGTTCTTCCTCACCAAGCGTACGGTCTCCTGAGCAGTGAATTCCGTGCCGAGGATCACAAGAGATACATTGGCAACACGTATAATCTGTGGGATCCAGAGGACGTGCTTCGACTGGCGAGCCTTATACACTTCATTGACGAGCCATTCCCGAAACCATGGATCATGTGGCCCCATGCACTGTTAGCAGAGCAGCATCCGAAGTGCAAAGCAGAGGATTGCAGAAACAAGGATGCCTGGATGACTCTCTATGACGACTTCCGAAGAAGACGCAAGGTGAGTATCTTTTTTGTCGTCTCGCAGACGCCATTGCTGATCGATGGATTAGGACGTCTGTGCTCTACTCTCTGCTACGGCACCCGAGTGGCCACCTCGAAATGATAGTAAGAAATCATTGCCAGCTTGAACAGTCACCGTGCATACATGATCTCAGTGTTCTACCCGAGCCCAGTAGAGCTCGCACAAGTTGTAAGAAGTAGAGATGGTCAAACTTCACAGCATGAGTCTTGACGGGACTGTCTGGGGCCGACTTCGCGATGCAGTGTCTTGACAAGGGGAATCATGGCACTGACCCCGTTCCACCGAGCCACAAGACCATCCCCACAGCTTGATCCGAAGCACTGCGATTGTTTAGGAGGCTACTTCGGAGATCCTACTAGACGGTTCCCATCCAAAGCTCGCTGCTCCTAATGGTGCCGACCCCAAAATAGCTGCATAAACCTCTAGGTTCCAGAAGTCTTTGGAAAGGGTAAGAGAAGCTACAGCAACCGATCGATGCCCCATTTGGGAGGCCCGTGCTTCCTGAGAACCTTCGTTGGATCCCGCTACCCAACAATGTCGTCACTCAAGTAAAGGAGATTACCTGCAAAGCATCCCCTGCGATGACAGTATCCGTTACGACGGTGCCCAAGGCTCCAATAGGAGCAGATAAAATCTTCCGGACCAGCACATACAATACTCCGAATAAGCTAATCGACTTTTGTTTGGCCAACACTTCAATGGTTTCAATCTATGCCCTACGGACCTATATCAAAAGCTGTTCTCCTCAATTCGTATATTGCCAAAGCCATTCTCTTCTCATGCTGTTGGCAGGCAATCGAGCTGCCCGATCACCGCCCCACCTTCGACTTGTTCTCATTCCAAGCACGCAACTGCCTCGTCTTTAGATTTCCATTCAAAGCTCCTCGTTCCTCAGAGGCATCATCTTTGGCTCTGTGTTGGTACTTCCACTCGGTGTTCCACATCTTAGTATCGTACGCCGTCCTCTATTTGCGGTCCCAAAGCGTGTTTTTAGCTTTTATGAGCTTTGTTTTGTCAGTTTGTTCTCTATATTCGAATTAGAACTGTTTTCGTTTTCGGGTTTACTGATCTTGTACTTACCAGATCACTGTCCCGTACTCTCTCCTTCGGGTTGTTTCTAATCTTGTCATCATAAATCCTTCTCGCTTCGCGGTCCGTGAGTGTCTCTAAAGCATTTCCAAGCTGCAACTTGTCAGTCTCAATATGAAAAACGAGAGACTTTTTTCCTGGAAACTGGAGCACTTAGAGGCTACATCTACGTACAAGCTTTCCATCCCGCGTCCTTCCATCAATAATACCATTAGGTGGTTGGGTGATATCGCGATACGCATTACCGATTTCACCATGCGTAGCATCTTGGCGGACACCAAGTATGGTGTAGAGGTTGCACTTACTCCCGGGAGATTCATCTTGCGTTCCCCCACCAGTATCGCTATTGGGTTTACGGGTGATGTTGCGCCACGCGGCATCGATCTCATCGTCGGTAGCTCTTTCTCGGACGCCGAGCACGGTGTAGAGGTTGACCATGATGGTCTTTAGTTATCTTGGGAAGGTCTTTTGCACGTAGAGAAGCACGCCAAACCCTACAGAGGGAGTACAGGAGCCTTCGCAGTTACGAGAGCTTTTGTATGTTTTGAACCTTTGAGGTATGGGAGCCAACAGCCATACAGACTTGTTTGCCAACAGGCACGCTAGGATACCAGCCAACAGGCTGCAATACCGGCAAACACGTATATGTAACCACCACGTCATCCACCCATACTAAGCCAGATGAACACAGACAAAAAGCCCTGGCTACGGGACCAGGCCATTCAGAAGCCCCGGTACTCTTTATATGAATCCATACGATCTTTGCAGAGAACATGCGTTATGGAGCCACCTTTCTTGTACCACAACGTTGGTACGGAAAAATATTCGCGTCGTGATAAAAATAGGAGAGGAGCCTCTCCAGTCGTAGCATTCCAGTCATTAGTCAGACTATAAACATCTTCCTGTTATATCAAATACCAAATCATGTCATGACAGACCAAGCAATAGATAGGTCCTCGCACGATTGTTACGACGAAAGCCTATACCGAACTACCGAGGCTCGTACGTCCCCGAATACGACTGATTACAATTCAAAATTTTAAAGAGCCCCTGGATCGGTTACCACGGTGAATATGTCGTCATATACCGGTAGGAGCAATATTGAGAACCATCCAACATTCTATATACTGCACCGACCAACTCTGTCCTTGCTAACAGTCTATTGAATTCACCCTGTGTTCTTCCAATCAGTATCAAAGTATACCCATTGCGAGCTCCTCGGTGTCCACCACATCCTCCCCATCCGTGAAACCCTCCAACCTTCAATAAAGCCCACCCACTATTCCATCCCCCTTCCCAAATCAGCCTATCCTCCCTGTGCGTTCTCTGCTCCACACGAGTCCCATAGAGAGCTCCAACCCACTTAACATTCGCCACGCAGCAGTGACAGCAGTATCTGGTTCAAGGATGATGAAGACTTCGCATCCTCCCAACCCAAACCGATAAAGTCAACTCAAAAGCCTTCCAAAAGAGCATCCAGTTCCTCGAAGGATATTTTCTCAGGGTCTCCAACCTCACTCTCTCCACTCTCCTCTCCACCCCCTTCAAATATCACACTACATCGTACTTTCTCGCGATCTTCCTCCAGCCCAACATCGTCCGGAACTTCCCTCCGCTCACCCAACACCATGCGTTTGGTATCCTCCCGCGTAGCCACGTCCTCCAATTTCTCTGCAGCCCCAGCCCGATATGCCCGCGCACGTACAATAGCCTGTTCCTCAGCACGTCCGTTGGCATATTTGATAGCTCGTTCATCATCACGCTCTTGATACCCTCGGTCGCTCTTCATGATCTTCTTATCGTATCTCGTTCTCGATGCTTTGTAGATGAGACATTTGTACGCTTTGGCGATCTACGTTCCCGTCAGATCATTGGATTTCCCCAATAGATAGAAGGAAATGGGGAATTCCGTTCAAGAAAGGGGATAAAAGGGGGGGATGAAGGATGTGACCTACGAGGTCTTTATCGCGCGTACGTCCATCACTGAGACCGTCGGGTGGTTGGGTCAGAGACATGTATGCGTCATGGATCTCCTGCTCTGGGGCGAAATCTGGGACGCCGAGTACATGGTAGTAGTTGACCATGGTGGATATCGGTGATGGCTTGAGTGCGGGTTGTATGGAGTGTGGATCGTCTTGGGTAGATGGCTTTGGGATTAGGGACAGCGAAGTCGTTTCCAAGGAGGAAAGTATTGAAGCTGTGTGGAAATGAGAGGCACAGCTTATATAGCAGAATGATCTCAATCAAAAAGAAAGAAAAAAACGATCGATCGGTCATACATACAGCATTACACGCCAACAAACGCGCTACAGCACTTCTCAGAGACAGCAACGAACACAGTAATATCAGAGGTAAAGCACATACACAAAAGAAATCCCCAGCAAACACAAGACCGCAAAAAGGCAGTTCCATCGATGCCGTTCGTACATCTTCTACCACCAAATGAAGATGAGTAAAACGCAGCACTCGGCTCGTCGTGTCTAATATAGATTGGCATATGAGGCACCAGAGCCATACAGACATCTGTAGACACTTCGTAAGAATGAAATCCCATATCGGTATACCGACAGCCTTGCGCCCTCTACTATCATCAGATCTCGACATAAAGAGTCTAGGATCCGGACCCATTCACGGGGGTTGAGAATCGATATTTCAACTCGTTAGATATGCATACCGTGAATTCACTACGGTCTTTAAGGGTGCAGGTACCATGCTGATTTTCCCTGCAAGTCGGCCGAGAGGAGAAGGGCTGGGAGCAATGATACCATGAGAGTGATGTAGTCGCAGTGAATGGGATATGTATAGAATATTCGGAAAGTGAATAGTAGTAACGAATGAATCAACGTAAAGAATTCGAGACACCAAAACACAAACCCAACAAGTCTTGGAAGGATTCTTTTACACAGAAAGAGTTTGTCTTAGACATGGTCGTCCCACACACTGGTGATGCTTGGATATGGATGCCGTTCATGCCATGGAGGCTTCAGAGTCCGAACCGCAAGCCGTTGGAACCTCAGTGTTCTTGTAGCAGCGTGTCATGATACGAAGATTCGCAATCCGATCGCTTTCCTTCTACAAGCAAGTATCATGGGCTTCCCAACCGACTTTCCCTTTTCCCTGCGTCCAATTCTGTAATTTGACTTTCGCCCATTTCTGGAGTCGGCGTATATGCCCTTGCGTCCTTCTCCTGAGTTCCAACGCCGATGTCCTCCGGCGTGTTTGGCATTGAATTTTGTGGTAGATAGCCCTGTTCTGACCATGTAGTACATCCAGAGACCTGATTCCGTTGCCTCCGCAGCAAGAAGAATGTGCCGATCCCAGCTATTAACGCGCCACCAATCATGGCTCCGATGACTGCACCAGCGATCGCACCACTGCTGAGACCTGAGCTTTGGGTGGCGGAGGTTCCTTTCGAGTTACTCGACGGAGCGGCCGACGTTGACGAATTTTTGGAGCTGTCCTGAACGATTTGGGAAGTACCGTCCTGCGACCAGATCTTTGGTGACGCATTTGAAGTATCGGAAATGTAGAAGGAGCTGCTTGGATGATCCAGCTGGCGGTTGTCTCCGCTGTCGATGAAGTCGAATTTGCATATGTAGGGATAGTGGCCGCCGATCCACAAGTCAAGGGGGATCATCTTACTTCCGGTCGAATGCACATAGCTGTATGATACTGTTGACCACCATTGTGTCAGTTCTTTGGCCAATGGCGTCGCAAGACTTTACACTACAACAGTAGTGGAAAATGGAAGAACTTACTGTTCGAGGTACCCTTGTCGGTGGTTTCCTGGCATAGAGAAATGAAGGTTGGCATCAAATCTATACTGGTGATCCAAGACGCATTGAGTATTTATTTAGTTATTTGTTTTGGTTTTGGTGCCCGGTGAACCAGTGGTTCGGTGAGCAAATCAAGCGTTGGTATACCAGCATTGAATACACGGTAGCAGAACTTGTACCCCAGTTTAGTTGACGTAAATAACGGTTCTTTCTATAGAATTTTAATTCAAATTTGCTCAGCAATATAACGCATCCTTCCACCGATAACTTAACCAACGTAGAAATTTTTACAGATAAGTATGCCTCGCAGTCATCGTTTCTTCTTCATTCACCAGCAATACAAGCCCAAAAGCCCTTGCGTACGTACATGCTCCCGCCAACAGCTACAGCTGCAAGCTAAACCAGACGGTAGCACCTATATCCGCAATAACCATGTCTACCCGCGCGGTCGTCGACCACCTCGTTGCAGCCAGAGCAACCTATTTCAACTTCGATAAAAATAGCCTCCTTACCGCCCTTAAAACGTGCTATCCGACCTCCCTACCCCCCTTTAGCCTAATCGACCGGGTAAAGCTTCTGGCCGTAGTAGCCAGCGTGCTGCCTGGCGACCCTCTTAAAGCCAGGTAGGCTAAAGAGTACCTTAACAGCTTGGCGGAGCGTTTAGGTGCGGGTTATACGATAAGTGTAGCCGAGGCGACGGACGTGGATAATTGCTTCGCAGTGTGGCAGGTGGATATAGCGGAAATGTTGGAAGCTGATGATTGTATGTAACGTCGAGGAAGGACTGGATAGTAGAGGATTCGTAATCGAATAAAGAAGGAAATAGTTAAATGGAAGTAATTGACTGCGCTGCAAACCTTGCCTGACGAACTTTGGCTGTGAAAATTTCTTTACTGCACGTGAAATGCAACAATCGTTGCCGTACATAACGTTGATGAAACACACATGTATGTATGAAAACTCAATATGACCCCAGACAGGAGCCCCCCAGGGGGGACGCATTGAGTATATCATTGCGATTGTACGTCTGAACCGGACCGTCGCTGGGGAAAAGCCAGTTGATTTGGGGCTCAGCGACGACGCTCTGCAGCACGCAGGTCGCAACGAGGGTAGCGGCATAGAACGAGCGATCGATAGTATACATGCCGAAACGGGCAAAGAATCTTACCACAGTGGAATATTTCTGCGGGAGTTGCTGAGATTGACCCGTCTAAGTAGGAGAGACGGGATATCAAACTGTTGTATACACCGCTGCACCGAGCAAGAAGGGCCGTGCCGGATAAGCCTCATGATGGCAGGGAAAAGGACAAGTCAAGAACAGGCTAGGCGAGGGTTGAAAGATGTGAGATCAGAAGACCTCGCGCAGGATCTCGCCAGGACTGGCATGATCATGTCCGAGCTGAAAGACAAGACTGTGTCTTTCTCTACAAAGGATTGGTCTTCGGGGGCTGAGCTAGGAACAGGACCAATCAAAAGACATTGTTGGGCATCCTTTGACGCTACAGGGCCAATAAATAACCACAGCTCACGATGAAACAAACATCGCCCGCCGCAGCCTTAGTAACGGGAGCCTCCACCAGCCTCGAAAGCTGAAACCCCAACATAACAGCAAAGAAGACTGTAAAAGAAGCTGCAAGTTAGAATAAGCTTTTGCTCGTATTCGGATACCTCGAGGCTTACTTCCTTAGGCTAGCTCCGTCCGGATCGGTCTTGGCACTAACAATCGAATTTGTCCTTCTGAACCCCAAGACAAGGATTGAAGCATGCCAACGCGGATTTCAAACATTGATGTCCTGTCTGAAGGCTAGGTCGAAATCTCAGGCTTACAACTTCGTCTATGGTGTCTCTCCCGCGTTCTTTCGAGCCCCGTAGGTCAACCCTTCCCACGATCCAGCAAGAAAATTAATATCAACTACATCTAACCAAATGCAGTCGAGCAACATGTTGACAATTTTGTTGCTGTCTTTGCTGCTCCATTGCGCAAGTTACCCTCCACTGGTCAAGAATCGTACGGTTGACGGTCGAGACAAGCTTTCGATTGGCCAGAATGTGGTCTTGGTGCGGACTTGATCACTGAAAGAACACAGGACTTGATATATATATGTCGAGCGCTCGCCGCAACTTGACTCAACATCGACCTACCACGAAGAGAACTACATCACCTAAATCAACAGGCAACCTATATTGTTTTATCCTCCAGCATACTCCACTCTTCCCCACCGCTTTGCGAGCCATCACCATACAATCTTATCGCCAACGCGGACAACAGCAGATGCATTCTCGAGACAATGCACTTCCATCTCGGTGCTACCGTCGATTACTACAGCCACTTCACGGACACATTGGGCATTGACAGATTGTCTACGAAGTCCTTTACCCGCCTGAAGCACCTGGATGGCGTTTTCACATTCTCCATGCAACTGGTTGATGTGAACGCCAAAGTCATCGACACAGCGTTGAAGTTTACCAGTGTAGGTATAGCTATCGAGGCGAAGATAATGGAGCTGTATGAGGCAGAGGGGCCTGGAGACAGGTAGATAACCCAATGTCGACCGAGCACAAGCCTGGTATATCCCTTCGCCTGCTCAATGTAGTCTCCGCGGAATATTATTCCGCCCCGGAGTCGGAGACCGCAGCTGCCGAATATGGATCCATCAAATATATCTATTTCACAGCGAGCAATTCACAGTCATGCATGAAGAAATGAGGAGATCGTGGACAGGACGACTTTTTGAAGACCCAGCGGATTCGATCGCCAGCCAATCAATCGCTCCATGGGAATGGCATATTGGTCTGGCTACGCTCTGGTTGCATATCGCCTCAAGCAAAAGACCATCAAGACCAGATCCGCGCTTCCACCAACGGGTATCTGCCAGATTTTTCAATGTTTGACCCGTAATGCTAACATACAGAGCCAGCGTTTCTAGAAGGCCCTCTTGCTCGATGGCAAGCTTCCATCACTCCCTTTCTGCCCTTCCTCACAACCATCACCAGCAGCAGATGCGGAAATCATCGGTATCTCCGGCGACGGCTGCCGCGATTCTGCAATTTCCAACTCTTGCCTCGTTTTTTTCTCCTTCGGCGTTTCCTCCTCGAATAGGCTCCAAAGATATTCATCGTACGCTTTTCGGTTCGAGTCGGTCCCAAGCTCCTTGTATGCTGCTTCTAGCTATGTTTCAGCACGTCAGCTATCATTCTCTACCGGACTCTGGGTGGACTACACGTACCAGCCTTCGATCCACCAATCGATCTCTGGGAATTGGTTCATTTCGTAGCTCAAGATAGGCTTTCCTGATGCGATCTTGCGTTGCGAACTGTGGCACTCCGAGGACATCGTAGTAGGTGAAGAGTGGCATGCTGGAAAGGTGCTGAAGTAGGTTGGATTGAAATGAAGCTCAGTAGGCCGAGATCTACAGAAAGTCTTCGATTGGTTCGTAACATGTGCTGGCGGGACGAGCTGGATGGAAATGGGGAAGAACGAGAAACCATGGATGGTACTAGATGCTCAAAGGATGCATGTAGCCGTTAGCGTTTGCTCCCCCTGCACTGCCAACACATGCGACACTCTGTCTGGTGCATCAGACCGACCCACCGCCATTCAATATCGACCAACTGTCTGCCAATTCATACAGCTTCGCTGGGTTGGCCCCCACGGTACGAGGATCAGAGATAGGAGGAAACGTAGAAGATGCGACACAACCCCCAAGGTTCGAAACGCCAACATGCGAAGATTGCTGAACTGGACGAGGGTGCGCTGGAAGACCAAGGTAGGTACGGTATTCAAGTCGGCTCCCGTCTTGACTCAAGGTCTTCCAAGCTTCTTCTTTTTAAGCATTCTAACATCCAATACCCTTTTCAGATTTTCTTTTCCACCATTGAGCTTCGTGCTCATGTACTTCTCTTTACTTTCGAGACTCCTCGAACTCCCGCTGTATCCTCATCCCTATCTGAAATCCACTCATGTCCCTTGTTCCCCTATATCCATCATCATCTCCATCGTCCTCATAATCCTTCTTTGCCTTCGTCGCCAGATGTGTATCAACGCAACTACTCCTGGACATCTGAGTTGGATTCAGCTGGCTTCTAGCGCCCCGCTTTCGTGTTGGCCGATGGTTCTTAATCACTTTATCGAATCTGGGGTCTTCTGGATGTGCTTCGCGGTAAAGTTGATTAAGCACGCTTTGTGGAGGCACATATCCCCGCCGATGCTCTTCCATCCATTCGTTTCGTTCCCGCTGACTGTTGAAGGCTGGTCTAGCACTGTGTGAGGTTATGGCTGGTCCTTGGGTTGATGTTGGAGCTTGACCAGGGGTTGAAGGTTGAGAAAATGCAGGGTTTTGGACTGGTGTTCCTACTTTGTCTTCGGTTGACGCTCGGTTTCCTGCTGCTTCGCCGTAGGAAAGGGGTTCATCGAAGAGAGAGTTAGGTTCGTCAAAAAGAGAATTGAAGCTTTCATGGGAGCTTGGGCTCAGAGCCGCGGACCCTTCAGCGCTAGGTACGCCGGGACCTTCACTATGCTCTTTTGAGTCAGGTCGTTTGGTTGACTTCTCCTTCACGCTCCCACCGTCATGATCATCGGCCATTATGCTACTTTGCGAGTATATTTGGGATCAGGCTTGGGTTTTAATGGATCCAAGGGGAAAAGGCGATGTTGAGAAGCGTTCCAGCTGTGATTCCGGGACTAAATACTAGGAAAGCCTCCCTCCTTTTGTGCTCTTGTCTCAATTTCCTTTAGTACACAGTCTTTCTATCAGCTTTGTTCAGAAGCTCGTGGACAGGTCCACATATTGCCCAGAAGTTCCTCCTAGCGTCGAACGTCAGTGCAGACATAGGCTTTGTGATGTTCTTTGACGACAAGAGCAGGCGCTAAAGAGGTGGGAAACTCGTCTTGGCAAGACCTTACACAAAAACAGGGAGGTTCTCGGCATTACTGGGATCATTTCTTGAGTGTGAACAAAGCTTTGTATCTCTACGGTGACTCCCTGCTTGATTAAGGGTTCATCGCTTGAAATGCCGAGCCTCTTTTGATAATTCGATCAAAGCCTCCGCAGCAATCATGCGATCTTCATCCCCTCTCGCCGACAACTCCTCTCCCGCGATAAGTCGAGCCCGCCTACCCGTCCGCAGTGTCTGCTCGTTACTGTTCTGCGACGCGCCATCAAAAGGTTACCCATTATCTCCATTTCTCTCCAGTCTTCTTGGACGTTCATGGCAATCAACCATCTTGGCGTCATCCACAGCTGTGCCCACCCGTATGACAAAGAGAGAGGAATCCTGAGGGTCTCTAGACAGCAGTGTTGATCGGTTTTGCAATGATGCTGCCTGTGATCTGGATTTAGTATTTTGATCTTCAGGTTGGTTTGTTTGCCCGGGATTCCGAATCAGGAGTTTTTCTTGAGGTGGCGAGTAGGTATATGTAGGCCTGTTTGGATGATTGAGCATATTATCTGCTGTTTGGGGCGTATTTGGCATCTTCTCGAGCGAAGGATCTCTGTCGACTCAAGGTAGTCCTAGTAAAGCGAAGGCGAAATCAATCGGACCAGTGGGGTTGTGTATGCTTGCAAGGAGGCAGTGAGAGCACCAATAGGATGAAAAAGAAGAGGCAGTATAACACTTAAGATGTACCTGTATTAATATACGTAGCATGCAGTTGGTGAAAGCATAGTCTCATTTAATAGGGATGCACCAGGGCGCACACGCCTGCCTGACATAAAAGGCAAATATGGCAAGGCAAAGGAGCAACGAATAACTGGTTTGTCAATCACAACAGTCAAGCCTCAGGCATTCTGATTATGTTTAATGACTGCAAATACTATCATGTGGAATCATCTCAATGATCTACATCCCCGTACGTCGGCATAGCACTATATGCACTGCAACGTGATGCTGAACCGCTTAGAACACCTCTGAGCATATGTGGTAAGATCGTTCACTGGCCCAGTTGGTCATTTACAATTAAAGAAAGTACGATCTCTGCTGGTATGATCGACGATTGGCAACCTTCAGTGGCAGCAGAAAGGATTGTTAGTAGGTGTAACAAGGTCCTTATAACCACCAGACCAGCCACATCGCGGACAATACTGCCGTAAGCTAGACTAATCACAAGACTCCTCCATATTGCTACAGCCTTCGTGATCCCTGACAAAGGGGTTAGACCAGGTAGGGTCACAATATTTTCTTTGGAATCAGGATGTAAAAGCAATATTCAGATGTATACTTGCGATGTTCTCCGCTTTGAAACAGCTTTGACCCTATTTGCTCTTCCTCATACCTTCATATACCACTCCTTACATTGTATACGTGCTGTTATCCTAGAGGCTTGCTGGAAAATATACCTTACTTGAAAGCAGCTTCCTGTTAGTAATCGCAACTGTATGATCTTTGACTCTGTCTTTGGACTTTTAGCATCGTCTTGACAAAGCTGCAAGCTTTCCCAACAGATTGCTTTGAATGAGGCGTGAATCATGTTTAGTGGATGAAAGATTTCTACGCCACCTGAACGATGTTAATACTGGCAACGGAAAACGGTTTTCTAAGATGGTACAATACCTCTCCGATCAGGGGCTCAAACCTTAAACACTGAGCCTACTTTGGTAGCCGATAAAGTCTCTGCAACATGCATGGCATTCTTAGTGTCCATTTCTTTACGCTTTCGTCTGCTTGCCGATTCTCTTAAAATCTACTAGCTTATGTTTCTTTCTGCTGTCGGCAGGCTAATGTACAAGGTCTCAACCACTGTATGCTGGGCGGATAGGCAAGGACCAATGACGTGTACGCTTATTGCTCAGTAAGTATGAACAACGAAGAATTAGTTCGGCGTGTTCTGCAATGTTCTTTGATGTGTCTTCTGGCTAGCCGATTGGACCTCATCGAATAGTCTGTTGAAATTTTCGTTGGCAAGGGACAGCTGGCTGAGATCTCTTTGCATGTATCATGATCATGTATGCTGCAGATCGATCTTCAAAGCTGCGTTGTTAAAGCTCTGAGTTGTTCGTTTGTAATAGCTAGCGAGTTTCAAGCAGCAACGTCAATGATGGTCAGTGGGCCTTTATATACTCTTTCTCTATCACCTTTTCCCGTCTTCCATACACTTTATTCCCAATATCTTGAGGATAATCCAAAGCCTCCTGAACAATCTTCACTTTTTTTTCCAGTCCAAGAGCGAGACGAGGCGATGATGCCCACACGGAAAAGCTCTCTCAGCCCAGAGCCTAGCATACCGACGAGCTCCCATGACCTAGTCTTGGGGGTCAATACGGTGTCCACGAGCCAGAATGCAGACTCCAACCCCAATCTAGATAATACTAGCTTATCACCAGCTAGTGATCCCGACTCAAGGGTTAGTTCCGGGAGTCCAATTCAAGTATTGAATTGGAACCCATCCACAGCAGGCGAAGAGTCACCGGGCCTTTGTCCCGTGCCACCAACAATGTCCAAAGGGGCAAAAGAGGCGAAAACATCCCGCGATCTTCCAACAAATCAGGATTCAGTCAGAGCTGCAATGCATAGAGGTCGCAGCAAGATTCAAAACACCAAGGCCACTCAGCACCGTTCATCATCCCAAGCAACATCCTCAAGCTTCGTGAGTCAAGAAGTACAAAACCCATTCAGCGCAGGAATCAAAAACTTTATGAAACAGGCCCACGCCATACATGACGAGAAAACGACTGTCAGGGCCATTGAAGCAGCTAAGAGGCGGATAGCAACAGAAAAGGCCGAAGCTGATGAAGCATCCAAGAAGCGATTGGCTACAAGTCAGCCAAAGGAACAACCATCAAAAAAGCAGAAGACGAATCCAACGCAGGGATCAAGGAGTAGCTGCGCTGATCCTAAGCCTAAGCAGAAGGACTCTGACACAGATGATGAAGATGGCAGTGGCAATCCATCCACGGGACCTCCCCACGGGCTTACTTTCTCATGGGCAATGGAGTTGGTTCGACAATCTGCGAAGGAACGTGGCTAAGGGGCAAGAGGGTTACTTCATAATTGCTCCTGTGTTGTCGGTGGGTGTCTGCTTCCATCGAAATGTGTTACAATTCTTCCCTGGTGGTTGTATGTAGGGGGGAGAATCGCTTACGTCGGTGGTACGGAGGCTATAGAGAAGGAAAGAAGTCTCAGGATTATCTTTCATATTGTTAACATTGCCAGAACAGAGTCCGACTGCATGGGAGGATTGAAGTAATGATTTTTTCGGTACTGTACATCCTTGGAAAGGAAAATGGTCAGCAGATGTGGACCTACAATCCTTCGTGAGCTCCATCTAGCCAGTTCCTACAAAGCCCTGCGTAAATAGAGCACCAAAGATTCCCTTGTCTCGTCATATCAGAAATCGATAGCAATATGGGCAACAAAACACCCTATAGAGGTCCCGTGAACCATATATCATTCCCCAATCCTATCTACTGGTAAATCCGTCCACCCTCTCAGCTTGACTAGCAGCTGCGCAGCACAGTCTAATTAATGGTTTTGTTGAAACTCTATTTCTAGATACGGACTGTCGCACACTTCCTATCGCACTTGATTATTTGTAGAACCAGATTGTCAACGTATAAACAGCATTCAACGTCCAAGCCACATACATGTTTCATATTCTGCCGCAGCAAGGGACCTGGCAGAACATAGGACTTGAATCCCTCTTCTTCTCTTATCTCCCATGTTGCGACAACGAGTTGTGTCGTGATACAGAAACAAAGCCATTATCAAGCGCCATTGAACACGTCTCGAATTATACCAAAGGCAAAAAATGTTCCATCATGCCTACAACCACCCATCCTTCATGCATCACATCATCAAATACTCTATCGAGCACCTCCTCCTTGACCCCACCTCTACCACCTCCTCATCCTCGTCCTCACCATTCCCTTCCTTGTCCTCCCCCCGCCGCTTCTTCCCCCCTTCACCGACACTAAGCCCCTTCATCCTATCCGATAAAGGGGTCTCATGCGTGCTCGTCGAAGACGTACCAGAACCTCCTTCACTAGCCATCGATGCTTTCTCTTTGTCTGCACTTCTCAAACGCCGTGCTCCAGAGGTCCCATTGTGTGTGGCGGGCACTAGGGCGTTACTCTTTTCTACCGTCTCCTCTTGATTTTTAGGGACAGTGTGAGGGATGCTCGATGGCTCTATCAGTGGCGCCGATGAAGCTGGTGCTTTTCCCTGTGGCTTAGTCGGTGGTGGTGGTGGTTTTGGTTTCGGAAGACCCGAGATATCATACTGTCCGCGAGGCATGTTGCTCAAATATCTCGTATCTCTGCTCGTTGAAGATGGATCTTTTGCAGAATGAGAGTGCGCTGGAGGAACTCTTTATACTAGCTGTAGTATCACCACCAAGACAAATGCCATGATGGTAACTGCCATCTCATGCACAGATGGCGCATCTGGCTTGGCTGGCACTCGAGGTATCGGATGAAAAGGTTACGATGTTGGGCATGATGTGTCGGCAACAAAGGGGCGAGATGGAGACTCTGTATGACGTGTCATGATTGACTGCTCGGAAGAAAAGGAAAGGAAGTCCTCTAAGGTTGACTGTAGGACAGATAATAGAATATTGAGAAACCCCGGAGAGGGGAGACGCAAATTTGCATACGCAACTAGTGCCACGTCTTCCAATGCAAAGTCCCAGGGAGCACAGCATGAGTAGTGATGCGTGAATAAGTTAATAGTGCAAACTGAAGATGAAAACACAAACAAAGTCGAACTTGGCTATGCTTCAGCAAACCCAGCTCGATTCCGGCAAGCCTTACTTGCAATGTCCAAGTGTGCTGTCAAGGTATGCTATCACGTCGACCTCACTACTGCGCGCATCGATAACACGATTATCAAGACTGCTCAAAACGAGGGATGGAGTACTCTACCCACGACTGTCCAACCAAGCGATAGCATAAGAAAACCCAGCCCGACACCTGTCTGCACCCATGTGCTATCATGAGCAAAGAAGAACGAGTCCATAAGCACTACAGACAGCTTGAAGATGCATCACAGCGCCGTATCCACTTGACCGTTCCGTCCATCAGTGCAAACTTACCCTATCAATCAGATCCTCGATCCTTCTCAGGCTCTCTGTCTGGCAACGCTTCGGTCTTCATGTCTTCCAGGGTCGGGACTTCCCAACGCCATCGAGTTCGGAATCTGTATCGTTGGCTCGCGCTCGCTTCGCTGAGTGGTTGATCCAGCCTATAATCCGCATGCGGTTCTCGTCGACCTCTTCCCTGACTGAGGATGTAGGATGTTGAACTATTGTATGGTAATTTGGAGGGGTGTTAATGGCAGTCCACGAAGTGGCTCCTGACGTCTGAGGTTGCTTTCCCACCTTTGCAGGGGTTTTGAGCAAGAGTCTTCGCAGTGGTAACGGTTCGTCAGTCGCAGGATTGGTTGCCGGAGGAGCAACAGCTGGCTTTTTGGAGTTCTTGTTCCGAAAAGTCCTCATTGGTGGCAAGGCAGAAGTCTCCACGCTCTTGACTGGAGTATCTGGATCTCGTGGTTTATTGGTGTGCTTCGGAGTTGATTGTCTTCTCTTCTCAATGAATGGATCATCGAGAAGGAAATCAGGATCTTGAACGACCCTTGAGCCATCATCTGATGTAGCGTCATGAGATTGTGTACCCTCTCCACCCGTTGGATGGTCCTCATGATCCGTTTGCTCCATAGGGGGGTCGCTGAGACGAAGCCGGTGGTGATACTGTCGCCGGCGGTCATGATCGCCGAGTGTTGCCCACGCTTGCGCCACCTGAAACACGTCAGTCCTTCAGTAGTGGTTTACGATTTCAGGTGGCACTTCTGTATAAGAGAGATGTTTGGCGTTCGATACCTCGAGTGACGCCTCTGTCTATGCCAGCCAGTGTGTTTGAAGGTAGGAGAGTCACGTACCAGATCTTCATCTACTCGGTGGCGACCGTAACCCACATGAACACTGCGGAGAATGGTTGCGTGTGCCTCTAGGAGCTCGCGGCGAGACATTTGGGGGAAAGCGTCTAAGACTGCATAGTAATTGACCATCTTAGCAAGATATCGATAGGTTTCGCCTTCTGTTCAGCATGACTGCGGAATGGAGGATTGCACGAGGATGGACTGCCGACTCAGTGTGTTAATTGTGGGAAAGCGCGACCAGAGAGAGGCCTACGAGTCTTCTTCCGAACATGACATTTCTTGAATGACACCTTTGTGGTTGATGACGATTCAACATTTTACTTTTTTTTGTAAGCCACTGGAAAGGCTGGAACATGGGTTTCCACCACGCGCACACAACCGTGTCTGCCAATTCCTCTCGTTGGGACCAGAACATGTTGCTACTTCCATTCCCGATCTTCAAACTTTTGCAATCGCAGGCAGCATACCTAACGGCACACTTCAAAGAAAGACACGAGACGAGGTGCTAAAATCATGAGGCAACACCACGACGCAGTCGGCGCCAATTCTCGAAAGCCGGAACGCGCCGGTTGCTGAAGCGTTGGACAATTGCAGAAATTGGATCTGCCTCGGAATGCTTTGGGTCGGTCTTAGTCGGCTTTTTTTCGACATCGTCATCGCAGATTTCTCCAGAGCCATGTCCATGCTTGTCCTTAGGGTGTGAAGATCCCCCCAAGGCCTCATCGTGCTTGGACTTGTGATCTCGTGAAGGGATCAGAGCCTCCCAGGCTTCCAGTTCGTCCTTCGTCGGCTTTATGTGCTCTTGCGCTGTGGACTTGGGATCAACTGGAAGTGATTCCTCCTGGAAATTTGTTGACGAATGCGGATCTTGAGGGAATCCGAGGGTCGCACAGACCTCGGCCATCTTTTCGAGACATTAATAAAGTGAGGGGGCGCAGTGAGATAACTAGTCATGCACTCACTAGCCGTCGATTCACTAGGGATTCTGACGCTCCAGATGTGCCTGCTGCCATGCTCGCAAGTGCTTCGCATTTCGCTTGGACTTCCTCTCTTGTTGAGTCGGAAGAAAGCCCAAGCATGTGGTAGTATGCTTGTATCTTCATGGGACTCGCATTCGTCGGGATCCGTAGAACCAAGTCTTGATCCATGATGCTACATTAAGGTGTGCAGACCGAGTAGTATTGAGGTTGTTTGACCAGCCAAAGAAAGTGTTGATGGTGCCGGGCCTTGAAGTAGCACCTAGCTTTGTTGAACATCATGACAGGTGAAGAAACCCTAAATATCACGTGGGCCAGTAGTTGAGCCACACTGCCTCTACACTTCAGACTTCGAAGTCATGGTAAGAATCAATCTAAGGAGGAGGGGACAACGGTCGGTACCTCGACATGGCATCCCGTTGTAACGATTGCTCGAATATCATTACCACTTGGCACTAACACGTATTTTCAACGGAGTGATGAGCCTGGGGACATGGAACGGTGTCATGTTCGGGGGTGTTTTGTGGTTGCCGACATAGAGTAGTGAGTGAAAAGAGGGTTTGGATGTCTTGGCAGATGCCGCAGTCAGTGCCGAAGAAAATCCGAAGCTAAGCCGTTCATGGCGGTCGGCAAACAAATCAGCCTTACAAAGGCTCACATCAAGTCATCCTTTCCTCTGGCGATCTCAACACCCCAGCTGCAACACCCGTAAAGAGATACATGAATAAGGTAGCATCGACGTTTCACCCTTACCTCATCTCCCAATGTGCTGGTTCATGGTGTCTCGCCAGTGCACAGTCCCGTGGCCAGCCTCGATTGACCGCCACGTAAGTCCACACTGGTGAAGATGATCAGACAAAGAGCATCAAGATAGCCAGGGTCATTCCTTGATATCACCAATATTGCTATCAAGTATCGTGAGACTGCATCCAAAATGACTCGGCACTGTAGCCCTTGTCCTCTGTATTAGTAGGCGTCACTGGCAATCTCGATTGCTCCGATAGTGAAGCATATCAAGGAAGTGATGATTTCTGATTCCTTTGTCCCTAGTCGTGGATCGTGATTGCCTGTTTCAGCAGGCACCTGAATCGAACTAGTCGGGACGATGGAGCTCATAAAGTTTCTCACTTCTTTCCCACTTCCTCCGTCCATCTTGAAACCTTCACTGCAATTACTGCTTCACCACGCCTGCAACTACACTCGTTTCTACCTTTCTCATCTGAGTCCATTCGTTCATACCTTCTGAACCGAGTCCACCCGACGTCCAATCCTTTCTAACTTCAGTCCATCGACCACGATGAATCTGCTCTTTGCACTCCTTCTGGCAACCTTTGCCACCGCTGCCCAGCATCATCGCCGTGCTTGGGGTCCCTCTTGGGGTCCAGCCGGGCGTGCTAAAGATGACACTTTCGATTACGTCGTCGTCGGAGGCGGTACTGCTGGTCTGACTGTGGCAGCTAGACTTGCCGAAGACCGTTCTCGGAGCGTCGCTGTTATCGAAGCTGGTGGCTTTTACGAACAAGACAATGGCAACATCAGTGTTGTTCCTGGCTATGCTTCCTTCTTCTCCGGCACCGACCCGTCCGACGTCAATCCTCTCGTCGACTGGGGTTTCGTGACTCAGCCCCTCAAGAATGTTGATAACCGACGCCTGCACTACACGCGTGGCAAGACTCTTGGAGGGACATCCGGGAGGAACTATCTATACTATCAACGGCATGTTTCCCTATGTTCTCTTGTCCGCACCTGCTTATCTCCTTCAGACCCAACACTGGAGCTCTCGACAAATGGGCCGATGCTGTTGGTGACGACAGCTACAAATTCGACAAACTCCTGCCTTTCTACAAGAAGAGTGTCCATTACACTGCTCCGGTAGATACCGCAAACAGCACCAATAATCAAGACCCGAATGCTTGGAGCCCGACCGGTGGGCCATTGCAGTGCTCTTGGGGGAAGTATGTTGATCCCTTCGGTACATGGGTCCAACTTGCAGCGCAGAAACTTGGTCTCCAAGGCATCAATGGTTTCCAGTCCGGCAAGCTTCTTGGGAATGCATATGTGCCATTCACCATCGACCCGGTCAAATCCCAGCGGTCATCTTCGGAATCCAGCTTTCTACAATCCGTAAGCACTTCTCGAGTCTTCCCATTCCTAAGGCATCTCCTACAGCTTTATTACTTAACTTGATCACAACGAACTAACATGAAAGAAACTACTCCAGGTCCCTCAAAGAGCCCGTCTTCAAGTCTACCACCATGCTCTCGCTGAGAAGATCCTTCTGGACAAGCGCAATCCAGCAGCTACCGGCGCTGTCGTCTCGTCGAATGGTACCACGTTTACCTTGAAAGCTCGGAAAGAAGTCATCTTGTCAGCTGGCGCCTTCCAATCACCTCAACTTCTGATGCTTTCAGGGATCGGCCCGGCGGCTACTCTGGCCAAGTACAATATTCCTCTTCTTGTTGACTCGCCTGGCGTTGGCTCCAATCTCCAAGATCACGTCTGGTGGGCCAGCGAATACCGTGTCCTTGTTCCTACCGCCTCCGCCGGAATCAACGACGCCTCGTCCCTGGCTGTCAGTCGGCGGCTCTATGATGAATCCGCCTCTGGTCCTCTTACGATCCCTGCCCCCGGCTTCTTAGCTTGGGAAAAGCTCAAGAACCTGTCACCGTCAACCCGCCAAGCACTAGACAAGGCGTTCACCGCTGACTGGCCTGACTTGGAGCACATCCCCATTGCCGCCGCGTTTGGGTACCAGCGCAACTACCAGAAAGCAGATCCTTGTAAGTAACTCCCATTCTCCAGACCCTGAAATTGGGAAGTTGCATGATCTAGACGTGGTTGTCAACCTATTTCTCCTTCGGGGCTTACTCCCCCCCTTGATTTTGGACGACTGCATGCTGATCTCTTACGTTCACCAGTGGACGGATACAACTACGCCTCCCTCGGCACCATCCTCGCTGCTCCTCTATCGCGCGGCACAGTATCCATTTCCTCCGCCAACGCCGCCGATCCCCCTCTCATCGACCCAAACTACCTTTCCCACCCAGCAGACGTGGAGCTCGCGATCGCCTCGATCCGCCGCCAACGCGACTTCTGGGCTCAAATGAAAGACGTCACGATCGGCGACGAGATCCAGCCAGGTTCCAACGTAACCAGCGACGCCGATATCCTGCAGTTCATCAAAAACGCCCTTGCACCTGCTCCGCATGCCTGCGGTACTTGCCGTATGGGAAAGAGAGACAGCCAGAGCGTTGTCGATAGCAAGGGGCGAGTGTACGGTGTAAAGAACCTCCGAATTGTGGATGCGAGTGTTTTCCCGGTGCTGCCGCCTGGGCATATACAGTCTACGGTGTATGCGGTAGCTGAGAAGATCGCTGATGATATTGTGAGGGGGAGGGGCAGATGATTGCAATAGGGTGTGAAGAAGGGATAATTGATTGATTTTCTGCGTCAGTTAGGTGGATTGATGGGTTTCTGCTCCGACCATAATCTGGTGTCATTTCCAGCATGTTCCATCATATTTGCTTTAGCTATAGGCTCAAAAGTTGATAGAAAAATCAAAATTAAGGAGCGTCCGACTCAGAACTTCGTGCCTAATATCTCATGGCTGCGACAAACTTCGCACTCTCTTGTGTAGACCGTGAGATCCATGCGTTATGCGCTACATCTGGACCGCGTACACTGTAGGTGATGCTGTAAAATTGCCACTCCCAACAGCGGATTTTTTGTGTTTGGTAAATTCAAGACCAAAAGACGGTTCCATCTTACTCCCACCCACCCTCCTACACATATCTAAAGCAAGTAAAAACCATTTCCACCCCTCTACCTTCACGCCAAAACATTACCTAAAAAACGAACCCATCCCCTCCTCCATAACCAAACCTGTAACAACCAACCATATCCCTTCCCCTTCCCCTTTCCCCTCTCCCCTCTCCAGTCCCCTCTTCTTCAATCCCACCATCCCTAATGCATCCTATTACTATACTCCTTCTATTCCTATAGCCCTTTCTACTGATTAATTATTCTCGCTAGCTCGTTAGTTAAGTAGATCTGCCTATGTGATGGGTAGGTGGTGCTGTTAAGCGAATGGTGGGGAGTGTGATTGGTTGGGAGTGGGTGTGGTTGGTTCGGAGTGGTGGGAAGTGGTGGGGAGTGGTGGGGAGTGGTGGGAAGTGGTGGGGAGTGGTGGGGAGTGGTGGGGAGTGGTGGGGAGTGTGGGGAGTTTGGGGAGTGGTGGGGTAAAGGGTTGGGGGGCTGGTGGGAGAGAAGGGGTATGACGGGAAAGAAGGGGCAGTACGACGGCAGAGGGGCGAGGTGGTCCAGGTTATTAGGATAATGTAGAGATGGTATACTTTACATCGTGGCTAAATTGAAGTTCGAGGGGATTGCTGAGGCGAGTATACTCTAGTATAGGTGCCGTCGTCGTCGTCGTCTTCGTCGTCAATCACAACAGTTCCAAACTCCAGCTTCGAAGAAACATGGAACGCGGCAAGCAAGGTGAGCCGTAGATGGAGTAGGATGGCTATGACAACTAGAAGCTTCACACGTGTGTAGTGTGGGTTTTGTCATCTGTGTTTTTATACCAGGTAGTGGGTTTTGAGTGGGGTGAGGATAGCGTTTGTGAAGTGATTGATGAAATGCTGTGCTAGCGTGAAGGAGCACGAGAAGGAGAAAGATTGCTACATGCATTTTGGCCACTCGGCTCGCTATCCGCTTCTGCCTACGGTAGTAAACGAACTTGGAGATGATGAGGAAGCTGATGAGGGTGTTGGCGTAAGGCTCAAGATAAGTTTGTGAGCCTTTATCCTTCAGTTAGTGATTCAAGTTCATCAGACCTGAGTTCAAGTGATGCGTGCGATACAAAGCCAAGCTTGGGTGGAGGACGTTACAATACTAGACATCATGAAGCCGTTCAAATGGAGCTTCAATCTTCAAGGTGCTCGCGCAGGCGGTGTTGATCGTATTAACGAAGGCGTTACCGGCTGATTCTCCAGCAGCATATAGACCGCCGGTGAGTATTCCTCATCAGAGCGTTCTGAAGTTTCATTTTCCACAGCTGCTACGCCGGGGAGGGGAACACAAGCAATATCACGGTAGCCTGTCCGAACAATTTTACCGTCCCTCCAAATATCCTTGGGACCTAGCTCGGAAATGCAAAGCTTGTCCAATGGAAAATCGCCAGTCCAGGGGAAGTTTTCGTATTTGGGGTGCAAATCTAATGCATCGAATTCTGGGGCAAGGTAAAATCCGCCGCGGGTATGGGAAGACTTTTGGATATAGATATCTGTTCGCAGCCTGTTTCTCGTGTTCATGATAGCCAGTGTCACTGGTTTATCCACATCGGCTTCGACGAAAGGTACGAAACCGTTCGCTACAAAGGTCTGTATGACTTGGGAGCGGAACAGCTTTAAGAATGGCCTCGGCTCGTTAACGTAACATACCAGGCTTTTCGTGATGGGATACTTCGGATAGGAAGGGGTACGCAATCCTTGTAGAGCAATGATGGGGGGTTGATCCAAGTGTAGTGGGTTGTGACCAACTTCTGAGGACTTCTTGCCCTACACATCGTCAGCATCAGCCCCTTCAATCCTCGTGTCACCATGGACACTTGCACTTGTGGTAGCCGAAGCATCGACCCCGGACATGCCGCTAAAAGTCTTAGATGGAGGAGCGTAGGAAGATCTCAGATGTGGCTGGGTGGATGATGATGGCCGTGTCGTATACGGCAGTGCGGAGGCACCAGGACTCCTAGGCTGAATGCTGTACTGCGAGCTTTGATACCCCCTACTGATAGTCCTTAAGAGGCGGACTGCAGCCTCGATACGAGCCGGGGTTTTGAGACTCAACAGCCCAACTGAAATTTGTAACTGATATGGGTCCTTCCAAGCTATGCGGGGAAGAGCTGAGGCTATAGGATCTCTTGCTACATGCTCAATAGAGGCTAGTAGCTGGGGCGTTGAAATCCGTGTTGCCAAAGGTATGCGTAAGAAGTGTGTAACACCGTATTCTGCTACGAATCGGGGAGTTCTTTGGAAGATTTTCGCCATCGTCTGCGTGAAGTGTTTATATGCCTCGCCACAAACGTTCACAGCCAACAGACTCAACTCCGGAACGTGTAACGGAGGTCGAGGCTCACCTCACGAGCACGCGCCCGTTCACGATACACAACAAAGAGAGGACTTTACTCACTTTTGAAGCCTGGTCCAGGCCTGTTACACAAACCGCGGGGACATGCATTTTTGACCGACAGAAAAAGGTTTAGCTTGGACGCATGTCTCAGTGAGTCAGTCGTCTGGCGAGACATACTCACATTGTAGAAGCCCATCATCTCCCTATCAAATCCAACAAGGTTGCTTGTCAAGTTCACTGTCAAGCTGAAGCGTAGACACGGTGATTCTGATCTTCGTATGGAATTGATTGTGATGAAGAAACGTCAAGACATAGGCCAAGCCCTATATCACGTGACTTGCGATGGTACGCCCCTTTATCACGACAACGCCAACACAGGAAGCTCCTAAATCGGATACCATAGCGGTGGAGGCCATATCTAAAAGTCCTAGGCAAACTTTCACTTCGAACTCGCACCTTCAGGATGGTATCACTCTCCTCAACTCAAAGATACGTGCCCAAATATACAATCACGCCGTAGGAACCCACGTCCCATTCCCATTCCCCTTCCCCTCCTCCACTGCCCCAACCATACCAGCATGAGCAACATACCCCCACCCAAGAAACTTCACATTCCTTCTCATCACGCTACTCGTCCTGAAAGCCAACACCTCACACTCCACCCACGATATATAACCCACGGCCTCCCGCACACCCACATAAACAGCCCTCATCTCATCGAAGCGAAAAGGGCCGCCCGCTGACAACGGGTCGCGTACCGTGGCGTCATTCATGAAGATCTCAAGACCAGCGATTTGCCAACCTAGTCTCGGCCGGTCGAGATCGGCGTCGGGGCCGCCGGCCCAGGAGGCGAGGAGGTCGAGGGCAATGAGGCCGGTGGAGATGAGGGTTTCGACGGAGGAAGGGGACATCATGCGGGCGCCGAAAGATTTCGCGGTTACTCTGATGCGGATCTTTGTGTTGGGGACGATGATGGTTTTTGAGGGGAGGCGGGGGTAGAGATTTGGTTGGGGTCGGGGTTGGAGGCTGTTGGGAGACGGGTTAGTCTTGGGTGGGTGTACTTCTTGTTTTGTAATTTTCATGTTTGGTGTTGTGAGGGGCCGGTGAAGAGGGATAGTGAAAGGGGATGATAGAGATGATTGAAATGAATAGGAGGTAGAGATTACTGAGGGGAAGTAGAAGGAGAAGACCTTACATACGGTGACGATGTTGGAGGAGCTGTTGCTGGTGATGCTGCTACATTAGCTGGACACCCCAGTAGGTTGAGGGCGTAGAGGCCGAGAGTGAGGAACAACATGGCGACTGGCTGCGGATCGGGACAAGATGGACAACGACAATTGTGGCGTTCATGGGAGCAGGTGGATTCCAGTAGTCTATAACATAAATTGTTAACCGAAGGATAACTTGACTTGGACGCGGTATGAAAATGGGCTTGCGATTTAGAATGATCAGAGATAGCCACTTCTGTCCATCGTCATCCATCCCGTAGCGCTTGTATCTGGAACGCGAAATAGATGCGAGCGAGAGAACGACAGCTGGTGACAGGGTCATCTGTTTCGAGAGGGGAGACGGTGCAAGCGCTATTCTTGACTTGCGCAAGAGCGGCTTTCGGAACTGATCGGAAGCTTGTCTCGGAAGTATATGTCGACGCCGTATCCTGAATGCGATCTTAGATGAAGGCGATGCGGAGATTCGCTTTTCGGTAGGTTGTTATAGATGTAGTTTTTGACGGGAAACTTACTTTTTCTTCTAAAGAATTGACTGCAAGATTGCCGGTCAGTCTTAATCTGCCAAATTTGCGATGATATAGAATGAGGTTGCCACTTACTTATTAAGCCGGTACTCACACCATAATTCCTCAAGAGAACGATAATCGATGCTATTGATTCAGGCCCATTGGGTGAAAACGTTTCGGAAGAGTCGCAGTCACCAGGAGCGTCTACAAGCACGAGAGTAGAGAAAGGGATTAGAGAAAACAATTGCGTATGAGGCCAGTCGAGAAAGATATGGAAACTATAGTGCCAATGAGGGAAGGAACAGTATAGTATAGAGAAAGCAATGATAGCAAGAGAAGTCATTCTTCATACCGCAAGATAGTCGTGACAAGTCAAGCCCAAGGTTTACATACAAGACTGCCCTGTTATATTTACATGCCATCAGCTTTGAACCAATCTTCATCGAAATCGCCCGTCCCACCCAGCTCGTCATCGCCAGTCCCGTTCATATACGAGTCCAAGCCGAACATGTCCTCGAAACTTGATTCGATCATAGGCGCGCTGAATGTTGGCATGTCCTGCCTGTTACCGTCACCTTGATTCATGACTGAAGGGTCGTCGGGTTTCAGGCTATCATCATTGTTGTTACTCTCGAACAGCTTGGAGCTTGGCATGTCCGATAATTGGAAGTCGTTGCTACCGTTGACATAATTCTCCAGACCTGGAAGAAGAGTGGCGAGATCCTCATCAACCGATCCGAGGTTGGGATTGCCCGTGGTTTCGTTATCGCCCATGGGAAGGTTTGCAAAAGCAGAGGGATCCATTGGGCCGGTGGGTTCGTTCGCGTTGTCGCTGGGAAATGCAAGATCGAAATCTATTCCGTCGTTTGCACCTGGTAGCTCGGAGTCTTCGAACATGGACTCGAAGTCTGCGCTGGAGAGGTTTGGCGGTATTGCGTCGATTTGCGAAGAAACATCAGTGGGGGCGCCGCTTGTTTCTGGTTCTACCTTGGGTGGATCTGCAGGTGCGGACGTGGATGGAGTCTGGTCGAGGGATATGGCAAGGCCTTTTGGTTCATTCGGATCTTGTGGTAAAGAACTTGGTATGCTGAAAGGTTCCGTCTTGACGGTTTCAATGGTCATATCGGTATTGTCTGGAGCTGGCGTAGCGACCCCAACCGGCTCTGGGTCTGCCGGCTTTGGCTCCTCCTTCCAATCATTGCTCGCGGTTGGTGGAGGCTCCTCATGCGCCTCTTGCTTCTCAGGTTCCGGTGCTGCTGCGGAGGCGACCTTTGGGCTACCTTTGGGAGCAGTGCTTTTAACAATTCCGCTGGGACTTCGAGGTTTGAGAGTCCCTGCAGCAGCGCGCTCGCGCTCCGCTCGTTTAATTCGAATTGTAGACAAGTCTCGTTCGAAAACCGACTTGGCTCTGACCTAGCAGAGGATGAGTGCCATGGCAACAGCGGGGTATGTTACTCACGATTTCTGTCTCGAGATCGTCCAAGGCATCATGGAACCTCATGTTGGCGGCAGGGATCGCCTGTGAGATAGTGGATTTCGCGATGCCGACATGCCTTGGGTCGTTGGAATGGGTGGTTCGAAAGAATTTGCCAGTTTCTTTGAGCTGGTACAATCAATGCGACGCTTTCGGTAGAGTGAAGGGTAGTTACCACTAGAGCCAGCGTAGGCTCGAGCGAATCCGCTGCATGTTGCAGAGGCGCTATGCCCGCCATTGCACCTCCAGTCGGGCGGACCCTGATTGCGAATTGAGTTTTGGGTTCAGAACGTAGCTGAAGCTGGTACGGTCAGGCCAACATTGACACCTGATGGAAATGCAATGTTTGAGTGTCACTCGCCCTGGAGTAGCCGGATGTCGAAAAGAGCAAAAGTGGCTGTTGTATTGTTAGGTTCTCGTATTCGCATTTTGCGACACGTGATATCGCAGCACCTCAATCTCGACGCGCCTGGTCTCGCCCGTAAGATTGGACATAATAAGCGCAAAAGCGGGCTGGAGGTTCGCTCCTACTGATATCGAGGCGTCATAATGCTCGTTCTAACACCGACAAACTATTAATGTCAACATCAGAAGCATCATCGCTAAAAACCGTCGCTGCCATCGCCGCCGCATCCCTCAGACAGATCGCAGACCAACGTTTCCGCGAAGTTCACAACACACCCTCCATTGCTCTACCCCAAGACGTCGAAGTCAAAGCTCTCGTTATCGAATGGTTCAAGGTACCATACGCTGACATCTGGCTGATATACCAGTCCACCAAAAAGACTAATAAACGTATTCCTCATCCAGAACCCCCAAAACCTGCAAACCGTCATGAAAGCGACCAACCGGCAAGCCGCGGGCCTGAAGCGGAATTTCCAATGCGAGCCCATCGTCTACGGCAAAGTGCCCACTTTGGGCCGAACCAAAATGATAGATCCCAAGAAATTCATCGCGCTGGTTACACTCGATGATTTGGATCGCGAGAACGGATTGCCGATTTGGAAGTACAGTCCTGTATGTGTGGCTCGGGGTGAGACGGTGTTCTTCGATAGCGATCAGATCCATATTTGGCTGCCGAGTAGTTTTGGTAGGTTAGCGTTGTTGCTGTTGTTTGAGTACGGTTGTGCTCCGGCTTGGGAAGATGCTGTGCCGGTGTGGCATAATTTAGTTGTGTTGTAATATTTTCTCGACCAGATCCTCTGGAGCTGCCTCGCATCAGTGCTGTGTCCACGGCCTCTCTTCCAGTGCCTTGCAGATCTTTTGTTGACAAGCAGATCCTGAACAACCCGGAACGAGTCAAACGCCATTCTTCATCGTGTCAGTTAATCCGAGGAAAGCGAAACTTTGACTGGGACTTTTCTTCAAGCCCGTACCCTCCTCATCCTGTATCCATGACCTCCTGACCAGCTGCACCACACGCAGATGGTAAGCAAAGTCAGTGGATTCAACATTGCAAGGTAAACCCTCGGGCTTGACCTCATAGAGCGCTTTTCCTCTGGAGCTTGAATGGATTTATATTAACCCTCAGTTTGACGTGATATGGGTCTAGTGACAACGAAAGGCTCTTGCGAAAACTGATCGTGAAGGAGAGGCTTGAATATCCCTCTGACAGGCGGGGCGGGCATCCGATACCTGGAGTGATAACTTCGACACCTCGAACCAAATCGGAGACCCTACCGGTGCATGGGATAAAGATATATGATAGATGATCTCTGACTCACGCTAGATCATAAACCATGTCGCCCAATATAATATTGACTTTTTGTAGGACGCTTCTGAGATTCGCGACATCAGCCTTCGCCTGTAAGCAGTTCAAAGGATTCGAGCCCCAATCTATCTGAACTTCGCAGCCGACGCCCCTGGCCTGGAATTCACCTTCTCTGAAGAGTTCTGGAACGATTGCATGGGAATCTCACACATTCTTACTGTCGGCCTAAGGCGGTAAAGCAGACACCTATATGGGTCTCACCCCTTGTTTGAATGGTCCATGGCGTTTTGAACATAAGCTCTGATCGAATGCCTCTCTCATCGTGTTGAAAATCGATCGCAATGTGGGCCACGAAAGCAACCACCAAACAAGTCTGCAAGAGTCAAGTACCGTTCCATGGTCTTACCACGGTCGTTACTCAATGGAAAAGACGCTAATCGCAGCTGTCCAGTGATTTCAAGGCAATCGATAGAACGGAATGCTAGGTCGAGGTATCGGCTGCTGTACAATCCCGATCGCGATAGTTCTTCGACATAGCGAGATACTGCCACTTCTTCTTCTGTAAGCTCGGGGCGCAGATGGATCTTGACAGGTAACGGGATATCAAACATTGTTCAATTCGTGCAAGATTGAAACATGATGTCAGTGGGACTTCTCTTTCAGGCCCACACTCTCCAAGTCTTGTATCCTTGACTTCCTGACGAAGCTCAGCCAGCCTCGCCATACGGCAATTGTAAGCATAGTGAGCGGGATGGTCACAGCGAGGTAGATCCACCAAAGCGGGTTGACTTGGAAACGAGAACCCGAGCTCGTGTCTACCGTGAAGAAAACCATCCCGAAAAGAGTCTACACATGTATTGTATTAGAAGCCTTGCCAGGGAAGAAAAGTAGTTGCGTACTCACCGCGACGAACGTTCCTGGAAGGAAGACCATAGTCAATGCTGCAATCGTTTTCATGGCGTCGCTGTCTCGCCTCGTCTCAAATGCAATTCTTCTCGAAGCATCAGCGATAGCTATGTTCGTGCGACTATCATTCTGTGAAATGAGATTCGCGGCCTTTAGCGCTGTGCGTTAACGACATTGGAATCAGTCAACATGGGATCTGGAATGACTCACGACGCTCAGCTGAATCCGGACTCGATTACGCAGCGTCCGCACTTGTTCAAGACTCTCCCTCGAAAGACTGGCACACAAGCTGAGTGAGGATGCCACGCCTTCTTCTACCGGCCTATGGACAGGGGGCAGGTTGAAAATCTCGCCTGTGCCGAACCGAAGCTGATTGAGAACAGAGTGTTGCGCCTGCAGCCATTCTATCCAGCCGGCCTGAAATTCCGTTGTCCGTTCAAAGAACGCAAGTTGTCCCTCGCATAGATGCAAATCCCTCATCAGATCGTTGAGCTCCGTCGCTGCTACCCTCTGGGACTCATCAAAAACATGTGCACCCATGCCTGTTTTAGCCTCCAATTGTCGTAACGAGACATCCAAGGAATGTCGATGAGGCTCCATGAGCGCGACGTACTCCGACACCACTGTGTCTACTATTTGCATAGGACTGGTCGAACTTCGACGGGACGGCTGGAACATCTGACCAACGGCCGATTCGACGCAATGAATCTCGTTCCCAAGAAGGAGGCAAACCGTGGTTCCCCTCAACAAATCGTGTCGAAAATAGATGGCGGAGTTAAGAAAGCTGCTTGGCAATTTGACGAATAAATCTATTCCAGGATATTGGTATACAAGACAGAATTGATGACCGCAAAAGCTAAATCCCGACTTACGGAAATACTCTGCTCTGTTCTCGTTGAAAGCAGTATGGGTGTGGTAGCATCCGTTGTTGTTCGCAAGTATCTCTAAGAAGCGGATCGGGACCGCCAACTCTCTTGACAGGTTTTCGAAGGCCTGTCGGGTGATTTGATAGGCACGTTGGTATCTAATACCATGTTGAGGTATGAAACTATGCAGACCATCACATCAGCTTGGAACCTTCACTGCCAAAAAGCGTCTTACAAAATCCGAAGGTTGCGTTCGGTATCATCATGCCGTTGCTAGGTTTTCTAGTCAGCAGATACAAGAAATGGCATACTAATCACAGGTAATCATTTCTGGTGTGTTCCATTCCACCAGGTTTTCAGAGACCCGTGTTTTGGGATAAGACGTTGCAAGATGAAGACCCACATAGATTGCCTGAGCCTCGTTCTCAACATCGAGCTTAATTTCATTGAACAGATCTGACAATCAAAAACAAATGAACTTGTGGTGCTTATGGCATTCGCCGCATGATGAACCTACATCCTTCACCGTTGAGCAGCTCAAAGTATGAAACGCTTGATCGATTTGATAAGCGAATAGTGTCGAGTAATTGTCTGCAGCGGAGACCATTGGTTTGCAACGGATTGTATGCTGGACTGTCAAAAGGAAAGCCTGACAAGGGCTCGAAAGAGACATGATTCCCCGAAAGCTCAGGAATGGGGAACATGGCGCGGGTTGGGGTCCCCAGTATAATTCAAAGACTTGATCTAAAGGGAAGAAAACGTCACTGCAACTTGCTTCCTTGTGTATGTTCGACGATCGAAGTGGGTGACTGTGAATATGGTGTTCTGTCTGTCATCTCGGCGAAGTGAACTCTGATGGAAAGAGAAAGGCAACATTTGCTACGACCTTACGCGGTGATTAGGCAAGGTTACGAGGTCTAATCAGCCTTGCGAATTCCACCGTGATCACGACGCCACCACTGCGGCTGAGGCTGAGTCGGCTGTGGCGGCGGAGGCAAACGACAGCGGGGCCTTTCGAGGCATTTATAAGGCGGGGCATCTCTTCGATTTATCCAGTCCTGAAACCTTTCAAGACCCAGATCAAGAGACACATCTACCATCAAGCCTTTACCTTCTTTGTACTACTGGCGACATCGTCTGGTCATGTCCGACCCCTACAATCAGTATCCCCCGAATTACTCCTCCCATCAGCCTGGCTATCCACCCTACGATCAGTCGCAAGGATATGGCCAGCAGCAAGGCTACCCACCACCAGCTCCTCAATATGGTGATGCTCCTGCTGGCTATGGACCTCCCCAGAGGGTAGACTCCTATGGCCCTCCACAACATGGAGGTTTCCAGCACGGACAGGCCGGAGGACAGTATGGGTCGTACGATTCGAGCAATCCGCAAGGCCAGTCGGGCTACTAGTGAGCGGCCTCCGACTTCAACTCATCAGACCAACTACTGACCGACTGCCAGCGGCGGACCTCCCCTCCCACAAGACCAGCGGGGCTACGACCCATATCCTCAACAGCAGCCTCAGTACGGTCAATACCCACCACAGCAGCCCTCATACCACGACCCAAACGCCCCTCAACACCAGCAACAAGGCTACCCTCCGCAAGACCCAAACAAACCATACGATCCGAATGCTCCGGAAGGCGAACGTGGACTGGGTGGTGCCATAGCCGGAGGACTGGCTGGACACTTTGCAGGCAACCGCGCGGGCGGTCACGGTTTCCTAGGCACGATTGCCGGAGCCATCGCGGGAAGCAAGCTGCAGGACAAGTACAAGGAGAAACCACATCATGGGAATCATCATGGCTCTAGTCATGGAGGAAGTCATGGTGGCAGTCAGTGGGGTGGTAGCGGTTGGGGTGGGGGTGGGAAATGGTAGTTTGAAGGAACAACGATCAACATGATGAGATCGAGACGATAGAGGTATTTTCGGTGGACGGCAACCATAGCTTTAGGATTTGGTAGTAAACTTTTGCTAGGATGTGAGGCTCAAGTCTGCCCCCTCCCCTCGCTCGGCTATTCATCACGTGTCTTTTCCTGCGGTGCTTGGCAGCGTCTGTTCCTTTCAATAAGAGGTATTGTTATTCAAAGACGGTACCATCCAGGTCAAGACCGAGCGACATCCCTTATCTTTGGTGATTGGTAGATACTCACATGTGCATTATCGTGGGTCCCCCGGTCAAGCTTTTCTTACTCTGTTATGCGTCGCGCCTGCTCGATTGACTCCCACACATTCCCTTCTCAGGATACTACCCTGTCCTGGCAGCAATCAGGAGATACTGTCGTCGGTCCCATTCTGTAGTTCACTGTTGGCTCTTGTACTCGTGTTTCTTTGACATCGGTCTGGACTGGATCCCAATTGCTGCAAAGTTTCTGCAGGAATCCACATTTGTGTCTTGGCCTCTCCCGTACCATTTCACAATCTCTTGGTGGGCATTGACAGCTCACAAGACCCGCATTCTAGTCCAGTATCTTTTCTTCTTCTCGCCCTGTCAATATGGATGTCCCTTAGGTGTTTGTCACCTCTTCCTCCGCCCACTATGGAAGTCTTTGTCCGCAACCTCCCACAGGAGGCCACTGAGAAGCAAGTCAAGCAATATTTCCGCCCTATCCTCGCCGAATTGAGCATCAACGTCTTCCACTGCCAGAAACCCCGAAACAAAGGATACGCGAAGATCACACTCCCAGATCGCCAACTTGGCCAGCATTTCTTGGATGTCCATGGCCAACTCACACCAGGCTTTGAAGGATTTAGAACAGTCAAGAAGCAGCTTCGCCACATGAACCGACCACTTAATTGCAGTTTGAGCAACAACACCCCGGACGAGTACGTTCTCAAAAGTCTGGAGAGGGAGCAGGTCGAAAAGGCCCTTGCTAAGTGGCGCCCCGTCCCCACACCCAAAGCCCCAGCAGCCGACAACAAACGAACACGCCGGATCTTCGACTTCAATATCATCCATTGCGGCGCCATGGACTATGTCGGAAGCGACCTTGCCTTTGTCCCCTACTATGGACAAATCAGGAGTGGCCGCCTAACTTTCGCTCGCCGATTCGTCTTGGTTGAATTCAACCCATCGATTGTGACAACTTCGGCTCAACAGATGGAGATTCCTTACTCAAGTATTCAATCACTGATGACGGGCAGGTCTACCAACCCATATGTCACCTTTTCTCTTGCGGTGGCTCCCAAGTTTTATGAGAAGGTGCCTCTTAACGAGAATAATCTGATCGACCGTGTGAATTCACTAGCTTTGAAGTATTCCCCGAAAAATCAGAATGTGCCTAACCGTCGCCGCACCACTGCCATCGATTCGTCACATCGAGCTATTGTCGCCAGTTGTCTGTGCTATCGCTTCCAAGTTTATCCAGCGGACGTTGCATGTATCCTAGCACTGAAACGACTACCGGGCTATCCTGACATCATCCCCTGGGACACGGCTGTGCTCAAACAGACCGCTTTCCATGTCCAGATGACGCATCTCAACGGGGCACTCAATGCAAACCAGTACCAGGAGTATCCTTTCGAACTGAAATTTCAGCTACAAAGGCTCGCTCAGAACGGTTACCTGCCACCATATAAGGTCATTCAATTGATGCAAATGATGAGACAGACGTTTCCAAATGCGGATACTTCATCACTAGCCGATGCTGTGCGAAAGCTGGCCTGCCACATCCCCTACCCAGGTGCAGAGACGGAAGCTACCGAGCTCTCTTTGCATACGCTGCGGGATCTGCTAGTGAACAACTACAACAAGACAATACGTGAGAGACAATATTCGAAAGATCTCTCTACAAAGTATGAGCAGATCGCCATGATATACAAAGCTATGGTGACCCCTGCTGGAATCTACCTCTCGGGACCAGAACCTGAAATGAAGAATCGTGTCCTACGCAAATACTCTGCCTTCACAAGCTTTTTCCTTCAGGTCAATTTTGCGGACGAGGACGGAGAACAGATACGGTATGACCGCACAACTTCTCTTGAGGGCGTGTACCAGGAGCGATTCAAGGTGGTACTGGAAGGAAATATAACGATAGCAGGTCGCCCATATGAGGTATAAGTCCCAATCATGCCATACTGAGATACATCGAGGCATTGAGTTTCCAAAAGCCTTCAGAAATAACTGACCGTCGTTCACAGTTTCTTGGGTTCTCTCACTCTTCCTTGCGGGCACAGACCTGCTGGTTCATGGCACCATTTGTGTGGGAAGGGGACTTACGTCACGCGAGAGCTGTCATCAAAGACTTAGGGGACTTCAGCGCCATCCGGTCTCCTGCGAAATGTGCAGCAAGAATTGGTCAAGCTTTTTCTCAGGCGTTCAGCTCGGTGAAGATCCCAGAACATGCATTTCGACATTTGCCGGAAGTCGAAAATCTCGATGTCCACAACATTCGTCGAACCTTCAGCGATGGCGTCGGTACATGTTCTAAAGCGATCCTGAGATTGATATGGGCAGCTTATGCTCAGTCACGTACCTGGAAGCCGACAGTCTGTCAGATTCGCTATGCAGGTCAGTCCGAATACAGCCCCTGACCCGAAGAGATGAGCGATCTCCCTGCTGCGTTTGCTCCTCCATGGATTGCAATGGTATCATTGGCTGATCTATATCACAGGAGCTAAGGGGATGATCTCCCTGGACGATCGGCTCGAAGGCGAAGTATTATGCCTTCGCCCTTCGATGATCAAATTCGAGGCAATCTCGGATCGAATTGAGATTTGTGGCGCTGGCTTCAAGCCGTTGAATATGTATCTTAACCGTCAGCTGATCAAGATTCTGGAGGACCTGGGTGTTCCATACCAATCCTTCCTCGACCTTCAGGATGAAGCCGTGGAACAGCTCCGGATCACTACGGAGAATCCGATCAACGCAGGCTATTATTTGCAGCGTAATGATATCGGGAAAGCTGCCAGGCTTTCTTGGCTCGTGCGAAAGCTATCCTATATCGGAATGTCTTTCAGCGATGATGGATTCTTACGTGACACTCTTGAGCTGGCGGTACTAATCCAGCTGCGGAAGTTGAAGTATCGTTCACGCATTTACGTCGAGCGTGGCATGACTGTTTACGGTAAGCCTAATCGCCCGGGCTGCGAAGCAACGCTAACATACTGCGAGGTATCATGGACGAAACAGGATTCCTGAAGGAAGGCCAAATATACTGCTCCGTGCAAAACGAAAAGTCGGCCTTGGTACTTACAGGTCGTGTGGTCATCACAAGAAGCCCAGCAATGCACCCAGGGGATGTCCAGTGTGTCACTGCTGTCGATGCACCCCTCGATTCGCCCCTGCGCTCCGTTCATAACTGCGTGGTTTTCAGCAGCAAAGGCGATCGCGACCTCCCTTCTCAGCTAAGTGGCGGAGATCTCGATGGGGACCTGTACAACGTCATCTACGACGCCACTCTAATGCCCACGAAGTTGTCTACTCCCGCAGACTACGAAACGGCTAGACCGATTGATATTGGTAGAGAAGTCCTGCGATCGGATATGACGGAGTTCTTCGTCAAGTTCATGGAGAATGACCAGCTTGGCCGCCTTGCAACGTTGCACCAGACACTCGCGGACCAGAAACCACAAGGTGTATTTGATCCTGACTGCATTCTCCTTGCTGAGATGTGTTCTACTGCAGTGGATTTCTCGAAGACTGGCATTCCGGTAAGTGCTTGATATGGCTGAATTCGCTGACGCTAACCTCTGCTATAGGTCGATCTTACCAGAATACCCAGGTCATCGAATGTCAAGCCTGATTTTCAGGCGCCTGGTCCCCGAGTCCTCATCGAGAAGTCCATCACAATAGAAGCAAATGACGAGCAGGATGGAGACGAGGAGGATGACGTGGTAGAGGAAGCCCCAGCTACTAGATATTACGAAAGCACCAAAGTATTGGGACAGCTCTACCGTGCAATCGATGAGCACGCATTCTTCGAACAAATTCAACGGCAGTCGAGATCAACAAGGACATCACATTCATCTAGTCTGGCGGAACGGGTGTGGCAGTATGTGCGAAGGGAAACGGCGCTGATGCAGTACGAGCATTACCTGCCATTCGCGCGCGATACCAGAGACGCGTGAGTACATCTCAGCAATGGCTGCTTCGTGATGCTGATTTGAGGTTCAGGTACGAAGACAACATGGCCGACACAATGCTGGAAAACTCCTTCCACCCAACACATTTCGTCTCCGAAGTCGAGGTATTCGCCGGCGAGCTGCTAGGCAAATATGGAGCGCCGAATAAACGACAGCGGGAAACTTCAACGAGCATGAAAGAGAAGCATGATCGAGATGTAGCATACACGGTACAATGTATTCTCCACGGCCAGGACGACGACCTTAGCACGGTAGAAGCATTGGAGAGGAGTATCGCGTGTTTGTACGTTGCTATTCATGAGGCACGGACGAAGGGACGTTTTGGCAGACTTGTGAGCTTTACGTGGGTTGCGGCAGCTGTTTGTTTGAGGGAGGTGGAGAAGTTTGTTGGGAGTTGATGCTGTGGCCGGCTTGGGTCTGACTGTACGTGTTGTAGGTTTTGCTTGGACTGGACTTGAGATACCCGATCTCGGCGCTCGTGAGAAAAATGGGCAAGGGAGAGCTGGGGCAAATGCATGAAGTGCAAGGTGGATGTGGACTTGCATTTGAGCTTCGAGGTACCTCTGTAGGGTAGGAGAGTCTCGACTGGCGGAATGGAATCCGCGTTCTGATGAGCCATCCAAAATGGGAAAGTGCGCGAAAGCTTGATTTTCCTGGATCCGATCAGAGTAAGTACCTCCGTCCGCTTATCGGAGCGCGATAAAGAGAGCGAGTCAGCCAGCCCACCACCGAGAGATGCCCACTTTGTGCCAGTGATCACCAACCGAAATGTCATGCGCTACGCCCTGCTATCTTGTGCGGACCGCTCGATATGCATCTACTAGCGGTCCTGCCCGAACTCCGTGTGATTCATGAGCTAGGCTACACTCAACGCGGGGGTCTTCTGGCTACTTGAACGTAACATCTTGACTTCTTCACTTTCTTCTTCCCTTCTCTTTCTTCTCTCCCTACTACTTGTGGTTGTCTCGATGGATCCCCCAATCGAAGCTCCATAAGAGACCCGATCATGATCTCTCCGGTCATTTCCCAGCGATAACACCCACCGGACTCTCCGAAGGCCGGATGAGAGATAGATGAGGCCTGGCCATGTCTCTATCGACAGCACTCGAGCACTGCGGTCCCACAAGCCATTTCCTCGCCGCTATCTCAGCGACATTTCATTTGTGTATACCAACACCTCTTGCCCTGCTTTCCACTGCTCTTGGCATCCTCAGTATCATATCCTGGCTCTTCGCCCAGGTGCCGCAATTGGTCAAGAACTACAAGCTCAAATCGGCGTCCGGCCTTTCCATCTACTTTCTCGCGGGATGGTTGCTTGGAGATTTGGCCAACCTCCTGGGAGCGCTCCTGACCAGGCAGGCGGCCTGGCAGGTCGTGGTAGCAGCATACTACGTCACCGTTGATGTCTGCCTCGTGACTCAGTACTTCTGGTACTCACATTACAAGCCCTGGCGGGTGAAGAGGCTGAGCGCTTCAGATCTGGGCTACAATGATCCCGAAGACGGTACTGCAACAGAACCCCTGATGGGTATGACTCTATCTCCGGACGCAGCACGTTCCGGCAGTAAAGCCAGGACGATTGGCAGAAACGCAGACGGACAACCCGAGCCGCCTACAGAGCCAAAGTCAATCGGCAAAAGCCTGTTTCGCAACTTGAACTACTCCTGGTCCCCGAAAGAGAAGACCACGCCCAACAGCTCCTACCGCAGTATTCGACGTCCCCACGGCTCCCCCAACTCCGGGATATCACCCAACACCCTCTTGCTGATATCCTTCCTCTTTGCCATCCTGGCCAAAGCATCACCGATCGACTCTCTTAACCAAACACCCGCATTCTCCGCAGCCAGCGAAAACGACTCCCTCGAAACAGCGGGACGTATCTTCTCCTGGATGTCCACCGTCATCTACCTGGGCTCCCGCCTTCCGCAGATCCTCAAAAACTACCGACGCCGATCTACCGCCGGTCTCTCACCCATTATGTTCCTCGCCGCGTTCTTCGGCAACTTCTTCTACAGCTGCGCTCTGCTCGCGAACCCGCTCGCCTGGAACAATTCGCCGCCCTACGGCCTCCACGGCTGGGCCGGCAACGAGGGAAGCAATCGTATAACGTGGGTCAGTCTCGCGATCCCCTTCTTCCTCGGTGCGGCGGGCGTAGTGGCTATGGATGCTATCGTAGGGGTACAATTTCTGATGTATGGCGAGAACGACTCCGAGGCGCCGGTGAAGGTGGTAGTTGTGCAGGATGAAAGAGGAAGGAGTCAGTGGCGGAAGGTGAGTGGGTGGATGAGAGGATGGGTGCCGAGTCCCGCGCCTAGAAGGGAAGGAGAGGATGAGTTCTTGGGGAGAGAGAGGGGATATGGGGCTATATGAAATATTGGAAGTAGCAAGTATGGGGGACGAATAAATAATGCATATTGCTAGATGAAATGATGGGGAGCATGGGCACTGGATGGATGCATGAGCTTGGATTAGCGGGTTTGCTATGGCGGGATGATTACAACAATTATGAGGATTCAGTGCATCGAAATCCGTACATAGCGCCGATCAATCAGTGGCGATAAGGTAGACCTTCTCGTTTCTGTCACGCGGCAGGAGTATTTCTCTGGTTTTCGTCGGATCGATTATCCATCATTGACGGTGTGGTGGTGGTCGCGGTCTCGGTTATCTTGGGGTGGTTGCAAGTCGTGGTGTTGTCGCTCCAGCCTATAGAGAGCGACTTGATCCTTCTCTATCGGATATTCCGCAGTAGCTCTGCTTGTATGCATGGAAGAAATTACATGTGGAAAGGAATTTAGAAGTGATCATGACAAGTCCGGCCGGGCAAGTGTAGGCGCTCGGGTAGCATTAAGCGAACAAATCACGACGCGTCCTATAACGGAAGTTTGTTTCAACATCGGACGCTCCCTCGGCTGGCAGCAAGCAGGAGTTGCAGCAAGTGTCAGAGCTCGGAGCTTCCTGCATGTTGGCTGGCTTTGCAGGTCTCCAGCAAGCCACGCCAACTACCCAGCTATTCCTGGACGGGATTCGTTTCATGATGCATATTTCTCAGTCCTCGTTGTGTTACACACCCAACTTGGCCGTTAGCTACGTGTGGTGAAGAGGTGACGAGAGAAGCCCCCCCACCGTGGCCGCTTCTTCACCCGGAGGTCTCATTCTCTTCTCTCCATCTCGAAATTCATCTTCATTACTGCTCTCTGCTTTCGACTTCTTCCACAGTCTGAATCTCTACTCGCTATCCATCCCGAGAGATCCTGACTATTTCGTCGAGAGGCGCAGCTGCCGTCGGGCCCTCATTTCGGACCTTTCCTTGTCTGACGTATATCGACACGTTGCGCTCTTTCACCGCTGTAGCTGGATTGCAGTACTGATTACTGAGCCTTCTTCCCCTTCTCAAAGCAGCTTGATGCTCCTACCACGCTCGTAGTGACCATTGTTTCTACCTACAGCTACCCAACCGACCCGAATATTTCGCATCTTTTCCTACCCTGATCACCGAGCCCGATAATCGCGAAGCTGTCACAAGGCATCGAACCTTTTGATCCCGCCCTGCATTCCAGAAACAATGCGATTGCCCCGGTGGATCATAGTGGCCAGCACTTTCCTCTTTATTCCTTACACCCTCGCCCACTTTTCTCTCTCCAAGCTGCAGCCTATTTCGGGATTCTCAGATGCTTGCACAAAAGTCTACGACACACCTCTCACCGACTGCGCACTGTCAGATTTCTACCAAGGAAATACCTGTTCGTCAGGATGCGTCACCTTTCTGGAAGATCTGACAGCGCGTTTGAACGAGGAATGTAAAGGCATCACGGCATTACCAAACACCTTGATCGGTATGTTCTTCAATAGGACGGCGATTCAGCAACTCTGTGGGGGGACACAAGGTACCACGGATTCTGCCGGTGGCGCAGACTCTGTTGAAAGTGCAACGGTCGAGAGCACTTCAGCAACATCTTCTCGGTCCTCGACCAGCACCACATCGACTGCCGTTGAAACCGCCACCATGACAGCTACTTCCACAACGTCGACGGCATTGCCTTCAACCGCCTCATCGACACTGACCTCCGTGGTCCCATCCAGTACCGCAAATGCAGGGCAAGATTCAGGTGACGGATCATCGACTGCCACAGCTGGTCGAAGCTCAACAACCGGCCCTAGCGATGCGCAAGGGAGTTCCACCAGCACAGATCCAAACGGTGGCAGCGGAGGTGGCGGCAATAACGACGGCACTGGCGGGACCGTACTGGAGGCTGCCTCGACTGGCAATATCAAGAGCATACATGGCCTATATTCATGCAGCGCCTGTCTCGCTCTTGTAATGTGGATTATATGACCAGCATCGGTCGTTGTACAGGACGGTGAAAAAAGGAAAATTTGTGTATAGGAAAGGGCAATCCTCGTCATGGGATACGTCGGGTTGCTGGTAATTGCTCTGATGTTTACTTCCTTTGGTCTCTTCCATTTGCATGAGCGGAGCTTGTATACTAATTACGTTGATACCACTTGGGCTAGCGCGGCGCTGGAGCTATATTAGAGTCATGGTTTTCCTCATGCAAGAAGCATTAATTTGATGAGTCTCTGTATGACATCCAAGGCACCAAGACTCAGTGTACTTCCTATAAATTACTTGCCTTCACAGTATCGGCTTGTCCACTTACCACATCACATCTGCCAACATCCAGAAATCGACTACCCAGAGAGCTCTACAATCCTGAAGCACTCTCGAAATGACAGAACATCCCTCTTCCTCGCCGGCAACAAGGCCAGCCGAGACAGCAATGATTCTGGACACGAGCAATACCACCGACACCCTCCATCTCTCCTCCACCACCACCACCACCACCACCCTCACCGCCCTCGAAACCACTCTCAACACCCAACAAGACCGCGCCTTCTCCTCCCTCACCCGAATCTTCCACATGCCCCCCACCCTCGCCACGGCCTTCTCCTCCATCTATCGCACCGCCCTCGGCAGCCACACCGCTGTGCGCACCTTCGCAGAACGCAACGGCTACGACACGGTCTGGCTTTGGTGGATAGGAGCCATAGTCGCTTATGCGGGCTTGTTTGCGACAGAGATCGGGATGGTGATGATTGAGAAGTTGGTGGGGTTGGGGAAGGGATTGTTGTGGGTGCCGATGGTGGGGATTCCGGTCTGGAAGGCGGGGAGGAGGAGGGGGTTGGGGGAGGTGGTTGAGTTTTTCTTTTTGGGTAGGAAGGAGGAGGGGGAGAAGAAGAAGAAGGTGAAGGGGAGGAAGGAGGTAGAGGGGAGGGATGGGGGTGGTGAAGAAGAGAGTGGATGTTAGGCATTTGGGGGGATATGTCAAGATGGGTTTGATATCATGATTGTGACAGGTTGTTTTATTTGAGGGATATGCCTAGTATAGTGGTGCTTGGCTGTTCTTCTACTAGAAGTGAGCTGTTGAAAATATCGGTCCTCCATGACATGATTTGCGAGATTATCGACATCTATCCGTAGACCAAGGCGATAGAGTAATCTACCCCGGAAAAATCGATGATTCGTGGGGAACACGGGAGCGTTCCGCGAGCTAGCCGGATGCGACGTCAGGTCATAAGGTAATTAGCCGCAAATTGCCAAGTGTGCCAAGAATTCAACCGCCTTCAACTGCCGTCACGGAACCACCGACAACAACGTCTGTGTCTTTACCATCTATTCCCTACTGTACGACCAACTATTGGCTATCTTCAGACCATATTTGTACCAACATAGCTACACCAACGTCTTCATCCATTCGTACATGATGTCGCTCTTCTAGCACTCCCAGCAGACCCTCTTCAATCACCGTTACTCATCCCGTTCCCCCACACCGGCGCTTCGCTCTCCACGTCGTCCCGGCAATCATTACTGCAAGGCTACTATTGACCACTGTTACCTTGTCGCTGTCCGGAGCACTCTTCGATCACTAGAGCGAGGGCAGCCATATCGGCGAGCGCTCTCAGCCAGGACTGCTCCCATTGCGTCCCGTTGGTCAGTCACTGTTAGGCCAACAGCTTCGATCCTCTCGACATCCACTATTGCTCGTTCACAACATCTCTTGCAGCCGGTCTAGCATGACCTGACTGCATCATCCTCACGCCATGGCTCTACAAGGCAGGGCTTACCACGCCGACTCCGACGCCGACGACGAGTACGAACGGAGCGAAATCACTTCCCCTATCCTCCCAATCGACGACGATGACGATACTTCACCCACCAATTCCGACCCTCCTTCCACCGAACCGACCCCTACATTCGATCGCTCCAATGGAGACAAGCTTTCGCCTACCAACTCGATCCTTCGATGGTCAACAGGACAGTGCGCCGATTTTGTTTCGAGTCTCGGCAAGCCCCTGTCACAGTATTGTGACAAGTTCATCGGTTTGTATGCCTCTATCTAAAGGGATTGCTTTGTTAGCTGACGGGCCGGAAACAGAGAACGAGATTGTGGGGGAAGCATTGATAGCTCTTAAGCATGAGGAGCTGAAAGAAATGAACATCCTCAGTGTCGGTCATCGACTCACCATACTCAAGGGAGTTTACGATGTCAAAGTGCGGCAAGAGATACCAATAGAACCAGACCACTACATACCCCCATGTAAGGTGCCTCGACCACATATCCCTCGGAGACAGAACTGACCATTCTAGCTGCCGATGCCGACGCCAACTACAAGCCACCGAGCGAAGCCGACTACAACAGATTGGTCAAGTCAATTATGGAAAGAGATGAACGTATCATCAAGGCTGAAAATGCTCTTATCACCATGGCCGCCGACTTTAAAAGGCTGAGGGAAGAGGTGCTACCTATTATACGCATGGCCAAAGATCGATCACATCCCCTGCCTTACCATCCTAACAGCAACAGCCCTGACTTTCAGAACCATGAAGATGTCATGTCACCAGTGGTTACACATATGCCCACCGAGAAGGGCACCGGCAGCAGCTTATCACGCAAATTCTCTACGAAACGGCTGTGGCTTGGAAATGGACCCAAGAGCAGCTCACCTACCCATCTACCACAGTCAATACCGGAGAACCGGAGCATGGCCGAGAATTCGAATCTTGACCCCTCGGCTGCGGCCGTCGCGGCATCGTCTCATTTGACAGCATCCATCAGCGGTGGACCCCAACCGTCGACATTTCCCAACCAAGCCAATATTCCCTCTCCCACATCCCCCAATACCTACGCAAACCAACCTACGCTTAGTGCACGTGCTTGGAACGGCCGAGAAGCCCAAACACCAAGCACAGCACGGTCACTCTACTCACACAGCGAAGATGCATCCTTCCCTCATACATCATATTCATCGAACACCTCGACGCTGATCGATCGCGAACGCAACGCCAGCAACCCCACCCCAACCCCCAACAACGCAACCACCCGCAGCAATCGTCAACCCCTCCCCCAACAATCCACCCAAACCCTCCGCGACCCTCTTCAATCCCAGGATGACGCTGCCAGCGTAAGTACAGCCCGCGATGCCCCTTCAGTCGAGATCTTCAAATCTTTCCGCGTCAGCATGGAAGACCCCTGCCACAAAGTGCTCCCCGCCGCCCTCAAAAAATATAACATCAACGCCGACTGGCGTCAATACGCCCTCTACATTGTCTTCGGCGACCAGGAACGCTGCCTTGGTATGGAAGAGAAACCGCTCATCCTGTTCAAGCAGCTGGATCGCGAAGGCAGAAAACCGATGTTTATGTTGAGAAGACATGCCGCGCCCGTGGAGGGACATAGCGGACCTGCAGGTATGAGCCACCAGCAGTCAGGGGTGGGAAGTATGGGATGGGATAGCGGGCCTCAAGGGATGGGTAGTTTGGGGGGAAGGGCTGGAGGGAGTAGTATCCAGCTGCCGGGTGGGGTCTTGTGATTTGCCAATCCAGCATTCGGTATCGACGAGGATCTGAACATATTACAAGAACCTTCTAGGAGCGCAACGCTCCCATTCGGTATGTAAAAGGGGAAGGAGCTGTCTTCAAGACGGCGTTGTTGATGGATGCACCGGTCGGATGAGGTCGCCGTCACGATGGATCGATATGTTTGCCATATGTCTCAGCAGCCAGAGGAAGGGCAAGGAAGAAGAAGAAGAATCCCTGATTGGATCTGGATTTGGATCTGCATGGATGGGATGTGATGTGATGTGATGGTCACGGGCAATAATATATATTTTCCTGCCAAGAAACTTCTACTCTACGCCTATACGGTTACTACCTGGGGGTTTTGCAGGACACGGTATTATCTCCAGAGCAGAGCACTTGTAATTTATGAAATGCATTTAGCGGTTTTTTTAGTGGAATTGGCAGGGTATACGTAGGAATAGGAATTGAGCGGATTTTATTACTTCGGATCGTATGATGTTTCGTGAGTTGGATTATTGGTGTTGTTCTTGTGAATTTCATGAGTAAGGTTGTGACTTATCTTGTACTGTGTTGCGAGTTTTAAAGCTACTTACTACTGATTGAAAGGTCGATCGATTGAGCACGACTACTCTACTCCCACTACTCTACTCTCTCGTTGATTCCCGAAATCTTAGTTCCGGGTCTATGGTCATAATCACGCTAACCTCGTATTCTGCTCGGATAGATAGATGAGATACGTATTGTGCCCTCCTTAGGTAGTTGAATAATCAAGAATCACATCACCAGTTATCGAAATTCCCAAACCCGCCTCCACCCTTAACCTTCTTCCTCACCCTCCATCCCCCATCGCCATCACCATCACCATCATTCCCACCCTCCCACTCCTCCATCACCCCCTTCCCATTCCCCTCCCAACTCACCCCCTTCCCTTCCCCGCCACTATTACTTTTCAAATACCGTCCCACACCCCCTTCCCCACCTCCAGCCCCATCATCCATCCCCCCATCCAACCGAACCCTCTTCCCCGTCCACGTAACCCTCTCATCCTCCCTCCCACCCATCTTCCTAACAAGCTCTTTCTCCCTCTCCACCCTCTCTCTCTCCTCTTTATCATCCAAGAACCGTTCAAACGGATCAACCAACACAGTCACCTCTTTAATCCTCACCCCCGTCTTAGGCCTACTCTTCTCATCGACCTCCACCTTCTCCAAAGCTTTAAGCGCTGCATCGCTGGCTGAATCGTCGAGGACCACGAGCCCGAAAACTGTGTGTTTGCGTACTAAATGGGGTGTCGGGCGGTAGGTGATGAAGAATTGGCTGCCGTTGGTGTTTTTGCCTTTATTCGCCATAGCCAGCATACCGCGTTTGTCGAACTTGCTACTCAACGGGCCCTCCAGCTCATCATCGAAGTTCTTGTTCCAGATACTGCTGCCGCCTTTGCCCGAGCCGGTGGGGTCGCCGCCTTGGATCATGAAGTTGGGGATGTTGCGGTGGAAGGGGAGGTTGTTGTAGTAGGATTTTTTGGCGAGTTGGATGAAGTTCCAGCAGGCTTTGGGGGCGAATTCGGGGTGGAGTTCGAGGGTTATTTGGTGCAATGTAGGGGAGGAAGGGGAGAGGGGGTGTAGAGTTAGGAGACAGTAGCCTTTTGTGCGGACGCGGCGGGGTACGAGGAGGTAGGATTCCAGGGAGAGGGAGGCGAGGTCGGCGGTTGTGTGGGGGGTTAGGCCGGTAGACGTGAGGGAGGCGGCGGCGAGGCCGGTGGTGTGGAGGGCCCGAGGTTGGGTTGAGGTGGTAGTGGTGTTCGTGGGGGTATTGATGCTGGCTGTAGAGGATTTTGTGGTTGGTTTCGTTGAGGAGAGGGAGGAGAGGGTTTTGGCGATGCTGGCGCGGTTATTGGCGAGGGCATCAGGATTGATGTCTGGTAGTTGCTCCTTTTTGGGAGCTTTGAAGAGGGATACGCCGTTGCCTAGGGCGGTGGTATTGACATTGCGGGATGGGTCATTCCGCTCGCGCTGCTGTTCTGGCGTGAGAGTGGAGTCGCCCTCTTGGAGGTATTTGAAGGTACTGAGGTTCCGTGATTCGACGTTTTGCGGATCTTGTAGCGTGACGATGTCCTTTCGGCTGAAGGCTTCTTCGCTGACTAGGTCTCGCCAATTCTTGGCTTTGATATTGAGTCGCTCGATGGTATCGTAAGCGAAGACATTGCTGGTGTTTTTCAGAGCGACGATATGGGTATTGTTGGTGAAGACCTTGTAGATAACAGGATCCACCATTTCTCCGTCATCGTTCTTGGTGAAATTGAGCTTGATGAGATCGCTAGATTTGAGTGGGGCGCCGGTTACAGGGTTTGTGCCGTGCTTCTTCAGCCATGGGAGAATGTTGGTGATGTCGAATACTGTCCCGTCGGGACTGCAGACAGGGTGGTTGAATGGCTGAAGAGAGATGGCGCAGAAGTTGAAGGGCAAACGCTTGAAGGGAGCGGCGGACGTAAGTGACTTGGATGCGCCGGAGCCAGCGCTCGCAGAGTAGGCATCTTCAGAGGCCCACTCGCTGTGGGTAATCTGTTCATGACCGTCAGCGAGAGCTCATCATTCGGTACGTGGTTTTGGATTTACATAGAGCTTGTCGGTTCCTACAGAGGAAGTGGATTAGTACATGCTACAGAAGGTGGCAGAAGACGGCCGAGAAAGCTGCGTACCTTTCCCCATTGTATGATCGAGGAACGTTCCGATTGAGATTATTTCTGAGGGTTTTCAACTCACAGCGTCACCCAAGCCGCTAGTCCAGGAAGGGCATATTACAAAGGTATTCAAAGCGTGATAACCAGATCATGGTTGGGTTCGTACTGCATGAAAATACATTCTCTCATTTAAAAAATCCTATCGATTTACTTCCCTGGGGTATCATCCTTCTCTCAGAACGTCTCATCAGCAAATGTCCGCCCAAACACCCCCTCAATATCGGAGATCGAGATCAGATCATGATGTGACACCACCAGCAGTGGTCACAAACTCCAACTCAGCAACCCATTGGCCTCCAAACTCAACCCCAAATCTCCTTCGCGTACCGAATTTCTTCCACACCGAGTTAGAAATCCCGATATCAGCCACGAAAATCTTCCGTAATTTACCACCTTCGTTGACAGCTTCGGTGAAGATTGAAAGAAGTCCTGTCTTCGGGGCACCGAGGGCGAGGATGGAGTTCGAGACAATAGAGTAGGCGATCGCGTTGGACGACTGTGATGGCAAGCCTGTTGGTTGTAACGATCGAACGTTAGCGAACATCAGAACCCGATTGAATATTACTAAACCACAAACAACGTGGGAAAAGAACGGCCATACCATTCCCAGCATCTGCCCCGGACGGAACATCGATCGCAAGAACGCTCTTCTCCGTGCTATTCGCCCAACTCGCAATCTCATAGAACGCATTCTGATCGGCCGTCCCAAGGTCTTCAAAGGACAGATGCATGCCCAGTAAGGCGTCGACAATCAGATCCGTCGGTGCTTTTCGACCGTCTTGACCCATCGTCAGCAGTTTCTCCAGTTTCAGCAGCTGGCCGCCAGAGCACCGGTAGATGTCCAATTGCCGCCGAACGATTTCGAGGATATCATCCTCTCTCTCGATGCCCAGAAGGAAGACTGACACCCGCATACCATGATTGCGTAGTTGACGAGCTGCTGCAACAGCTCGGGCGCCAGTCTTGGTGTTGCCCGCCAGAACGATGACACGCTTCCCGGTAGTGATCTTGAGAATTAGTTGTGCGATGCTGCGAGCAGCGTTCTCATTTATCATATCGTCCGAAAGCCCGAGCTCGAAAGTGGCTGATTGCTCGAGCTCGAGCATCTGCAATGGAGTGACGCAAGGGCATTCCGTGCCCGAGGTGAGCATTCGGAAAGATGGTTTCGATGATCGCAAGCTCTCGGATCTGGGATGTTGAGATGGATAACCCTTTTCTACTATTCGAGGACTTGGATGTTCTTGCGATGAATAACGGTTGGGAAAACCCGAGCTGGAAGTTTGCTCGTGGGGAACCATCGTGCTGCTCTTTCTCGAGGGCGGTTTGCGTATAGATGCTCGAGATGCTCGAGAGAGATCACGTCGAGAGCCTCTTCCACTGCTAAATTGATCATTACTGTCATCGCTCTCTCCATTCCAGCTCGTCCGGCCGTTCTGCTGGGGAGAACTCAAGACATTCTCCGTATAGTGCAGATTCTTGCCCCCATTGGTTCCTGGGCGCGTAGGCAGACGATTGAAGCTGACCAAGCGAGCTTCATCGGCCGTCGTGTCATCCTGCCGGATCTGTTCGAAAACGCCACGCTTATCAAACTTCGACAGATTGCCTTCGAAGTCAAATTCGCCCAAGTCCTGAATTTCGGTTGCTTCTTCTGTGGCCCACCCGTTTTGCTCCTCCCTGAGGTCGTTGCGCCTCCCCTTCCTAGCCCGAGCTAGCCTTTGTTCTGCACGGTGGACAGGCGCATCAAGCGGATGAGATTTCTTTCCAACCGAAGTTTCTTGCAAGAACGGGGGCTCTCCCCACCCGGCAGCCCGCGTTGGGGTCTGGGCGCTTCTCGTATTCGGCTCAGAAGGTACTTCTGGGTCATCCTGAGGACTTTTCTTGACGGGCCGTCGATTACGGTTTCTCTTCCTGGCAGGGGTTTTTCCTGGTGCACTTTGTTCCTGATCTTGAGACAGTCTATGACCATCAGGATCATTCAGCGTGAGATCCGTGAAAGGGCCCGAGAGTGTAGCGGTAGCACCGGTGATCTCTTTATTACTGGTCTTGATCCGGCTTTCTGGCTTATCAGGCGAAGCAGGGGGTCCAGCAGCGTGATCTGTTGTATCCTCCTGCTGACCGTGGACAAATTGAAGGTGCCGGTTGATATTGGATGTTCGATCTTGCAACGTACCAACGAATTGGCACCGGCACTCTGGACAGCGAGATTTGCCCCATGACTTGGGGTTTTCTGCGGTTGCAGTGGCTTGAGGTTGTGAAGTATGTTGAGGCGACTTGGCGGGAAGATTTGGGCCTGTGTTTACAACGTTTCGATCGAAGCTCAAAATGGCCGGATCAGGGGATCGGTGGTGGGATATTTGAGGCGCCGGCAAGGGTTTGGTCTCGGGTTCGATGTTCAAGTCTTTGATATTGATTGTTTCAATAGAAAGAGAAGGGACTTGGGTTCCGTAATCCAGCCATGTCACTGTCAGTTCAAAAGTTAGCCACAGTGGAAAGTGAGAAAGGCAATGCACGTACATACCGTTCTTCAGGTCCAGACGCTGTCCTTCAGCAATTCCCTCGACGAGCCCGCGGACTTGCCCGTCGTGAGGCTGATTCAAGGTGACCGTGACAATGGATCCTATGAACTCGGTGGCCATTGCGAAGGAAAAGGACCAGCCATGCAGGGGATCGGTGGTCAATTTGAACAGGTGAACTCTGAAATAATGATGGTGCAAACATCAAAATACGAGGTCGGAACAACGGAAGCAGTCCGCTCGCCAAGATTGCGGGCCGGCAAGAGTCAGGGGCTCAGGGGGTATAGAAGACCGCAAAACTCCTTTAAACATTGGAAGGAATGTCTATGGGTCTTTGATAGAATGGTAGAAGGAAGAAGCTAGAAGCTCCGGATGAATATCAATATGAGCTATACCGGTAGATGCTCCGCATCATATAATCACATGCTGCGTTTCGCACAAGGCCTGCGAATAACATACCCTTATTATCTGGCATACATAGCCCTCAGCACATCATCTTCTTCCTCCCAGGGATCGCCGCCAGTGACTGCTGAAGCTCCCATCTGTTGCCTCGCCTTGATCCCTTGAGGTTGTGAAGTGGCGGAGTCGATGCTATAGAGGCTGTTATAAAATCCACGAACCTTCTCGTGTGCCATTACCTTCTTTGGGTCGAATCTCATGATCTGCAACCCTTCCTGAGTCGTAGCTCGACTAAGCGCAACATAAGCCTGCCCCTTCTCGAAGATCTTACCCAGGTCGACCTTGACTCGTTCCAGCGTTTGACCCTGTGCCTTGTGGATGGACAACGCCCATGCCAAGATCAGAGGGATCTGCGATCGAGAGGCCTGAACTTCCCCGTTAGGCAGCTCTATTTTCCACGACTCGCGTTGGCAAAGCAGGTCTCTCGAATTTCCATCCGCCGTCTGAAATCGCACAAGAGGCCATTTGTGGCTGGTGTCCCCAGCCATGTCTTTACTGATCATCTGCCTCAGCTTCAGACGGGACTCAGTCATCTCTTCCTCCTTAATCAAGTTTTCTTCGACGGCCTGAAAATCTTGGTCATCCTCATGATAGATATCGAATGTCCTCTCGTCCATGAAAGCGATGACTTTTCCAACCGACCCGTTCACCAAAGTTTCATCCATGTTTTTGATCAACATCACTTGGGCCCCTTTCTTGAGAGAGATCATTGGTGGAGCCATGCAATTTGCTAGAAGCTTGTCCCGCTGCCCAACATCCGTGATACTGCCGCCATCTTCGGCCCTGTAATCCCAGGCCCGGCCGTTGAGATTCCTCATTCGATTGTTGTTTGCATTGTCGACTTCTTGCCGGGTTGGAAATCTACTAAGAGTTCAGTAATTGACCTGAGAAGGATTAGGCAGGATTTACTGACAGCTCAGTAGCTTCGAAGTCGTCTCTAAACCCGAGCGGCCTATTAAGCGAGCGAAATGCATCGATCGACTCCGGGGTTAATCTTCCGATACGCATTTCATTGAGCATGTTGGCGAAGGCTAGGTCAAGATCAGCATATCGCTTTCGCAGGTTTTCTCCACTGAACTGAACGTACTTGGGTCTTTCTGACGGAAAACTTGAGTCAGGCCGATCGTATGTTCGATTGATGTCGTCCAGGTAGCGGCGTCAAAACTAAACTTTGCGACCTTGCCATAATCCGGGACGGGAGGGAGCTGGAAGAAGTCTCCGGTGATGACAAGCTGGATACCACCGAATGGCCGGCCATTGTTGCGGATACTGCGGGCAATGCTTTCGAGTTTGTCAAAAAGATCGCCATCCACCATCGATATCTCATCAACTATCAGGATTTTGGTGCGCATCCAGCGATTCTTGGCTTTTGGATTGCGCTTGATTTTCCTCACCAACTCCGGTACGGCTTCTTTTCCGAGCCCGATTCCGGCGAAGCTGTGCAAGGTGACACCTCCAACATTGCAAGCGGCTAGCCCTGTAGATGCGGTGACAGCCACTCTGTCCGGTTCACGTTGGTGCTTTCTCCGAAGCTCCTTGATTATCTCCCGTAATAAAACAGACTTGCCGGTACCTGCGGAGCCGGTGAAAAAGACGCTCTTACGCTCATCACTGACGAGGTGCATGACCTTTCTTTGCTCGTCGCTCAGGAACACCTTAGGGACTTGAGTTGGCCTTTTGGTGGTGGTAGCAGCGGTGGTGGAGGACTTTGCTTCCGTGTCGTTCTTGACGCGGGTCTTGTGGCCCTGTCGGAGGCGTCGTTGATCCTCCTTGAGAGCACTTGCAGTTGTGTGCCAGGGGTATGGCGAGTCTGATTTGTCCTTGGGTAGCGGGGTAAAGGAGCTGGAACTTTCGTGCTCGGTTTTGACCAGCTTGCCATGTTTTCGCCTCTTGGTTCTATCAAGGATGTCCTCCACGTGGGCCGCGGGGACCTTTTTTTGGCGTTCTGCTATAGCCTCCTCTCGATTTCGTTGTTTGGCATTCTTGATGAATTCCTGGACATGTCGTGGTATACCTTTACCACGGCTTTCTTCCTCATCCCCAAGCCAAGGAATAGTTCTTCGCTTTGATTGCTTTGGCTCTTCAGGTAAAGAAGGATAGGTAACTATGCCGGAATCTTCTACGAGGGTGGTGGGACTGTCTGACATCACTGCGGGTGCTCCGTTCTCGCGTGCAGAACCTTGACGATGATGCAGAGGAGAAGAAGACCAGGGTATTGGCTGGCTGCTGGCGGAATTCGGAGTGTGGCGGTTTTTGGGTGTTGGTAGAGGCAGAGTTGGGTATTGAACGGTGGAAGAGGGATGAGACACGGCATCACTCAAGTCGATGTTATCATCATCCTCAAAGTCATTCTCGTCGAAGTAGACATCGTCATGCAGTTTCCCAAGCATGCCTGTCGACAGTTAGCGCGTCAAGGACAAGTGAGCGGGCTCAGCAAGTTGTACTGGAGGAAGAGCGTGACAATGTAGTCTTATTGATCTGCTGGTTGGCACCGTTCACTTGAGAGGCCGTCCTCTTCAGCGGGTTTCTGTGGGCGGCTGAAGCAGCGGCGTTGCTTACTGACGAGGTAACAGGCTTCAAAGCATGTTCAAGGGTCGAAGGCTGGGAGCTTCTGCAGCCAGAGGTGCTCTGCTCTTTAGCCGTACTGGCTAGCATGGTCTGCTGTGAAGGAGCATTGACGGTGGAGAAGCAGCGGGCGAAAGGTAGGTACAAGATGCTCCCGCGAGGCAGGAGAGACCGAATAACCAGGGGGCCAGTGGCAGGACGGAGGTTAGCCAGGGTGTTATGAGTGTTTCATGGCGGTGTCTGGCATGACAACAGTTCGAGGCTCTTTCCAGTCGACGGAATCAAACAATGCAACAAAGCAGTGGGATTGATTGCTACAGGACATTGAATCTCCGGTCGATGACATTTGCCTCGCGTCGCACCGCTGTCGCCTATTATACGTACCACCCGCGAACGGCACTAGAGACGTGCCAAGCTTTTCATCACTACAACATCACCTTCCATCTCATCTATCATCAGATCCTCAGGCAAAATCCCGTATATTGTATCCAGCACTTGAGGAGAGCCGTCAACTAACAGGTGGCTGCATCGTATTGCGAATGCAGTAGGGCCCTTTGAGTAAATACCATGATTTCACTCATGGGAAATCGAATGGACCTGCCACAATACCTTACGGATTGAGGTTTGGCCCTTCCTGAGGGAACTAAAGTGTCCAGGACACGACGTATACGATATGGAATCTTCGCCCCAGCGCGGGGAATCCCTACACTGTATCAACGGCAATGTTCAAATTAGGAGCACTCAAAAAAAAGATCTCGAGTTGAATAGAGCGAAGGGATGGACGCTCGATGCTGCAATCTGGCTAAGGGAACCATTTCTTTACGAAACACGGGGGTAGGTAGCAGTTCCGAGCATATCGTGGTAGAAGCAGCCACCCGCCACCCGCATGTCCCTTGCATGTCCGAAATGGTTCCTGATCTTTGCGTGACCTTCGATCGACGACGTGTCGAAACTGCATCTGCGAACCACGACATTAACTGTAAGTACGTCGAAGGGTCGATTTCGACACCCCGACCTTGCAGGGTGCCCATCTGGCTGTGCGGAAAGAAGAGACGTCATTTTTTGTACAGCAAGAGATTCTAGAATTGTACTCGATCACGATAGCGGTAACCTTCATTGATGTTGATGTAGATTAGACGGTAGACGGGCCTTCGATGTTGCTGTTCAACAAGTGTTGTTTCCTTAACATTCATTCACATCATGTGCTCCCTCCCGCAACCACCAGCATGTAAACACCACAACCGCTCATTACAGTGCTCAATTGATTCGACCAAGGCCCTCGAGATATCCACCACTATGAACAATGGTGCCAATCGACGAACTTCAGGCTCGATCCTAGAGGGTTCAGTCGACGCCGTCTGGGGCGCCATCAGGCTATCGACCATGACGCTCCGAGATGTTATCATGGCCCAATCGAGTTCGACTGCTTCACCGATCCCTTCAATCGATGGCTCAAGTACCCCTTCACCAGTCATTCCTTCGGTCCAATCCCGCCGTGCCGCATGCACCCATCTCACAATGGAACGCTTGTATGGCGACTTCGAATGTATGGTCTGCCACAACCCATCACGCTGGGGTTGGCTCTACTCCTGTACACAGGATGAGCAAGAGGAGTTGGTGGTCAAACCTGCAAGGAACAGCATTCCTTCGAAGCCTTCCTGGACGGCCGACTTGGCACCAGGGATCCAGGACGCCATTGCCCAAGGTCACTACACCGCAGAGCAAATCGAGAAGATGGTAGCCCAACGTCAGAAGGTCATCGACACCGTTGCAGCCTCCGAGGCCCATTTCAAGAAGACTCAATCCGCCAGTAACCGCACCTCGATCCGGAAATCCACATCCACCATCACCTCGGTCGATGCGAGTCACCATCTACCTATCCCCACGATCCAGGAGGTCGCTCAGGCCAGCTCGGACCTGATACCGCAGTCGCTCGACGAACCTACTCTAACAAAAGCACGCATTTTCCCGTATTGCAGATACCGGGCCTGCCAAATCTGCCGCCCTAGCTATCGTGATCGAACATGGCAGGTCTTCGAAGACGCCTTCGCCACTAAACTCCTGCCTCCGGACCTCTACGACATTGATGTCGATCGACCTATCTCGCGTCTCGATCTCGTACGCAACATTGGCACTCGGAAGGCAAAAGCTCCACGACCGCCCTTGCGGACCCTTGACAGTATGACCCTTTACGGGGTCAACAACGTAGGGCGAATGGTACTCAACAGCGCAAAGGTCTCGAGCTTGGAGTCAATCGATGCCATGGCAGCTGACGTCGCCGACGAGCGGACTGAGGCGGATAGCAAGGGTTTCCGCGACAGCGTCAAGCGAGCATTCAAAGGCATGCTGATGAGCAGTCGTAAGCGGGATTCATGGTCGAGCAAGTACAGCAAAAGATCGGCTCGAAAGATGGATGTGCCGGAGAATGATGATGCCGAGTTTGATCTCGGGCTGTGGAAGGAATTGAGCGAGGAGCTTCTGCGTGAAGCTGCGGCCATTCCTTTGCCCGAGCACGATGGAAATGACGGGATTGAGACTGCGGATGGCAAAGTAGAGGCCGAGGAAGGAGTGGCTGTGACGGAAGAGGCAGTTGAGACTGGGACTGCAGATATTATCATGTCGATTTGATTGATGCAGATGCTGTCATGTTTGAAGAGAAAGAAGTTCGACCACAATTGTACATAGTTTCACGAGCTTGTCCTGCTAGAGACATGAACTAGGACTCATTGATAATAAATAGTAATCTACCACCCTGAGTCGCTCGCGTTTTACATGTCGGAGTCGGACTGATGCGCCTCACTTGTAGCTTCTGAAAAGGGATGCTGGCTCGACTGAGTTGAGCCGAGGTCCACGGCTACCTTACATTATTTCCGATCTATATCCGAAACATAAACCTCCCATATTTGACGATACGATGCTTTCTCGTGGGCAAGCATACCATCCTCCGGAGCTACAATGGCTTCTTCCATAACTCCTCCGGGAACACCACCTTCAGAAGCACCACCTTTAGAAACACCTCCACTAGCAAAAACTCCAGAAATTCCTCCTCACCAATCTCAAGACGATACTCTACCATCCACATCAATACCCCAAAAGCATGGGTCAGTTGCCGCTGCCGCCGAAGGGTCTAGAGACATCCAATCGAAGAAAGAGCACCACCAGAAACCCAATCCATTGCAGACTCTGAATCCAACCCTGAAAACATACCTCTCCCAATGTAACGACCATATCCACCATCTCAACCGGTAAACATCTCCATCCTCCATCCTCCCTCACCCCCAATCCCTCCTCAAACTACATCAACAAAAGCTAACCAAAAACCCAGCCTCCTAACCACAACCCCCTCCGTCGACCTCATCCTCAGCACAACATCCTACACCCTCGCCCTCCTCTCTACCCTCCTCCCCTCCGACCCCAACATCCCTCTCACCCGCGCCCAATTCCTCCACCACCGCCTCTCAAACCTCTCCTCCCTCCTCTCAGAAACACGCACCACACTCCGCCTCTTCGGTCTAATACCAATCTACACCTGGGCTCACTCCACCTACCACTCACCCATCCCCAACCCCACAACCTCTACCCCCTCCACCCTCATCAGTAGATACATTACAACAACCCAAATCCTCGCCGGCATCGCATTCCAAATCCTCGAAAACCTAGCTTACCTAGGCGACAAGAACATCCTGCCCATCTCGGCCAAAAGGCGGTCCAAGTACTGGTTATGGTGTTGTCGGGCATGGGCTTTGCACGTCTTTCTCGAGCTGGCGAAATTACTTCTGCTCAAGGGGCGTTTTGTCGACGACACTCCGACACCTGCAGCTAAACCTATTGACGCAGAGAAGAGTTCGATTGGGGGTGTTGAGCAAATGACGCAAATGCAGGATCAAAGAGATCTCGCCGCAGAGAAGGAGCAAGAAGCCATATGGTGGCGGGATTTCAAGATCAATCTCGCATACGCACCCATGACGTTACATTACAGTCTCGCCAACGGCCTTCTGAACGACAGTACCGTTGCGTTATGTGGTGTTCTGGCCAGTTATTGGGGTTTGAAGGGCGCATGGATCCGGACAGCGGAGACGTGAATGATTGAATGATGGGAATGAGTTGATATGGGGGTTGGGAGAAGGGGGGGATCGACAAGGAGGCGTTGAATATCATCAAGCGACCGGTGGGTGAATGGGAAAGTCGATGGGGTTTAGGAGATCAAGGAGAACAGGGGGGAATCTGGATGATATCGCGATGACTGGAACGACACGAAGGGAGGAGTTATGATACCCCATACAGCAAAAAATGATCCGAGAACATTACCTGCGGGTACTTTATGATTGGAAATGGCATAGAACCCATTGTAACCGCTGCCTTCATTTTATACAATCCCAATGCCATCATAACAATACTGAAGCTTTATTCGATGATGCAACAGCGGCCAGCATTCACGACACCACGTCACAAGCAGTCATGCACCATAGCACCCATTGAAAACACACAGGTTTCATTTTGCCCTTTAATCTACATACAAATTGGCCCCTTTCCCTTTCCCCCCTCTTCGAACAATACACCAGACATAAGTAGGTCGCCAAAAGAGACAAAGGGTATCCGCCTTACAATTATTCTTGTGTGTGAGTAAGTGAGTGAACAAAATCGGAGGGGAAGTTCTTGAAATCCGCAAAAAAAGGGAATTCGTCCAACTCGTCGAAAAGGGGTGCAAGGAAGATCGCCGCCCTGGGAAGGCAATGAAAATGATATCCTGGAGACTGTCCACGGTATTGTTGGTCACAGCGGTGCTAAGGGGCAAAGGCACCGAGGGCTTGTTCCCCAATTTGTCGAAAGAATGGAAATGAAGTGAAAAGAAACGGGTTCTGTCGGGTTTTGCCTTGTCCTCGTGCGTGCCAATTCCCTGAGGGTATTGGAAAGCGTGTGGGTGGAGAGTGAAGTAACACACGGTCCGAATCTGGCATAGAGGACGTAGTAGAGTCTTGATATCGACGCTTAACCGTGATAACCGCCGTAACCTTGGTTAGGCGGAGGTGCTTGGTTTGGAGGATAACCACCAGCACTCGCGGGTCCACCCCAGCCTCCTCCGTTGCGATCGCTACGACCGTATCCGCCCGCGCTGTGGGGCATTCCACCTTGACCGCCTGGCATTTGTTGATAGCCTGGACTCATTCCGGGACCTCCGTATCCAGTTTGAGGTTGGTTCCAACTAGGGGCGCCGGCGGGACTTGGACCTGGACCTCCCATCGGAGAGTGGTGGGTAGGAGGATAGCCGGACATGGGACCGGCAGATCCAGAGTGAGGCCCACCTTGAGGGGTCATAGGGGATGGGCCACCGTACTGAGGGAAGCTGTAGGCTGGAGAGGCTTGAGGAGGGTATCCAGGCGTTTGGGGTTGTTGCGGTGAATAACCATCGAATTGGCCAGTCGGTGGACGATCTTTGCCCCACTGCCGGAATCCTAATTAGCTCATGGAAGATAATCATGGGAATTGGGGTACTCACGCTGCACTTCAGGGGCCGACCATTGACATTGTAGCCGTTAAGTTGGCATATTGCCATTGCTGCGCAGTCGTGAGACTCCATCTTTACAAAGGCAAATCCACGATCCGATTGAAAACGCGTCTCAAGGACGAATCCAAAGTTTTGGAAGAGTGGAACAAGGTCATTTTGCGTCGTGTACGGTGTGAGATTACCAACGTAGCAGGTGGTCTGCCAGTGGGGAGTTTGCTGAACGACCATGTCGTAGCTTTGGATCCCATGAGTAGGAAAATGATGATGACCGAAAGGGGTAGTAGGGGTCATGCCCATGGCTGACATTGCTTGTTGCTGTGAGATCGATGGCTGCCCTTTCTGGTTGGCCCAGTTACAGCGGATGGCGCGAGATCCAAGCCACTCGCCGTCCATATTACTGAGGGCTTTCTCTGCTTGTTCGCGGTCCCGGAAAGCAACGAAGCCGTAACCACGAGAGCGCCCGGTCTTCATATCCCACATGACGCGGGCTTCGGAGACAGATCCAAAGGCGGAGAAAGCCTGGAGCAGGACTTCATCATTGACTTCGTTACTCAAGTCGCCAACGAAGATGTGGTAGTGGTTAGATGTATCCTCCTTGCTCTGGGTGTTAGACTGATACGCCCAGTTGACTTTGATTTCCTTTACGAAAGTTAGCAACAGTCCGAAGGTCTCAAAGTAAACTCCAGTGGCGTGATATGGACGCGTGTTCCGCTGGATTTGGGTCATTGCTTACTGTTTCGTGAACTCTCCGCCCATTAAGAGTCGCCATTGCGCGTTCAGCGGCTGCAGGGTCGTCGTACTCTACAAATCCGTAATTCAAGCCTTTGCTCTATAAGTGTGAAAACGTTAGCAAGAGCAATGAAAATAAGAGCAAACGTGTAGCACAATCAGGTTTGTTATGCGCATCCGCCATGGGTTCCTTTTCCAAGCGCGGCCGCTCGCAAGATCACCACATGTGCTCAACACAATCCCGTGAATTCGGTGCACTGACTGTGAACACCATGCGAGATTGCGCCAACTAACCGGTTCACTTACAGCACCAAGGTTCTTGTCCGGAATGATCTTGACATTCTGTACGTGTCCTGTGGTTTCAAAAATTTGACGCAGGACATCCTCTGTTACCCTCGGGTCCAGTCCGCCAACATACAGCGCTCTCTTATTCGGTTCCGGGGCGGCGCGGCGCACGGAACTGTTGGAGGAGGATCCTGGCGACAGCATGCCGGCAGGTGTTCCTCCGCCCGGTGAAGTCATAGCTGTTGGTATGGGATTGGTATTTTGCGGGATTACCACTGGGGGCAAGGGCGGTGGAGGCATGTGCGCCGGGTTCCCCTGGCCATTGCTGTTATTGCCATCGTACTGCTGCTGACCAGGTGCGGTCGCATAGGCGGAAGGAGGTGGCGGAAGGCTCATTGAGGATGAAGGGAGTAAGTTTCCGTTGTCGGCCATTTTTGCTAGCTGAGGATATGAAGGAGGAAAAAGTCCAGAAGATTGAAGACTCAATGAGACTGCGACAGGTGAAGGACCAAGAGTGTCGGGTGATCAAAATTTCTTGACAAGTGCGATTGAGTGATGTGAGAGTGAATGGTCAGAAAAATTGGATTCTTTGGTAGGTAGCAATCGGAGGCTGCCGAGAAGATGGAAGAAGGCAGGACTGGTGGAGGAGTCGCTCGAATGATGCTGAAGAGCAGTACTCGAAGGAAGGAAGAGCTCAGAGCTTCAGCTGCTGGAGTGCTTAAAGGAAGCACAGATGCGAACTCGATGCAAGCTGCAAAGGAGAACTACTAGGACTTGGTAAGGTGGAGCAGAAGAGGTGAGGAAAAGGCTAGGGCCCGTACCAGAAGAGATTCACGACGCAGAAGGGAAGAAGACCCAAGGAGACTGAGACGAGGAAACAGACCAAGGGAAAGAAGAGGAAGGGAAGACAGATCTCGTCTCCAAACGCCGACCTCGAGGAATTACCAAATGTTGGGGATCAAGTAAGTAGGAGGAGAAGAGGTTGTTGTGAAGCAAGAAGCGGGAAGCCTTCTGCAGCAGGTCCTTCGCTTAATTGCACCTTCCCTGAACTAGTTGGTTTTGGGGTACTTATCGTTACAGGATTTGGTCACGACTCATGCTGATTCTTGCTGAAGAGTAGAACAATACTGATGAATTGTCGCTTGAAAGACTGATAGGAATCATGGAGTCCGTGAATGTTCTCCTTGCGTGTTCATGGGTTACTTCATTCTTCGTATTCGTACGGCTACAGCTGCCTGCTTGGCATAGGTAGCTCGGTAGGTCCTGACAGGTGGACCGTGCACTCGTCGCTTGCTGCAGAGTTATAACCAATTGCGTTCATTTTGATACAAGATGTCCTTAACTACGGAGCAAAGACAGGACATATTACAAGACCTCTTCCATCCTATAATATATGCCAATTGAGTATACTGGTCTGACGTGATTGCTGCAAACTAATTTGGAAGGCCGTGTCTCTAGACTCGATCCTGTATATCGTCTGTAGCAGTTTTGCTATACCCACTGTTTGGCCCATTGTACGGCGGTCTACGGAGCCAGTCAGCATTATGTCGTAAGGCAACGGCGGAGGGCCACCTCACCTACCTGGCCAGGTTCTTGGCTCCGACAATAGCAGCACTCCCCACGGCATAGGCACCCAACAGCTTCGCCCAACCCCCATCGATAGCGCTCTGTCCAACAGCAAGCGCAACAAGATCATACACAAGACAACCACCGAAGATCCAGTCGCTTGCAACGCTCGCAAGTCCAAAACCCACGCCCGTCAATGCCTTCACCATTGTGGACGCCGGTTGATCTTTTGCGAAAGCGACGCTGCCGTTGTGGAGGAGATCGAGAACACCGATCCCTGCGAAAGTCTTGGAAACGATGTTGGTGAGGATGGAGCTGGTGGAGTTGGTGTTCATCGCTGGGAGCTTGGCGGTGATGTAGTAGAGTTGGCTGAGGGAGTTGATGAGGACGAAAATGTTGGAGATGTCAAGCCTCTCGGCGTTCCAGAAGACCATCCATGCTTCGAGAAGTCAGCCTGCAGATTTCAAAAGGGGAAAGATGAAACAGATGTGAGAGGAACCTACTGGCAATGCAGAGGTTTCCGACGGTGTAATACGGTACAAAGTCCACTGCAACTCAGTTAGCTCATTCGTTGCCGTAGGTGGACACCACGACGCACCCATCTGGTCGAGCTCGCCACGTTCGCCAGGCTTCTTGGGATCCAATTTGTACAAGCGGTAAAGCCATGCTAGCTGGAACAGCTGTTGGGGGAAGAAGAATGCGCCAATGAAGTATGGCTGAGGGCTGAAGAAAGAGAGGTTCCTATCATGGATGGTTTTCATGTTGGGGGTTGATAGCATGCCATACTGCTGGGCAGCGAAGTCGATCACGAAGGAGGTCGGTGCCTTCAAAATGTGAGCTGTTGGTGAGGATGTCCAGAGTTGCAGCGGGAAGGCTTACCATCCATTTTGCGGTGGAGTATGACACACCCATCTTGATGGTGTCTGATGGTGCTGTAGGAGTAAAAGGAATCGAAGGTTTCTGCTGCAATGTATATCACATATGCGTGACAGCTGCGAAGCTGAACGTATATCATCTGTCGCTGTCTCAAATGTCGTCATCATCATCGTCACCGCAACGGGCTAAGTGTTATTTCACCGGCGCCGACAACCACCGAGGAACGAATCCGAATACGACCATTTCCCAACGACATGTCTACATTTGTATGGGCTGAAGCCAAACCGGCAGCCCATCTCGTCCCTCACAAGCCATTAATCACTCAACTTGATTCGTGTATGTTGCTGGCAGCGAAGACTGAACATGTCCATAGGACTGAGTGGGAACCAACCATTCTTTGAGTGCGACGTGCAAATCACCACAAGTACAACATCTTCCCCTCGCATCCAAGATATGATTATTGAACCACAACGCTACGGAACATGCAGAATTCATCCCGCTCCGATTGCGAGCATATCTTCCCAATCGTACTGTCCATTCGCTCCATCAAAGATTGACCCTTTCCTTGAAACGACCCGTATACACCCCCCCTACCTTCACTTTTTGTGGTGTGTACGGCCAGCACTTTGTCGACTTCAAGGCCTCAAGGTGGTCTTACAAGTTCGCATTTCTACTATCAAACATCTATGTCCCGCAACTCCATATGTAGAGCTGTCTGGACAATCACTAGTTCAATATCCTCCCTCGAGGTATCGACTGTCAACCATGAAGAACGACTTGCCAAAATTCATGCTTTCGATAGCTTTTCGCATAAACTAGTACCCAAACGCCAACCAGAACGCCTTGGACTGTTCCCAACTCATGAATCAAAAGACAGTGACATAGACTTCGACATCCACCTCGTTATCCAGCACGCCGGCGGCATCGACAACATCATCAACGACAGTGAAAGCGAGCTACTACCATGATAACAGTGACTACAAAGACACGATGGGATTATCTGTGATGAGTCATGATCCTCCCCGCTCAAATGAACCACATACCATAGCGTATCCCATTCTCATTATTCATCTCCTGAAGTGGTGCAGGTTCCTCTGAAGAGTCACCCGAGCTTGAAGTAGCGGGGCCTTTTCCTTTTCCTTTGTGCTGTGGAGGATCGTTCCGAGGACCGTCCGCATGAGCTTGCGCGCGTTTGCTCGCCAGGTGAGCGTAGTAGACGGCCGGATGGAGTGAGACGGCAGTAGTCGAGCGAATGTATTGATAGCACTGTTCATACAGCGTTTTCTGGAAGGCATCCACAGGTATGTTGGCTTCGTCCATCAGCATGATATAATGCGTAGGGCGCGCCGTCCCCTTGAGTGCTTTATGGGAGCACAAGTAGATGTCGTTGCCCCTAGAGTCGGTAACGTCACGGTCGACGATAATACCAGGGAGGGGGTTGCCGTTTTCGTCTGCTCCTCCCGATCGTCCACCTTCAGGAAAGAAGCGGATGTGGTGGCGCTTCTCGGCCACTACTACAGTGAATTTGACCTTCAAATCTGAGTGGATTCCGTTCAGTTCCCTAAAGATTTGTCTGATGTCCGCCACTTCTTTCGCCAGCAATTCCTTGAACCGTGACTCGCCAACGCCATCGCGGAAGTAGTACACATGGTCTGGCAGGCTTCCTTTGCTGACATCCTTGATCCATTTCTGGAGCAATGGCTTTAGGCAGTAACCAAGATTCTGAGTAGAGATCATCTCTTGGCGGAATCCGTTGGTCTGCACAGCAGCGCAGTAACGGGTTGCTGTTTTGTCCATAGATACCGTCATGGCTGCGTACGAGGGCGTATGACCACCTGGCGCAGGATGCGATACATCGGCTCCAATGTACATGGCTGGTGGCGGACTGGTCGCGGGCAGTGGCGATTTGGTCACGGGCCCCGGCGGTGTGATCGCAAGCTTCCCAAAGTCGTGTCTGAGGTTGGGCCGTTTGGCCCCGGATGGTTTGGGGGACTGCTCAGGTTTTTGAGAGGCGATGATGTTGGTCGTTCCGCCGAGCTTAGCATTGAACTTCATCAAAAGGTTGGAGATGTACGAGTACTCAGATTTTCGTGCCTTTCTAGCCTGCACGCATTGAGAATATACTCCAAATTTGCAATCGCAGAGTTTCTTTATGCGAAGGTAGATCTGGACATTCGTGTCTGCGAGGATAAATACCAACATCTGAGGTCGCGTCTCACAATATTCCTTTCTGACATCCTCATAAAACAGCTCGATGGCTGTTGCAAGGTCACTGCGACATTGACTCCGAATTAGCGGCTTCTCAGTCTTGATGTCTCCGCCAAAGCCTTTGTACTGCTTCACGAGCATTGACACGAAATCCTCAGCTTTAGACTCTTCGATTGCTCGCCGGCCATTCTGTGTCGAGTTGACAATCATCACTCCCCAAGAGACCAGCGGAGCCGTGTTCGGTGCGATGAATGTCTTATTTGTCAATTGCCACTTGCCACTTGTCCCCGGGTTGACGTCGGAATTTTTGAATATTAGCTTAGGAGGGTCTAACATGCGAGCTTTGGTCCGAATCTGCTCACGGCAGATCTTGAGTCCGCAACGATCCAGGAACCCATCCTTTTCCCAGCCGAGCATGCTCAAGCCCCTGTTGATTTCGTCGAGGCGGTGCTCGGGTCCCTGTACTGCAAATTCGATCATTTCAGAGGTCTGGTCCTCGTCCAATTTATAAGAATATCGTTGATTAGGCAGCATTGAGCAGAATTCCAAAGGGAAGATAATGGGACTTTCGAAAATGATTTTGCCCTTTTCATCTCGCTTCGTAATCGTCTTCGTAGTCTCCACGACAGGGAGGTCGGGGTACGCGAGAAGAACTTTGTACTCGTGCTGATAGTAATCGAGGATCGTTGTTTCTCGTTCGGAGGTATTTTTCGTGCTATCCCAGATCTTGAATGTGTGTTCTCTGGCAGACTCGGGTCGGATGGCGGCAACTTTCCATTGCCTTTTTTTGGCTTCGACGGACTGATTTCCGTGCTCGACGGTGAACCAACTCCCCTTCAGTCGCCTAATCATGTCAAAACTAGAATTGGTCTCCTGGTTGTCGTGGCGCCATGCCAAAGAACCAACATCTTCATTATGTTTAGCCAATCTGGCGATAATGTATTTGAAATCTCGGAAGTTCCAAAAGGCGGTGCGGGATACGTCAACATTGGCCACCAATTGACTACCTTCTGCCATGCGGATCGACTGGTAAATTCCGCTCATTACTTCGACACCAACCCCCAGGTCTCTTTTCTTACAAAACCCCTGGTTGAAATAAGACCGCTTGATGATCGTGTGTTGCTTCGAGGGCCATTGACGAATCACGTGGTCGAGAAAGTCTAACCCCAATCAGCAAAGCCACTGATATCTTGCACGACTATTGCCACTTACTGATTGCACTGACAACATGACCATCAATTTGGCACATGCCGCCCATGTAATCGTAGATATTGCTAAGATCAATTTTCGCTCCGGTTGATCTGATCACAACAGAGATATTGTCTGGTGCACGCGCAGGCAGACCCGGGCTTGGCTTACCGTGGAGGTCAATGGTGAGTCTGAGCGCTTCCTTGGCGTCGTGATCTGACCTGTTCGTTTTGTCAGAACTACTCAATAGAAGAAGGCCTGTGACATACCAAGCAATCTTGTCCCCGTTGAAAATCCAAGTCCCAGGTAGGTTCTTCAAGAGCTCGTTCGATCCCAAGACAGCCCTGATGAGCCCGCGCTTCTCATTGCCGCTACCAATATGAACCTGATTCAATGTAGCCAGTATCAGAACGAGCGAGAAAATCGTACTAAAAGTGTGCGCTTGTCACTTACATCGTACTGACGGAATGCTCTTGCTTTACCTTTCGCTTTGATTTGTGAGATGAGGTGGCTGTTCAGCCTAAGGCCGATACCCGTGCCGGCTGCTCCGTAGCCTGGGCGCCTCATCAAAGCCGTATCTAACTGACCACATCATGAATTAGTATCAGTGACGTCGCACCGTTCCCAAAATGCCATCCATGGTTTGGGAAGCTCACTGTGGCTTCAGAAGTGTAGGCGTCACCGCCCCAATCTACGCCAGTGTTTGATGGAGGCGCCGAAGTTTGGGCTGGCTCTCCGGCTGGACTTCCAGCTGAGTCCTGGACTGCATTTTGGCCTGGATTTTCGGCTTTATCGTTCGAAAGTGTGCCAGCTCGCGAAGTTTGAGCACGTCTCAGCGATTGCAGAGTACTTGGCTGAGCAGGGGCGTTGGATGAGGAAGGTGGTGAGATGCTGGACCCGACTTGTCGACGGCTGCTTGATTCCGGCACTGGATCTGTCAAGACATCCAGAGGTTCGGATGGTCCTTCAAAGGCCGTGGCGTGATGGTCAGTGGGGGCACTAGCGCCGCGTTTTGCAGGCTTGTTCGCCAGTCGCTGTTGCCTCTTGCTCAAAGTCCCAGTCTCTGTGCCAGTCACAGGCGGTTTCTTGCCAGCCATACCGAGAGACGGACTGCGATATACTTAGATAAGAGCCCACTATTTTCAGGTACTAAGAAGGTTACGACCCGCAGAAGGTTATGGTGTACGTGGAGTAGAGACCTAGAGTCCGAGAGGTTTCTCGATGAGATGAGAAGACAAGGCGAAGACTTGGGGATGAATTTGTATATTTGAAGAGATGATGTTTGCGGTCTAATTTGCAGATACAAAGCCGAATTCGTCCAGTGACCACGAACAAGCCAATGAAGTAACAAGCAAGTCTAGTGGTGGCTGTTTGACAGGCAAAACGGCTTTGATGGCGGGTATCATGAGGGATGATCAATGTTTGGACTTAACAAATAAGACACATGGTTGAAATGAAAGACGTTCAATGGAAGAGAGTGAAGGAGGATGACTACGAGACCATTGATTGTATTGGAGGTAAGGAGCTGTGTATGATAGCAAGAAGCACCTGCCTACTGAGCAAATGGCAAACATTGATCTGCACATGGTTCGCATTTACCTCCACCACCTCAGGCGGTGTTGGTCATTCTCAAAAGTAGGATTATACGCACGTTGATCCATCATACAGAGGAGAGGCTACAACGACGGGATTGCAGCTTTCGCGTGACACTACATAGCGCAAGCGGCTGAGGTCGAATCCGCAAGAGGCAGCATTGTTGAAGTCCGTGGACAACGATAACCGGTTTGCTTGGAGGCATCAATCGCGGTGCAAGGCGCATGACGGTCAATGACTCGATGTAATATTTCGCGTTATCGGTTGCTTCGACACCACTCTGGAACAGTGCCAGCTGATGATCCCAAGTGAGGATGCGAACTGAGCGCCAGGTGCCGCCGATTTTTTGAAAAGCTTTTAGCAAGAGCTGAAACTCTAGCGCGAGACCTGCTTACTAAGCAGCCTCTCGCCTGAAACGTCAACCACTTGGATTTCGTGACGCTTTCAGGTTCACTTACCATCAGGATCGAATGAACGGCGCTGAGAACGCAGGCTCTTCGTAGTAGGATTCAATTGCCACGTCTAGGATGACTACATAGCATCGAAAAAGTTCACACGCTGCAGCCAATCGAGGTCATCTCCTCTGCTGATATTGCTCCATTGAGGGGCAGCTCCATAGCGATAATCTATCGTTAAAACGGAATCGTACTATCGAGGTATAAATATGCTACTGTACGCTCCCTAGTCGGGTTTTCGAAAGCGCCCCATGGGTCGCATGCCCTGTCGTCGAGACTGACTCCAACCTATGAGGGTGCTAAATAGTCTGGCAAGGTCCTTACTAATGCAGGCATATGGAAGAAGAGTCGCTGTTGTAGACGCAGCTGAGCTATCAGTGCAGTGGTTCTGTGATGAATGGTTGTCCCGAGTACTTCGACCAGTAGCAATCATGGCCGCTTATGCACGCTCTTTATGGGTCTGATGCCTACGAAAACACCCGATCTCAAGTTATCAAGCAAGTTGAAAAGATCTGTTTCCTAGACACTTGCTGTCCGAGTGGAGACGCTCGTTCTTCTCCATGTTGTCCTGTCTACGAAGGTCGGTCGTATCCAGCGCTGTAACGCCGCAGAATTTCGGAAGCTGAAGAGAACGATGGATATTGTATGGGTTCCTTCTGCGTCTGGGTGTCTGATTATAGCTCTGTTCGTATTTGACAATGTCCAGTGACCTATCTTCCCCTTTCTCTACTTGACAACACGTTTTTGTTTGTACTGTCGTGTATCGAATATCTCTCCCAGCGGCTGTAACAGTAAGACTGATGAGGATCAACTTGTGGGTCGGCTGGTTTTGTCGCATGACGCTTTGTCCATTGTCCCCTTTGTTGGTCAGTACAACAGAAAGGGCATAGCATGAAATGGCAGCAGATTCGGTTTAGTGATCGTCATCTCCTGTATTCCCATTACAGAATCTCAACCCGCCCAGATGGCAGAAACTCGCAAGCCTGATTCAGGTCCTCTTGGAGACAAGACCAAGAATGCATACATACAGCCAGCAGAGTCGACGTGTACCTTTCCGTTCGAGAGACTTCCGGCAGAATTACAGGTGATGGTCATACGGTTTACAATGCCACCAAAGGGTCTACGGTTCCAACGTGAAGATCGCAAATACTACAATGCCACGCGTGGTAAACGTAAATGGTGGTACTCATGGACCCGCCAAGAAGACTCTGTACCTACAGCTCTCTTTCTGACGAACCATCTTCTGTCTGCCATCGCGTTGGATACCCTGTATCGTGAAGTGTTCATGCATGTTGGTGTGTCAAACCAGGCGTTGAGCATTTTCGACCAAAGAATACCGACAGACTACTACCCGAGCCGGGTTCCGGCTAACAAGATGCAGTATTTTACATCGATGCGATGCTACCGCCTGAATATAAGGCTCGGAGAATTGTTGTCCGCTTGGTATACAAACTATTTTCTCTCTCGTGGCGGGTACAAATTTCTATACAGTGGACTCAAGGAAAAACTTCGACTGGTCTCAGACATGCTAGCAGAGAACCCGGACATTCAGCGCTTGACGGTCACCTTTCCTTGTTGTTGCACCCGACCCCAGGCCGAAGATGTACCGCCAATCATCCCCCTGACGCAGGACTACCTTACGATCCTCAAACGCCTAAAAGTAAGCCAACCGGTTATATTCATACCAGCCCACGGACCTGATGTTCAGGCAGAAGCAGATCTCTGTAAAAAACCGGAGTGTCTGAACTTGGCGCAAAACTTCCAGGCGAGCATAGGACACCTGACTGGCGAGGCTCTCAGTCACTGGGAGCAAACATGGAAGAAAGTCAAAGCAATGAGACGTCCTACAGGTCGGGAGACCCGACCAGTCCATGAATACTTCAGACACCTCAGAGACTTTCGATTACAAATTGATGATACAACGGACGAATTGTTCGAACATTGGACGAAGGTGGCCGTGGAGGGATTAAAAAAGTGGTATGAACAGTGGGAATTGGAGAAGGCCGCTAACAGCCAACGGTCAAAAGCCCCGAACAAATACTGAAGATAATTGATGTTGAAATGCAATGAGTAGTCAACCATTATCAAGTGAGTAGAAGGGAGCAGGCCCACACTCTCGTAGTATGGCCACTTGCTCGTTGTATTAACAATATGCAATAAGTTAACTTTCCGATTGAATGTTTGGGACAATAATGTCACGTGACCGACGCCGACTCAAGCCCTAACTTGCTGATGTAGAACGCTCAGACCTCACTGATGCCTGGAGCGCCCTTGCTGCCAGCTGATATGCGAGCATTCTTCACAGTCCTCATTAGACACGTCAAATGGTACTGATTCGTCGTCCGTTCTCTCCGAAAGCCCAACTTTCTCGACTCAGCGAAGCGCTATACTGTCTCTCTTAACGAAGATGTAGTCATCAACAGTCGCTCCAACTCCATTGACGTCCCCTCTTGTCGCCAATGGAACACTACGACTCCACAGATCTACAATACCCCCACCGACCATGCTATGTTCTGAAAGGATCTTTCGTTCTGTTGTTGCCGCTACACCAGCGTCGATTACAGGTCAAACAGAACTAAATGCACTACGACACTCAGGATCATTACACATGGTTTCGCCTCCTCCCACTCCCGAGGCTTCAAGCTTCCCTTTCGAAAGGTTACCAACCGAGCTCAAGCTGATCATCGTTCAATTCGCAATGCCTCCGCATGGCTTGCGTCCTCAACCTACCCTGTGTCCCCTGCGCGGAACATGCACTCTTTCCGACAAGCTGCAGAGTACGACCGACAGGGAATTCTGGTACAACAAACATGAAAGATGGGGGCTGCCTACCGGTCTCTTTTACACCAACAAGTGGCTGTCTTCCACAGCATTGGCCATCACCTACCAACACTTGCCCTTCTACATCAACATCTATCCATGGGGGATTATGTACCACCCTCAAACACTGCTCTTCCGGCATCATTTCAGAAGCCATATCAGCTTCCAGCAGCTGAGTTCAGATCCCTCAGGAATTACCGACTCAACATAATGTATGACGCCGGCTGGTATGATGATTATCGGGACAAACACCAGGAGGACCGTGATTCGTATTTGACAGCAATCTGTAAGATCTTCAAGGAACAGATACGGTTTGTGAGTGATTCATTGTCGGCGAATGACAACCTTGAGTCGTTATCCATCAGTGTCCCCTGCCTTTGCTGTTTAGCAGGAAAATGCGAAATGGAGGCATATTCCCAGACGCTGAACTTCTTGATGCCGCTACAACGTCTTCGGGTGGCTAAGCCAATTGTCCTGGAAGCAGTACGCGACAATGGCTTTGACGGTCTCGAAGGCGACGTGTGGCTCAATCCCTGCTCCGAACCCGAGTGCCAACACCTCGCCGGAACTGTCCAAGCATCGCTTCATCATCTCGAAGGCAAGCAAATCAGCGAGGAAGAGGAAACGTGGAAAAGAATCAAGGCCATGGACGGTGGTGACGGTGACAGCAGAAGCCACAAGTCACGTATATCGTTGCATGATCTCTGGACACGGCTCAATCATATGCAAGACACAAGTTGTAATGCGACAGCTGGGGTTTTTGTTGACAGAGCGAAGCGGGAATTCGAAATGTGTGCGTGGTTTGCCAAGGCAGATATGCAGCAAGACCTTGAAGCAAGTGCACATGGATAGAAGTATTTTCAGCCGATTACATCAGAAGGATTCACGTCTTGATTCTGCCCCAAACAGAACTTCACAACATCGCCTTCAATCAGTCGAGTATTCTGAATCCGGGGGAAATGCATGTAAGCTGTAAAAGGATGGATCCGGAGAAGTATGGATGATGTAATGAGGGTCATTCGCAAGGGGTCTGCTTTCTTCATATAATTGTCAAGGAATTGCAATGACAAGGATGCCAGGGTGACCGGCGGCAAAGGGTTTTGGCGAGGAGTTTATATGGGGCTTTGACAGCAGCGAGTTTGAACATTCTTTCATATCCAATCGGTAGACTTCACATATTCTTCGGCTCCTTCATTCATTTACATCAGCCTCCACAAATTGGCTCCCCAGCGATGATGGCGGAAATTTCGGGCAGATATTTTCGCCATCTGACCCCAGCCATCTTTTCTCTTCATCGGGGACGAAAGCCCGAAGCTGGCTCTTCAGAACAAGAGTAGATCGCCATGTGTTGCGTACAGCAACCAACCCACTGGTGACACCTGGTGCATAAGACACAGATCCAAGTCACTACCACATAGAAGTTTTGGTTGAATCCAGCAGCTGTATGATAGTATCTGAAGCGATCATTAGGACGAAATCCCTTATCGAAGTACCGGCTGTTATGTGCCTCTTAATGCGATTGATTCTTGTTCTGACGAGGCTGGCATATTGACGGTAGTGGATGGCCTTGGGGCTCTGACACACTACCGAAATCGTACCCACCACTCCCCAATCTTCCTTCCCAAACTGTTGAGCTCCATAGCACACATTCGCTGAGCTCTGACCATTTCATCACTCTTACTCTGCTTCTGCATAAAAGCCAATCCCGCTTCCGCTTCTCCTGTTCGCTGGTCTAAAAGATTGCGGATTGCAGTGTACTCGAGGAGACGCTGATGCTCCTGCTGGACTACGATGCCCCATTATCATCTGTGAAGGCGTGTCAGGAGAGAATTGATGTTTGGGGATAGAAAGATGAGTGGGATTTTTACTTCGGCTCTTGCGGAGGATGAGTTCTGGAAGCGCCGAAGCATTTGAGGCGGCAGGACCGGCCCATGCTGTGTGGGAGTGGTATAGTATAGTCGAATGTAGGTTGTATTTCTATGGCAGGTTGGTATGGAGTGGGTGGAGAGGACGTAGTTGGTATACCGGAATTACGCTTGAAATAGGTAGGTTTGGGAGTGATGATGGATAGACGATATGTTGAAGCTGATGATTACTAGATTTTCTCTTACTGATGTTCCATCGAACAGTATCACCTCTCTCGCTAGTTGTGGCATTCAAATCAGGGGTTGATCTACATAACGTCTCTTGTTGTTTTCAGGTCAATCACCAAGGCCACACACTAACCACGAACAATTCCATGTGCAGTAAAGGTACTTTGAGTTGTAAGATCTAAAGCAATGGATGCAACGACAACCAATATCGAGGTATCGACTGTTGTACCCCCTCATACTGCGATCGACTATTAGTAGGGAGTATATGACAAGTGTTGCACACCACTGGTGGATAAATTTATCCATAGATGAACACCTTCCTCTATAGATAGAGTACCCTTATCCATGGATTAATGTCCTTATCTATAGATAGCGCCGTCGCCGTTAGATCTACTCTATAGATAAATCGACTATATAGATAATTAGTCAAGTTTCGATATTAGTAGCTCGTTAGAAAGAGCTGATTCGGCGTATTCTAAATATCCTATTTTTATTAATATCCGATAGCAGTTAGCTACGTTATAGAGCTGTAAAGTCGACGCCCTAGGGCGGAAGTTCGGGAAGAAGCTTAGCGCTAAGACTAGGCTGCCGAGGAGGCCAGCTTCGCAGCACTATTAGATCGTTAGAATACGCCGAATCAGCCCTTTCTAACGAGCTACTAATATCGAAATTCGCCTTATTATTAAAAACTTGATCTACCGGTGAAGGCGGCTTCGTCGGTAGATTTATCTATAGGGTATATCCACCGATAGTGGCGCCATCCATGGATAAGCTTTATCCACCGCTGGTGTGCAACACAAGCCCTTTAATCAAGTGCCCTAGCGGAAAAGGTGATAAGCATCCAGGAAAGTCCCCAGCACAGGTTGTATATCGGCACTCTCAATGCCAAACTTCCCAAGAATCAAAGAAAAAGCTCCATTCACTCCCAATCCTCCGCAACATTTTCAACCCTTCATTGCTTCCCCACTCGATCCAAACCAGTAACTGACGATCACAGGCTCGCCCGTCGCTCAAAACAGGCAAGCCATCCACCTCATCTTCCGCTGCCCACCTCAAGACCAACAGCACTTTTGGCCATCACCTGTTGCATTCCTTGATAAGACTCGCCTTCAGCTTCTGGAATTCCTTCGCGCACGCCAGCGGGGCCTCGGATTGATCTTTCTTGCCCTCCATCCGCGAGTTCCGCGCAGCCACTGTGCCGAGATGACGAATTCGGCGGGAGAGCAGCTTCTGAATATCGATGGCTGCGGCGTTGCGGTTGCTGGCTGCGAGAGCTTCTTCGAGAATTTTACGCCCTTTCTCCTGGATGAATTTTAGGGTGTTGGGAATCTCGGAATTTGGGGTGGAGATTTATGTGGAACTCGGGGGATGAGGGTTAGTGGGTTGGTTCATGGTGGGTGGAAATGCCTCGTCTTTGGCGCTCGTGGTGGGTGTGTCTGGTCGGAGGGCAGGAGGATTGGGAACGAGTTGTAGAGCCGTTGGAAGGAGTCGGTTGAAGGTGGATGAAGATCCATGTCTTACTTCTCGTGCAAGGCTATAACACCACTTCATCACAAGTGGATACATGCGAGGTTGGTATATTCTGCTGAAACTAGATAGTTAGTGCCAATCAACATTCGCCTTTGCTTAACCATGAGTCAACAGAACCAAGAGGATCTACCGGCCCCAAGAAACTTCCAAAGTTTACCCCAAGCGATTTCGTTCCCTTTATAGCTCTAGTATTTCATCCTTTTCAGGTCCTCAAGTTCCCCCATGAACATTCGCTGCGCATTACACAGCTCCCGATCCCGTTTGCCGTCCTTCACCGAAGCGCGATATACTACCCTGCTGAGACGTTGGATATGTCCCTCGAGGAGAATCCGAAGTTGGAGAGGGGCAAATATGTGGAGGCTCCTTTGGCATGGCTTCTGCATAGTCTAAGTACTACACCGAGTGATATCCGTGTAAGGGGAAAAATATACCTGGCATATATGTATTATAGGATCATAAGGCTTCCTTAGCGCTACAATTAGACATAGTAGGCCGCAGATGGTTGATAATCTTGGTAGATAGGGAGGAAGACGGAAGATGGATTGCAAAGGCGTAAGAAGAAGTAGTGCTGCGAGAGTTCCCCCTTTATGACTATCAAAGTGTAACCCTGGTCAGGAGTCTACTACTTCTCCATACGACTCACAATTTTTTTCATCCCACAACTTTACTCCGCAAAGCCATGAGCTCCTGGGTGCACGCTTGTTGAGCCTCATAAGTTTCCTTCTCACCCTTATTAAGTGAGTGCCAATGACGCTATTGTAACTATATCACGTATTCGTTTGTCGAGGAGGGTTTCAAGTATCGTGTGTGGCAAGAAGTACTTTCTTCTAGGAATCTCCGCTCTAAGACACTGGGAAGAAAGACGTTAGGCCAACGGATAGGTACTGATGCTTGTGGGGAGGATATTTACACTTTCTTTGTGGTCAGACTTGGAACAATCATTGGAGATATTCGCTTTCACGGGATAGCAGCTTTCGCACATGGTTGATGGGGTGATGGATTATAGGAGCTTTGTAGGGGAAGGATGATGAAGAGTGTTGCGGTGGTACTGGAGCCTTATGTACTGTAGGAAAGCCGTGTGCGAGGTCATAACGTTATTATTCATCTCTATTATTCATCTCTGTATGATGAGTCCTTTTGCTACTGCATCCAAGGAAGAGAAAATCAATGGATGAAGCTGTCTCCATGATTCGTTGTTGGTGGTGCGATGTATGGCATTACGGTCAGACTATATTCAGCCGGCGAAGGGCTAAGTGGTCAAATTTGAACAAGCAGGAGTCAGGGCTATTCATGACTTTTGACAGAGTCAGCTTCCTATGCTTTTGGATGAGCACATGCAAGGTATCAGCATCGAGTTAATACTATGCGCTTGATTTTGCTTTTTTGCAGCACCATCAAGATTCCTTGCTCTGAGTGCTTTTGCAGCCTCCTGAAAGCTAGCTTTCCGTTGCCAAATTACAGCACCTTTTGGCGTACAGCCTCGAATTCCCGAGCACACGCTTGCTGAGCCTTGTAGATCACTCGATCGCCATTCCTGAGCGATTTCCAAGAGGCCACTGTACCGAGGTCGCGGGTCCTCTGGTCGAGAAGGACTTGTAGTTTGCTGTAAGCCGTGAGGGGTGTGTCTTCGGGACGAGGAATCCATGCGGGCTAAGAAGATGTCAGCGAGTGATTAGGTACTGGCCCCATTCGGATGGTAGTTTACATGTTGTTCTTTATTTTCGGGTTCCGAGCAGTAATTGGACTTGTTCATATGCGTGAGCTGGCATTCTTTGCACGTGGTTGGGCGGGTTTGATGGATGGTTGAATTGGAGATGGAGTGTTGGGACGTTGGATAACTTGATGCTGTGAAAGGGCTTGGAAAATCTGGCAGTAGTGCTGATGGGACCAGATAGTCAAAGTGCTGTAGAGGATTTCCAGTGCGAGCACAGAGTGTCATTATTTATTACTTCATTTTTCCTCTCGCGAGTGAACCGTCATTCATAGGAAGTGTTGATTTATCTTTCACCCAGCGCACTTCAATAATCACTACTTACACAAATGCGATCTTGAGTGAATGGGCTTGTTTGATGCCACGAGTAGGCATCATCCGTATATAGCTACTAAGAATGGATATAAACCTCTATCAGACCTTAAATACCTACTAAAATTAATTCTACTGTAAAATTTCCGTTTTTATATCGTTTTAAAGGTTTACAGTTATAAGCCCGGATCTCGCCAGTCTCCGTAGTAAATTAATAATATTTAATACGGAAAAATTACGTTACGAAATCGACGGTTTAATTTTATTTAAATATTAAAATCAATTTTGGACGCTATAAAAGACTATACCAACGCTATAGAATTCTAGCGAAAAGATATTCCAGCCGAAGACCTTTAACGGTATATATATTTTTGCGTTTATATAGCAAGAGTCATTTAATATTATTCCCAGCTTTATATTTCAGCTGTAAAGCTAAAGGGATATATAAATCCCTATCAGATCTTAAATACCCACTAAAACCAAGTCAACTATAGGGCCCCTGTTTTGGTATGGTTTTGAAGGTTTATAATAGAGGATTGAAAAGAAGATTTAAAATGAAATTCATTGTAGTAATGCTGGCGAAGGTGGCGTTGGTAAGAAACGAAGCATAGGTCTAATCACCCATATTTCTGAGGATGACTTTCCAGACTAATCTCTCAAGACCCTGTACTTGATCCTCGTAATCTTCCTCTCCAAGGCTACAAATTCTCGCGCGCATGCTTGCTGAGCCTTAGACATCTCCCAGTCGCCAATCATGCGCGAATGCCATGACGCTATGGTGCCCACTTCACGTATCCGATGACTGATGAGATTAAGGAGTTTTCTTCTCGCATAGGAGCGGGAGCCATTATCGGAATCGGGACACTGGGCGGAGAATTAGTAAAAGTAGAACTGCTGTAAAATGTTGTAGGTACCAACCCTGGTGGAAAGAACACTTACTTGTTTCTCGGGATGAGAAGATGAACAATGGCTGGAACTGTTCAATCTTACGAGCTGGCAGATTTGGCACATCGTTGTAGGTTGGCTGGAGATGTTCGAGAGACGTTGGAGAAACTTGTTTGTGGAGGAGGATGTCAGTATTTATATGTTGTGTGGAAAAGTGTTGGGTCAGATAACAATATTGTTCCTCACTATATGATATACCATCCTGCTTGTGCATCATATTGTCAACAAGATTGATTTCATCATTGGTTATCGTAAGTTTGGGTTGACCATCAAAGCTGAGTCGTGATAGGTCCCCTCGTAAAACAATCAACAGAAGGACTGCAAGGTCAGATAGCAGTTCGCAAAAATCAAAGAAGTCCTTCACCAATCTCCGAATCAGGCATTGTTTGCCTCGATGATCTTCAATTCATGGATCGGCCACCGTTGAATATCGTCAGGTCCATCGAAACACTCCGGACTCGCCATCTCTCCATGTTCCTCGTAGTAATCTTACATGACCATCGCTTGCATCGGAGAGAAACCCGATTTGGGGACGCGTGAAACATCTCAAGTAACAATCCCGATTATGACACACTCCCACCCGTTGTCATCTCTTGATTCCGGGTTGGCACTCATCATCCAGTGATGTTCCTGTTTGTCCATACTGCATTTTGGTATGATGATATCTGCACGGTCCCTCTTTTGCCATGCTCGGACAGTTCCTCTCTCGATGCATTTTGCGGCAAAGCCTGCATTTTGTACACCACTGCCGCTGCAGTGTCGAAAACACCAGGCAGTTTACTTGTGAAGTGCCATCGTTCATCTCGGCGACACTCCCAGGCGTAATAAGGCGTTTTTCACGCATGCAAGCCATGCAACGGCGGAGGCAGCATTCGGTACCATTCTTGCCTGGTCCAAGTCTGGTTTGTTTCCAAACGAATTCGCTCTTGGGCTTCATCTTATCGCAATCGTAGCAAGCAAAATCGTTTCTGCGGGGATGCCAATTGGAAAGTCTCTATGGCATATAGGTAATCGTTACGCTCGGTTGAGTATTGTGACCTGAAATGCCGATTGACGCATCGTAGCGCTCCGATGGAAACGGGATCGAGATAACGGACGATGTGATTCTGAACTTCGCCGGCGGGAGCACAAAGACTATATTCACCTTCCATATTGTCAGGCGAAAGAGGTTATTCAAAGAGGCATGGATCAAGAAGGTGTGGGGATAAGTGAGGAATTGTAGTTGCAGGCAGCCTCATTGTCCCAAGGCTCATGGAGCCATTCATTGGATGCCTTGACATTGGCAATATCACGTGCACACGCAGCCCACTGCGATTGTCCTCAGCTTCATTATAAGTAGTATTCCCGCAAAGCTAGAGAGCTGGAATCTTCATGAAAGTATTGCCATGAAACGATAAACCACGTCAAGAAGCCCCCGTCAAACCCACCTGCTCCAAATCAAAACCGCCTCCCTCCCAAGTCCCAGCAAATACCTGGCAGAGTTCATCACCAAAGCATCAAACACGGTGTCCTTCACCCTGTCAAGGGCTTGCCCCCTTGGCACTAAGCCAATTCCCAACCAGAAGCCTGGATTAAGATAGCCGTAGGTTGGGGTTAGGCGTCTTTTGGGTTTTCTACTGAGGAACAAATCGAGAAGGAATCTAAAGAATCTGCCCCAGAAAACATCAGTAAACTAGCCAAACATTGAATTCCAGATGATAATGATGATGGTCAAGTTGATGGATAGAAGGAGCTGGTGGAGGGAAGACATATCCTCTGTCGGGGAGTCTTTGGATGATACCAACAGAGAGGAGTTATCTCAGGTTTTGTGCGTCGGATATTTCTAGATCCTCGCTGGCCCCTAGACAAGTTGACAAAGCCTATTGTCCGACGGCATAAAGCAGGGGGGAAGTTTCTGTCATACGGCCACTCGTATGTTCCTTTGTTGGCCCCAACCGCGCTTGCTTCTTGTGGAGTCATGCATGATTTTGAGAAGGGGATCACATGCTTGCGACTTAAACAGCCCCAGCTCTGGTTTGGGAGGGGCTCCTAAGCGGTCTGCCTGGCGAATATAGGTAAATACCTTGGCTCCTCATGGCAGGACAGATTGTTTCCATATAAGGAGAATCTTATCATGTCAACACCGTAGAAAATTCAAGGACAGTGAAGAAAAGGGTTGCTTACATGTCGGAAAATCGCGCGCCCCTAAATAATCCGAACGCCGAATTTCATGCACGTAAGTCGCCGAACTTAGGTCCCGAAAGTATGAATAAGCAACGATTTCAACTCCTCGGCCCGACGGTTAACACAAGCCCTACCTGAGAAATATCAGGGGTATTCACCATCCAAGCTCGGAGTGATGACAGCAGAAGTGGTTCAGCATCAAGGTTTAGTGCAGACAACCCGTATCCATCTCAATCAGTCACCAGTCCCCCTTGAAAACCCCAATGATCAACCAAATGAGCAATCTAATTCCCCTCTCCTGGCTCAGCACCTCCGCCTCCAACGCTTGCGATCCAGCCATCCATTCCATACCAGTCCCAATATCGAAGAAGCCTGCGACTGTCTCACCGAAGCATTCAGAGAATGAGGCCGTTCAAGAGATGATGGGAGGGGAAAACTCAGATGCTGGTCATGAGGGAAGACGAGCTGTGGAGAAGAAGGTACGCTTCAAGGGCGTGGAGATTATCACTAGCGTGATGGACCTTTGATGGGCAGCCCACACGATATGTTGCAGTGATGAATGGGGTTTGTGTGCATGGTTGTGCTCAGGCCAGGTTGGATTGGGGCATAGTGTATGACTACCACATTCAACAGTCGACTGTAGCAGCGTTCTGATGATGCGTTTTCCTTTCGGTAATTACCACCATTCTGTCTTTTTCCCCACCAACCCTTTGAATTTCTTAGCACATGTCTTCAAGGCCACACGTGTTTTTCGGTCATCTGTGGTCGCAATCGCCAAAGCTTGAACCTCGTTGATACGTCGTGCGATGAGGTTGCGGAGGTTTGCGGCGTGTAGAAAGTTTTCGTGGTGACGTTGACGGAAGCGGGCCCATGCGCTGATGGTGTCTGCATACTAGATAGGTCATGAGCAGGGTCATGAATCAGGACAGAGTAGAAATGAAAGTGTAACTGACCTGGTGTGGTAGCATCATAGTCTGGAAGGATGACATGGGAGCCATGCGAGGAGCTGAGAATTGCAAGTTCTTTTTCTGGGTTGTGGATACGGGAGTAGGCAAGAAAAGAACGGAGGAAGATGGGTTGCGCATAAGAGAAGAACATTGGTATAGATACTGATGAAGTTGACGCTGCAACAATTGCCCATTGAAGTTGGTCTAATCGAAGTGATGAGAATGTTTGGTAACGACGCATTCTTTTCAGTTTTCCGCAAAGCCCTGGATACAGGTGATGCCGAATTGTATCAACAGAATGGTGCCTCCAGCAGCTATCATAAGCTCAACTCCTATCCTGCCTTGATGGTACTCTGCACCTGCCGCGCTTGAGTCAGTATGTTCCTGATACCGGGCCCGATGTCCTTCTCCCTCATGAACAGCTTGATATACCAATGGTTTTTCAATGATTGGAGATCGGCATTTTGAAGGCCCATAGCTATACATTTCTCCAGTGGCGGATCGGAACCAAAGCGAATACAGTGCTGATAAGCGAGCAGTATCTTCCACCAGGCCTTGGAGGTCCTTTCTTGTTGTAGGAGAGTCTTCAATATGAGTCGGTGGAGCTCTTCCATAGCATCTTTGGACAGGTCATCATGGTCGTGAGCTTTACAGCAGGCTGCTATTAGACCCACGGCAGGTTCTGCGTCGATTCGGTATGGTTGATATTGGACTAAAAACCTTTCGAGCTCTGAATCTTGCTCGTCATCCACGACGACAACCTTCGGTGCGATTAAGTTGTTGAGGCGTCCTTGACGCTGCGCATACGGGTTGGGGTGTCCGTACCATTGAGTGGGGAGAGCATAGCTAGTATCATAGTTGCTGCCCATTTCAGGAGGGTAGTCGGAGTTGTACCACTGAGCGTGGTGGCCCTGATGGGCGTTCCCATGATCTGCGCCCGAGATATACTAGCCAGGTCTCGGAATGTATCCCTGATATGCAAGATAAGGACTGTATGCGATGTCAGGCATGCATCTCGGCATGGAACGTCTCGTCCTTACTTGTAAAAGACGTTCTCATGCCGATGAAGTCTGTTGTTTTGCCAAGACATGGTGATGAAGGATTCCGAGTTGCCAGGTCAGGCGAGGAGGCAAAAATATTCTGGCACTGAAGAAAGAGATATTGGAAAAAAGATATCCAGAAACAATTCGAACATGTGGAGATTAGACTGCTTCGCTATTGACCGCTTCATTGACAACATAGTAAACTTATTTGACACGTACACAATGACCACAGTGACAGCAATGCTAGTTTGCTTCGATATTCCCTCGGAGGGTCTATTAGGGATCAATAGCAAGCATCCGAAGCATCTAGCATGTTCCCTTGGCCCTACCACTCAATAAGTTTCCCTCGCAAGTGTCACTTATTTCCCCAGCTGATGTCAGGGCAATCGATAGAACGATGTCCTTCACCGAGGTAACGGTTGTTGTACGCCCTCCATTGCTACTGGTCTGTTGTATGAAATGACATGATGAGTCCTCCAGAGCAGAGGCGACACGCATTTGTGCAGACGAAGGGATACTCGACTTATGCCAGAAGTTCTTGGAAGCCAAGCGCGTTAGACGTTTCATTGTCACCCCTAAGGAATCGCACCTGGTAAAAAGCGTATTAACGTTGCTTTCGTCTCTTAGACATGTGCTTCTTAGCCACATGACGGTGATAAGGAGTGAAGTACGATTGAGCGATGGGAGCCTCGAAGTATCAGAAAAAAGGAGGCGCTAGCACTAGCGGCGAATGGTTGCCGAGGCAGTCGCGGCTTGGCGTTCGTCCAGCTCATCAACCACCTCTCTGGTCGAGCAACGTCAGACCAGCGCCAATTGTCGCTCAACGACTGCGCACCATTCGGCCCAACGACAGCCTCGTCATTTTAGCTACAAGACAGACTGACAGGGCATGCGAAAGGACTGTGGCTCATTGCTTTCGCAGTCTCGCTGGGGTCGACCCCGCCCACGCATTCTCCCCTAAACAAACATTTACCACCGGACGACTTCGACATCTCCCCACATCTAAAAGAGTCCTTTGGTAACTCAGCGACTACCACAGTTCGGCTGCCATCGGTGATTGTATACAGTCGCCGTACATAATCACCAACCGCGCGTCACAATGTCGGTCAAATTCGAAAAAGAGACCATCAAGAACACACCCATTCCGGGGGGGAAGAAGCATGAAATCGCACACGAGATCGGAGAGCGTCTGACAGGAGGCGAAAGTACCACTGGCTACCTGGCGGTATGCGACTTCCATGCGTTGGCCTGCTCAACCAAGCTACAGCGGCTAACGGGCCCTGCGACCACAGGCATACCTGCAGCAGCTGCAGAAGAACCCGCTTCGTACTAAGATGCTCACATCCGGTACTCTGTCCGCCACCCAAGAAGTCCTCGCCTCATGGATTGCTCACGATCGTACCAAACATGGCCATTACCTCAGCGCTCGTGTGCCCAAGATGGCCCTCTATGGAGCTTTCATTAGCGCCCCCTTGGGACACGTCTTGATCACCATCCTGCAAAAGATGTTTGCTGGCAGAACCAGCCTGAAAGCCAAGATCTTGCAGATTCTGGTCAGCAATCTGATTGTGAGTTCAAGGGTCCAATCAGCAGACTGAACAATCATGCTGACGAGGGATGTTTGCCAGGTTTCACCCATTCAGAATACCGTCTATCTGATTTCGATGGCAATCATCGCCGGTGCCAGGACATTCCACCAAGTCCGAGCCACCGTCAAGGCCGGTTTCATGCCAGTCATGAAGGTCAGCTGGATCACCTCGCCACTGGCATTGGCGTTTGCCCAGAAGTTCTTGCCCGAGCATACCTGGGTCCCGTTCTTCAACATCGTGGCGTTCGTGATTGGGACATACATCAATGCACATACCAAGAAGAAGAGGTTGGCTGCATTGAGGAAGAAGGTAAGGGAAACAGACGAAGCGGGATCGAGAGCATATGACTGACGGAGGCTAGCATGATATGGATCGCCGAAGCGAGTCCGGAAGGACCGATGAGTACTCGAGACGCGACTATTGAGCGGTCGAGGTGAGTGCGTACGACGTATAGGGTTCGTCTCGGTTCACTCCAAACAAAGCCATAGTGGCACATAGCTGGAATCCAAGACGCGGGGTATTCCCAGGCTGTTCGATGCCTGTAAGAGCAGATATCGGAATATAATGTGATCGATAGGTACTCTGTCGTCGTACTGGCTTTTGAACGATGCTCGACCCTTGAAGCTTGGATCTCCATTGGTCGGGCTGATGCATTTTGATTTGAAGAAGCAGGTTCTTTGTACATTTGCTCTGGCAAACTTGAGATGCGTCCAATGATAGCGCGTATTATGTCGCAAGTTCCAGTTTCCTTACATTTACATGTTTGACCTCGAAAGCTCCGAGGAAGTGTGTCGCCGAACGTATGGTCAGCCTCTGTCTCCTAGTGTGTTATGCTGGCAACGACATGGGAATTCTCGTCTACAAGTATGGAGCGATCGCCACTCGTTTGTCCTGTTCACGAACACGTATCTCGTTCAATACCAAGCTTCATTCTTCATTCGTTCCACAGTCGAGCACGCTTTCTTCAATACACGGCTATGGCAGGCTGGGGAGATAATAGAGAGACTTGGGAGTACGGATACCCTATCTAAGCAGGACATATATCTGACTCTCCGTTCAGTCCGAACAACAAAGATAATAGGGTCCGCGTGAAGCACCATCGCCAACAGCGCGGAGAAGAAGTCCACGGTGCCAGAATTCCTCATGGCAACCATGATGCAGGTCGGAGCGCTGCTCCACAGCTTTTCGGCAATGAGACGCTGGGTCAAGCCCGTAATGAGCAGTGGCAGCAACCACAGCAGCCACTTGGGTGGAATGGAAAGTAAGTATATCTACTGAGACTCTGTAGCTTTCTGATGGATATGAAGGCTGCTTGACCAAATCATTGGCCGTGACAAGCGCAAGGAGCTTAAGAGTCGCGACCAAAACAGAGCTCAGTAAGCAGGTCCAGAATGTGCAATATGCTGTTATTGATGCTTCGCGCAGCCCTTTTGTTGGAGCACCAGGACCCGGCCCGTTAATACAAGGGCGCCGAGATAGAGAAGCAGCCGAGGCTTACTTATACGAATACCTCGCATACTGTAATTTGACTGATGACACCGAAGGTATTGTGAAATGCAACATCTATGCCAGCCACAGCAATCATCTTCCAGCGGGCGTTTTAAAGGCCCTCCGAGCTTTTATGGAGGACAAACTTCGGCATGAATTGTCATCGACCACATGGTCCCGGATGCTTGAACAATACTGTCTTCACGTCGCTCCTCAACAAGACGACCAGTTGAAGGAGTGTTTTATGAAGGCACTCCACGACAATCATGGAATGTTCCAGAAGCTCAACTGCCCAAAGCATCTCGAGAAGTTGGAGGTGGACGAAACCTATGCGCCATTGCTGGTCTCGCTGCTGCTCGAGCTGTTGAGTAGACTTGATTGGGTGAACAATTCTACCTCATTACTTTAGGCAGGCTGCTGGCTATGCATTCAGAGGTATTTTGGGGTGTTTTATGGAGGATGATGGGAGATGTTCCCAGATTTGGGGTCTATTCCTCATGGTTGTCGTTCGCTTTTTTGTATCTGCATGCAAGCACGATTCTTCTCCCATATGTATGCAAGGCTTTCAGTTGCCTAATGATTTAAATCATTCGAAGCTCAAGATGGGAATACTAATATTACGACAACGGTAGTGAGATCTTGCTATGCTTTTGGGTGTGTTATTCGAAAATAAGAGAAGTGCCGTGTAGTAAGGGAATAAAACTCCTATCATTCGAGTATACCAATCTATCTATGAACCTCAGGCCTCATTATCTCTTGGCTGACCTGCCTCGTCATAGTCTAGCAACGTGTTCCCTCTCAAAGCTTGTCTGGTAAACCAAGAATCGACACTTGTCAACCGGTGACCCAGGCAGATTAGTAGCGTAATATAATTACCTCAAACTCTGACCGTCAAGCAATCAGCAAACATGTGTGTTGCCAGTTGGGTTATGCTATGTGGCATCAAAGTATCGTTGGCATTGTTGTTCAACTGTCTCGCTCCAGCCCTTATCTTCTTCGCAGTCTTTCATCACATCCGTGTTGGACTCCCTACAAAGAAGGCGATCAAGGTAGCAAATATTTCGGCATCAAGCAGGCTTAAACAAAGAGCGCTATTATGCGTCGCCCCATAGTCATGTTAGACGACGACAGGTACGAAGACTAACAGACTCACACCATCCCAGCTAATAACTTGTGTAGTGACTACGACGATTACCCGAATCATTCTCGTACTATCCAACGTCGCGGCGACAGAGCTCGAAATCAAGCTCTATACGCCAATTACTTCAACGAAGGTCCCAGCCAAATTTCCAACGGCTACATGCACAGGGGACAAAATAACGCCCATCCGGACCAGTTGTGGCAACTGAATGAGATCAATCGAGGGTGCATAGACCCCAGCAGGTCAAAGAGAGAGATCGACTGACCGAACGCAGATTCCAAGGCATGGGCCTCCATCCTGAAAGGCGTCGTTTACTTGAACATCCGAGGGAGCGCACAATCCAGTAAGCAGGCTCGCTGCATCGTCGGCCATCACTGACACACTGTTAAGTCCCCTACCCTCAGCTCTTGACTTTACCGCGGATATCAGAGCACCAACTCGATCAAACCCTGAGCACGCGGCGAAGCAGTACTTTAAGGATTTCTGTCACAGTAACCATCAACCCAACACCGCCAGAAGCCTTGCCCTTTGCTACACTACTAGTCGTGAAGACGAGGCCTTGTCGAGGCCTGCTCGTGCAGAACTGCTGACGGGGCTGAGCTTTCGACTTAAGCGAGACGGTTCAAACACTATGTGGACTCGTGTACTTCGAGTGTACTGCGAGGACGCTTCTCACAATACAAAGGATAAATCGTTCAAAGAATGCATGTTGGAGTCGCTTGCGAGTGATACTGGGGCATTGTTGAGGCTCGACAGGTGCAACGAGTTCAAGCAGTTGAAAAGGGATCTGGGTTGTGCGCCACAGCTGATCTCCCTGCTGCTTGAAACGGTGTACGAGGTCCATCGTCGCAAGCAGGGTTGATCAGGAAGCTAAAGCAGCGTTGTTTCTTGAGGAAGGGAGGGGGGGGGTTTTCCATCTATTTGGGCTTGTATTGCGGTTTGCGATTATTCTACATATGCGGAGTTTTTCCTATTGTTTACCATCCGGTCTTTGTAACATGGATCCTCATACGAACCTTCAACTTCAGTGATGAACCAAGTATATCGCCCATGGACTCTCCTTCAGCCTGTTATGGTGAGATACTTTCAGCTGTCGTTTGCCTTGGTTGCTTCAGCTTGGTTTGCGTTGGCTATCACATTACCTCTATCCCATCCGCTGCTGAATTGGGGGTTTTTACGATGTGGTGAAAGGCAAAATAGAAGCCCCGGCAGCGGATGGGCTACTCGGCGATTTGCCAAAACTCAAAACCCCTTTTCTGCCACTTCCTTTCATGATTTGGCCCGCAGGGATGAAATGTCTTGCTGGCGAGTTCGTTGCACCCCCGATGGAATCAATCAACTTGTTCATTTTTTTGAAAGCTTGCTAAGATCGAACTACCTTATTCGCCCTGATTACGCGATGCCGGTATGTTTACAAGATTACGACTCTCAAGCAATCAACAAATGTACGTGTTGCCGATGGGGTTCTCCTCTGTGAGCTGAGGGACCGAGGTAAGGTTCGAATTTTTATCCCTTGCCCACCATGGAGACGTATATTAACCTTCTCTCCGCGCCCTAACGAAACCTTCAGTCGCATATTTGTCCGTCTCGACGAAGCTTCAATACAGAACATCATAATGTCTCCAAAGAAGCAAGAGGATAAGGATCAATATGAGAAAAAGTATGTAATTATCCAGTCTAATGGAACACGTTCATATCTGGTAGCGCCACCACGAGGAGACATCAGAATTCTCTCGTGTGCTCCCAACTCGCCACGACGCAGCGCCATCCCTTGGGCCCTATCCCTACCACTCCCATAGTGGTCCAAGCCTACTTACCCAGGGCCTCGCCGCTCACGGTCAGAGCAATGCAACGCCATTTCAGGTCCCACAAGGTCCAGATCACCAGGGCAAAGAGATTCCTTTCCGGTAAGAAAGACAATCGACATAGCAAGACGATCTAACAGCATCCGCAGTCCTCGCGATATGGGCCCCAGCCGGTATGATGACCGCATGCCTCCGATGGAGGAGGTCCAGCAGAACCATCTGAATCGATAGGCGGAATGTGCCTTGAATCCAGTTGCAAAGCTAACATCTGTAGCCGTAACATCGAAGCCCAAGCTACCGGCACGATCCCTCGCAGTCACCCAATAGATACGCCAGATGTCAGCCGTGCCCATGCATCCCACAAGAGATGAGGTGAAGAAGCAACAGACCCGGGATCCCGCCGGGAGACGACCCTACAGGCAAGGAGCATCGTGGAGATTTCCCGCAATTATACAATCGCCCGCGACCACGAGGGTTTTTCAGCTACGGTCTGAAACTGTTCCGTGAGAAAATAGAGGGGCGACTCAGCAAAGAGTCCTCGCCGGCCGTTTGGACGCAAGTACTCGAAATGTACTGTGAGGATGCCGCCACCCATGATGAGCCCGATAAGCAATTGCAGCTTGCTTTGGTAAATGCTTTTCGTGGCAAGGGTGTTTATATGGACTTGTGTCAAAACCTGGAATCTCTTGCTTTGATGGATGATCCGGTACTGGGACCTCAGTTGGAATTGTGTTACATGATGCTTTGAATCTGGTTAATCCCAAAAATTGGGTTGCCAGAAGATACAAAGATGGGGCGCCATGCTTGAGATATTGAAAAGTCCGTCCTTTGTTCCGTTCATCATCGAACAGTACTCTTCACTTTCGTGGTCGTCATGGCGGATTCATATCCAGTTCCATCAAAAGGGAAGGGAAACATTTCTCGTCGGGTGTCTCCTTCTGAGGACGCTCAGGCTGTTATGTCTGAGGCGCCTGTTGGAAAGGTCGAATCCAGCGGAGCTTTGAAGAAGGAAAAAGACACGGAGGTCAAGTCGAAGCACGCAAATCGTCGAATCGAACATGTGATATTGCTAATAAATTACTCAGTCCCCCAAAGTAATAGCTCCCCACAAGCGACGCCACTAGACCTGACGACGTTGGCCCACCGAAGGCCGTCGATTTACCCGAGCTAAGTGATGCCCCCTTCCTGTCGTAACGAAGACACTGCCACTCAAGCGTGCCATGGAAGTAAAAAAATGCAAGTCGATCTATTATCGAGAATCAGAGCTATCAGATGTGGAATACAGGATATGAATGCCTGCCAACGCCAACTTTACGAGAATGCTATCGCACGGAAGAAGGCCGCTAGCAAGCTCACTTCCCAAAGTGAAGATCAAAGCGGCAGTCTGACTAAGACTTCCGACCCAAGAGCAACGGATGAGTTGACAATCGCCATGGCTTGTCTTGCCCTGGAAAGCAAAGATCGTCACCAGAGAGATGCAGCAGGTCTCGTTGCAACGGTTTTGTATGCCCGAGCTGATGACATACTCTCCAAACCAATTGGTGTTACTCATTGAACCAGTGCCGTGTATGCTGCAGGACGAGAGAGAGGCTGAAGTCTGGATCGAAGTTATTAACCAATGGTTGAAGGAATACCGGGCCTATTGGTTCTCCAAAGTCGATCGGCTCCTGGATCCATATGTTGTGGGTGCGGTCAATACGTTGCTTGAGGACGAGCATAGGGTGCGGCAGATAAAGGACAATGCCAGGTCCCCGGAGGAATGCGAACAGGCTTTGATAAGTTACCGTGAAGAGATGGAGGTTAGGAAGAAACACAAGCGTACGACCAAAAGATGAAGCTGACGTAGTGATGGATCTCTCTTGTATTCATCGCAGGCAATCGTTGATGTATGCGTACGATTCCGATTTCGCTTTTCTGCCTCGCATGCTATGCTGGATGACCTCTTACAAATCAATGGCAAATGCTTCTCTTATCCTCTCACCGTAGTAGAAGAAGAGTAATGGTGCCGGACTCAACGCGAGACTTATGAGTGCGAAGGCTGACACTCCCCACCCATATCCTACCTGCTTAAATAACTGTGTTGCGAAAAGCGGCACAATACCTCCCACAATTGACCGGAAGACGGCACCTGCCGCAATCGCCGAAGCAGCGTACTTTTGAAAAGAGTCGATGTAGTAGTTCTGTGCTGTGTTGAGTATGGTGATCTGCCCAAATCCAAAGAAGACGGTGCTGAGGACCGTGACGGCCCAGTGGACTTTGTACTCAACGGTCCACGCGAACCAGAAGAGTGAGATGGGGATCAGCACGGCGCCGATGTTGGCCAATGGAAGACGATATTCGGGTTTGGCTTCGCCGCCATACTTCTTCGATAAGTGATTGTAGATAGTGTCGATCTTCGGAACGATAAACCACACGCAAATGAAGAAACCGAGTCCAGGACCCAGATAGACGAGCCCGACTTGGGTAGTCGAGAAGCCGTAGTAACCTTTGCTACCGTAGATAGCTTCGAAGTTGGTATACAAGCTATATGTGGTTCCGAAGAGGATCGCTTGCCAGATAGCCATGGTCAGCACGATAGGCTGAGTGAACAGTATTCTCAACGGTCTTTGCATGGAGCTGCCCAGCTTGGTCCAGAATGTTCGGTCATCCTGGTTTGCGATTCGGAATTTGCCGCCTCCGGATTCTTCGTACTTTTGCTTGCGACCCTCCAAGATTGTGGGTGCGTAGCTTTCCTTTAGGAACAGAAAGCCCAGTACTGTGTTGAAGGTGCAAATGATGGTAAGGGACCAGAATACCCATCGCCAAGAGAGATGTTGGACGATCAAGCCACCCAGAAGGGGACCCAGAGTCGGACCAAGGAGAGGTCCCAAAAGGTACCAGCCGAAGATACCACTTGAGGTGTTTAGCCATAGGCCCGGTAGATGCGAAGATTGAGGATATTGAGAAAGGAGCGGGGAGCGGGGCGGGGGGGGGGGGGAAATAGACATACGCTCTTTCGCTTGGGTGAAACATATCACTAATGGTTCCGCCGCCGTTCGCAATTCCAACACCTTGACTCACATTAGCGATACCATAGTGATGCTCGGGTGCATGACCTACTTCCGAAGAAACCCGATATCGCCCTGACAGCAATCAAAGTGGCTACATTGGGACTCAGTGCAGTCGGGATCTGCAGAAGGGCGAATATGGAAAAGCAGATCAAGTAAAGCTTTCTTCTGCCGAAGGTCTCGGAAAGAGGAGCAAGGATGAGAGGCCCTATTCCGAGAGAGACGACAAAACTTGTTGTGGCACCTACGACCATGTCGCCGGAGGTGTTGAGATCTTGAGCGATTTGATCGATGCCTGGAGTAAACATGGAGCTTGCCAGGGGGCTCAAGACTTCGATACTGTTAGATTCTCATTCTTTTCCGAGTTACCGCCAACGAGTCGGCACGCACCGGCCATGAGTGCTATGATTCCGACATTAATGAGCTTCCTTGACTTCGGCCAGTTTCTTGGATCGTCTTCATCCCAGTCGGTGAAGTCGACGATCTAGGGATTTTCAGCAGACAGTAACGCACATATCGTCCTTGAAGGTGGTACTTTTCTGGAGTCGTCATGGTCTGTGAAAGAAAGTAAAGCGGACCGCTCGTGCGCTCCGTTGGCAGTACCGTCAGACATTGACAGGTTGTTAAATCCCCTCCTGGCAGCAATATGCAGCGCTGCAATCTAGAGCTTCGAGTAAGACCTGGCCTCAAGAGGTTCGGTGGTATGTACGACAATGCAAGTCACAGGGGAGAGATGCAAGATAATCGCGAAGTGGCGGTTGGGTCGGCAATTTATGGTGGAGAGATCGATGACTCGACTCCACTGATTCAGATTGTCTCGCCTGATAGAGCTTAGATTCGGTGGATATATCAATCAATCGATCTTTGAGATTTTTGACTTCCAATAACATACTACAACATACACAATCACTCGAACCACGAATCAACGATGCTTGCCTAAAGAACACAAAACCGTAGGGTCCGGAAGACAACACGCAGGAGATTACAGAATCCAACCATCCGTCCCAATCGCTTGCCGCCATTATTCATCTTCTGGGAATATGGCCAGGGTCCTCTTCTAAGATCCAAGTCGGTTACCGTAGCATGGTCTCGATGTCGCCTCGCGTGTATTGGTGACGCTTGCAATGCTCACTGGCCAGGTCTTCTGTCACCCATACTCCACTGCTGAAAGTCTGGTGGTAAGTGATGCGCGAGGTTGTTCCACGGAGAGTTTGGACCATGAGTGCTTGAAGCCTCTCTTGCTGCTTGCTGTTGTCGAAACAGCGTTACAAGAGCTTGCCACTCTTCAGGGCGATACGTTTGCCTGGTTGCGTGATTCATTTGGTCGTGCAAGCCTTGGAAGTGATTCAATGGGAGGCTCTCTCTCAAGCCAGAAAGGTCAAAAGTGTTGCGATTTTCCCTGATCCGATGAGGTATGTTGTCGCTCCATTGCGGCCCAACTAGGTTGCTAGGTGGAGAATACCAGCTGGGAACACCAAGTGGTTGCTGTATCGGTGAGAAACATCGGGCATCTGCCGGCGCCAGGTTTCGTTGCAGGGAGAATGGCACAAGAATGTCACGTATGGTTTCTACCCCAAACCTTCGACATAGGGCATCATTCGCAAGTTTCTCGTCTTCGCCAAACGCGGAGCTCTGTCCTCGGAGCTGGACCAACCTTGGGCTCCACATCTCATTGTCTCTTAGTACGCCTAGATTGGTTTTGTACACCGTCTCGTACTGGCCCATGCCGGAAGAGATGAGGTCCACAGCAAGCCAAGCTCTAACCCACTCTCGGAGCTGAGGGTCCGCCAGCTTATACGACGTCGAGGTGGAGGTGGAGGCTGATGGGCTACCGTATATCTTCTCCAAGACGGCCATCGGATCCTCAGCTGTGGCTTGCAGGTTGCGAAGTTCGGTCAAGACATGGTCCTGGAAAGGCTTGTACTTCAGCTGTTCTTCCAGGTGAAACGCCGCAACAAGCTGTAGCAATGGCTTGGGGGCACTGGCGTCGTATGATTTGATCGCTGCAGCGCCTTTTGAGGATGTGGCCACTTGGCCGAGGGGATCTTTCCACGACGGCGGGCTGGCTTTATGGACTAGAAAGAGAGCAAAGCTCAGGAAATCTTCTTGGCTGGTCTTTGCGGGCAGCTGCAAGAAAGCTGTGTCCTTAAAGTACGGTGAATTTGTCAGAGCAGCAAGATCTGCTACCGAGCTGCGAAGCACGGGGTAGTGGCGGTCATCAAAGCGCAGGAAGAAGTACGCTTCCCGAGGATACTTCAAACTGTCTAGGGAGATGGGTGATTCTTCATTCCCATCCTTGGTCACGAAGTACACGGTTTTAGGGAAAAGTCTGGGATGATTAGTATCCCGAAGACATGGTCCCAAATCAGTGGCAGTTAACTTACTTGTCATTTGCCGGCTGGCTCGTGCTACTTGGCTTCTGGGCTTCTTGCAGCGACATCGTTTTGGCTACGGCGGTGTTACGCCAGTCTTGGATATCGACACTGTTGAAACGGAATTGTTGGACATAGCAAGAACTCACTCCCGCACTAGGGTTGGCCAACGAGCCGTTGTGGATGCTGCGTTGTCCTATTCGATATTGATGGCCTAGAAATCGGTCCCGAAGGTCGGGTGACAGAAAAAATTGAAGCGGCTCACAATGCTCTCCAATACATCTCAGCAAAGCCAGGAATGCCGGGCCATGTCCAAGATCGTGTCCTGCCCGGCCGGAATCCTGATCACTGAAGCCGCAGCATTGTAGGTAATAGGCATGAACCATTTGGTGGATTAGTTCTGCGAAGATGTGCCCACGACGGCCATGTTCGGAAAGTACGTGCGAGAGTTCGATTCGGGTCCTGGAATCTCCATTGTGACCAGCGCGTGTGGTTTGCGAGAGGACGCCATCCTTCAGTCTAGACCAGCCAAGAGAGACGTTTCCTTTGAGCATGGAGCGAAAAAACTCTCGATCAATCTCATTGAACACCTTGAATGGCAGGCGTCTCATCTCTGCGGTCGTCATCTGTTCCCGAGGAAAATCCATGCATTGAATCAGGGCCCTGACATGGCCTTGTAGCGCTTGTTCTGCCAACGTGAAAGCTTCCTCTGGGGAGAGCGTGAGACTGCGGGTCGCCGGCGAAGCAGTTGTACTTTGCAGGTTCCCAATATCTTTGGCGGTGGGACCTTGCTTCAGCTTTCCATCAAGCCAGCTTGAACTGGATCGGGTCGATTTCGAAGACCCGGCAGACCGTGCATGAGCATAATGGTCACGACGATGCCTTCTGTGCCTTATACCAGGCGGATACGGGCTGTATCCGTCCAGGCAAGTGTTGTGATACATTTCCTTCCGATCCTTAGTTTTCTATTATTTTGCGCGATGTTTGAGTCCACGATTAGACCGAACAGCCTGGGAGGTTGTTTTTTTATAATCTTGCTCGTCCTTTCTGCATCACTCTACTTTGCTGTTCGGCTGCTGGACTACTGATCTGGCAAGTCGTATCCATGGCCACGCCAAAACGTTGCTGTTGATTCCCATTCACCACGTTAACTTCAATGATTCGCTTTTTCCATCAGCTTATCCACCAAACATTGGCAAGTCACAGGGACCAACGGGATTTTTCCATCACACAAAATTTTATGATTGGAGTGGCCGAATTTGGGCATCGTTTGTTATTTGTTATCCCGAAATGAAACCCATTGGGTGCGACAGATCGGTATGGCTGTTCCTGACATCTACGATTCTCAGCTCTGACATGCAGGCTGCTTGGGGGCCTGATACGGAGTTCACTGCCTAAACCCTTACGTTGTAGCTTTCACGTATTGAAATTGCATCATCCCTAGTAGCCCTACGAGCCGATAGCTCTATCTCAACCAGGAATATCCCGTTAGCAACGTACTACATACAGGGTGCTCAAGAATCAAAAAGGCTTGAAACTAGAGTTATACACGCATCATCTATCGAGGGAATGCTAGTATCAAAGAATACGCCGACTACGAGCCGATCACAACTTCCTCAGTCACCGCCGCGATCCCACTCGGGAGCTTGGGATAACCTCGCTACTCATGAGTACAACGTCCGATATCACGACTGACGCTACAACCGGACGCCTTGCCAGCGGAGGGACCTTGACGGTGCTGCCCCCGATGTGGATGCCACGAACTGGGTCGCTCACGTCATTTAACAAACTTCTTTGAGAGAGCCAGTGAGATGACAGCAAAAGCCACAATAGGTATTAGTCAAAGTCCTTAACATGATATCGCGCCGCCGATCTCTAACTGATCCTGCAGCTTTATTGTATCTGTGGTATATCGCTGACCAGCCATCATGCCCAACAACCCGCGGGATTCCTCCAACAGAGTCTCGAAATCTGTCAAAAACCCCGTCGTTTCAAGGCAACCAAGCTTGACCCTAGAACAAGCCTTAGCACTTATCAACAACAGCCCGGAAAATGTTACTCCCACTAGAGATCAGCACCAAGCACAAAGTGACAATCTACAGACGACTGGAGATCAATCGAGAAACGACATCCATCAAGGAAGTGTCGCAAATCGCACCACTGCCTCCTCATCCTCATCCTTGCCCACTAACTCCGGATCGGAATCTGAATCTCCGCTAGCAGCTCTTAGAGCCCTCCTCGCAGCCAGACAGAGCAACAGCCAAGACACACCGACCTCTTCAGGGTAGCTCCACTGCGCCGAATTCCATCCCAGCAGTGAAAGCACTACACGACTGGTTCCTCCAATCGCCCATAATCAACAACAACATCCAAGCCAACAACAACCAAGACACCACCACCAGCAGTCAACAGCAGCGCGAAGAACAATACCAAATAACGCGAGCCATATTCAAACAAGCTCTCATGCAAACAGACACCAAATCCCTCCTGGCAGTACTGAGGGTCTTCTCCACCTGTCCAGTTGCCCAGATCGATTTCCTGTTGATCGGAGTCCTCTTGACGAAGTTCGACCAACCCAGTGTTTGGGACAACGTTTGGTGCCATCCGGAGCTTAGGGGTATGCTGGATAATGGGGACAGGTTGAGGGTGTTATTGAGAGATTATCAGAGGGATAGGTAGTTGGGGAGATGGAGGTCGTGTAGGGTATGATCGTGGGCGCTTTTGGCGTTTCGGTGAAAAATTCGAGTTGGGAGGGGCTGTTGGATATGGGGATTGCGTTTGAGGAATTATTTTGATGGTGGGGATAAGTGTTTGGATCCGTGTTTTCCTGGCACCGATGTTAGAACTACGCCTACTTGACGTAATTGCTGGGCATGGAATGTTGTACGCGATTGTACTTGCCCATCAGGCTATTTTCAGATCACTCATTAGTACTCGTAGCGGACAAGTCAACAAGGTATCGACGTCTTGGGAATTGAGGAAGCTATCACGCAGGGTAAATAGATAGCTAATGGGTGTCTTGCGTCAACGATGATCTTCAATGCTGCTATGGGACAAGGCTATACCTTCCTATATTTCAGATAGGGAGCCCTCAGATCTTCTCAAGGGCGTGTTCGCAACGCGTATGACGAATCTCAAATCATGGCGTCATGAAATAGGCTAATAATTATATTTCAACCCAAGACCGTCGTTGTTATATGTCCTAATTTCAATATATTGCTCCGTACCAACCTCTCGGTAATGACAATCCATTATCTCAACGCCCCCCCC